>JAMXBD010001339.1:0-397330 GCA_024138025.1 Combretum micranthum
CATACAATGTGATCAACAAACATATGACCAACCGGAAATCATATGTGGATGGACTTGCGCCCTCCATCCCGGGTTAGCAGATTAACGAATCCTGCGGTACGACGCCGTTTAAGCTCACGGTCAACTGATTAAAAGCTCGTTTTATGGATCACGATTAACCTCACATTCGTTTTATGGATCACGATTAACCTCACATTCGTTTTATGGGTCACGAAAAACCAACCAATGCAAATGCTCCAACCCCATTGTGACATGAATGAACTCATTTATAGTCGGAGTCGAATAGTCATTAATTCATTCTTTTAAGTGACCAACAAGTATTCGCAGACATTCATCATGATTCTATAAAACAGTCAATATCTTAACACCCGGTTTCGATATCCTTAAGCTCCATTTCACATATCAACAATTAACAACATAAATAATTCCCACATACCCCATCATGCTTGTACAATTCCTTTTATCTTTGCCTACATCACTAGTGCCACTACATTACATTCACAAGCATTAATTGAGAGTGGAAGTAACTCACTCGGCCATGGACACCAAACTTCTTAATAATAATAATCGGGAGGTAGAGAGTCGTCCTGCTCGGAATCACCTACCAAACAAGAATAATCCCTATGAGATTCTCATGTAATTAAATCAAACTATACATCTAGACTAGTTGAATTCGGATTTCTCGCTATTTGGAAGTTCCGACTTAAAACGGCCATAACTTGGTCATTTTAACTCGGAATTTCGCAAACTTTATATCGATCTTCATCTACTTCGAAAGATCTATCTAATTCAAGTATTAAATCCAAGTTTTGAAAATAATAGGGTCACGGAACAGTGGGATCAGTTCTGTCCCGCAATTGACCCAATCTCGAAAATTTGCTTTGTCTTTGATAAAAAGTATTCCTAAATGATGATTCATGCATGAATGATATGGGAATGAACTACTAATGTGTATGCCATGTAATGAACTCAACTTGTGCATGGTCATGATGATTTTTGTAGTAATAAACTTTTAGGAACTCCTAAGTGTTGGGGAAAGTTTCATAAAGGCTAATTCTAAGAAGTTATTTTCCCACATTATACTCCTTAGGGTTTCTTTGGTTTTTAATCTTGTAATCTACTTATTATTTAACTAAAAATAGGTTCTCAAAGTCTATAATAGTCATGGCCTCCATTCATGCACAAAAATTCACATTTTTCATTTGGTAAACATGTTTTCAAATAAGCTATTGTAAAAATCCGAATTTTCCAAATTTTCTTTTCTTACATTTTTCTTAAGGGAAATCTAGTCTAATGCATTAAAAATTGGGGCTTCAATGTATACATTATCTAAGGACTTCATTTAGCTTATAAAACATTCATTTTAGACTTAAATACTAAGTGTTTATTTAGGCATTACACAAAGTTACGAATTTGACTACAATTAAAGTCAACACTTTCCACTCTAACTTCACCTCTTGTTTTTCTTATTTTTATTATGCCTAACTCATCTAAACTCATGAAAATAGTTCCTTCAACATGTCTATTACACATACCCTTCATTTTTCTTATGAAATACAAGTTTAAAATTGATTTTGGAGGTCTTTAGGGTAGGGTTTCCATTTCATCCGAATTTTCAACTTTCCATATCTAACAAAGTCCTTCCTTTTTCAATGTTCTTGCCATCTATATGTGGAGATATACTATCTAGCATCTCTATACATGAACAAGACCTCATTTTTATGATCAATAAAGCACATAAACAAAAATGAACCTATGATCATGCATGTACATAAAGTGGTGGATGTCTAAACCTTAGATCTACTACATATGATGTATATAACATGAATCTCATGGCATGAACATCAATATAAATACAAGGTCATTACTTTATATGCATGAACAACATGAAATCTTAACAAAATGCATCTAAACACTAGATCCATGTCTTGTGATGGCTTGACATCCTTGTTCATGCATTTCCATGTCCCTAGCATGAGCATCATAGGGTTTTGATGAGGAAATACACAAGGTATACCTTTGCCATTACAAGAATAGGAAGAAACAAGGCTTACATACACATACCAATGGAGTCTTGAAGTGAAAAAGAGAAGAAACAAAGTTGGAAATGTGAGGAAGGGGGGGGGCAAGCTCACGGCATCAAGAGGGAGAAGAGAGGGAGAGTTTTGCTCTTTTAAAATTTTTGAAACAAAAGAAATGAAGAGAGAGAGAGAAAAATAAGTATATATATCAAATGATTTAGGGTTTAGTTAGTAAAATATAGCAAAAATAATTACAATGAGGGGAAACAAAGGGGGGGGGGGGCGCCGGCCATCATGCATGGGGTGTGTGTGTGGTAAAATTTTTTTTTTGTAATTTAGTAAATGAAATTGTAATAAATGTAATAATTATTTAAGAGACAAATTTTCTTGGAAAAGAAAATTGAAATGAGTAGTTGTAAGGATGTAAGAATAGGGTATGGGTAGTGTGTAGTGTAGGTTGTACTTGTGAATAGTAGACAAGACATCTACTTTACCGGTTGTTCCGAAAACACGGGAAAAGCTATAACTGTAATTTTATAGCTCGGAAAATTATGAAATTGATATTTTTGGAATCCTTATAAAATTACGGTTCTAATGAATATTCCGGAATATTTTTCTGAATCCGTGGCCCGGGGCACGCTTTTCCGTAATTGGGCTCGGGAAGGCCCGGAATTGAAAAATTCCCGAATTTAAAACTTTCAAAGGTTTGAAATGTACTTTGGAACAACAATTCAAATTCATTCACTCCAAATATTTATTTTACTATGAAACCGAGGAAAGCCGGATTTAGGGTTCCTAGGCTCCATTCACTAAACTCAATCTGATCGGATTAGGGTTTCGTCCAACTCCTGGGGTTTTCTAGCTACTGAGAATTCCGGGGTTTACAACCTCCCCACCTTAAATAAAGTTTTGTCCTCAAAACGGAACTGACGTACCTTGTCCTTCAAATATCTCGGGGTACTTTCTCCGGATTTCATCCTCCGCTTCCCAGGTTGCTCTTCAAAGCATGATTCCTCCATAATACTTTCACGTAGTGAATGTCTTTGTTTCGTAGCTTTGAGTTTTCTTATCCAATATCTTTACTGGGTGTTCTTCATATGTCAGGTTTTCCTTCAACTGGATTGGCTCCAATTCCAGAATCCTCTCTGGGTCGGCCACATATCTCCTCAAGACTGACACATGAAACACATTGTGAATCCCGGACAAATTAGGTGGTAGGGCTAGCCGATACGCCAGGTTTCCAACTCTTTCTAAGATCTCAAAAGGTCCAATGTATCTCGGGCTTAATTTCCCTTGCGTACGCATCCTCTTGATACTTTTGATCGGGTTTATCTTCAAGTACACATGATCACCCACTTTAAATTCAAGCTCCCGTCTTTTCAAGTCTGCCCAGCTCTTTTGTCGATCCTGGGCTTCCTTCATTTTCCGCTGAATCAACCTCACCTTATCCGCGGCTTCTTGTACTAATTCCGGCCCAATTGCTACCTTTTCCACTTCATCCCAAAACAAAGGGGACCTACATCGCCGTCCATATAAGGCTTCATACGGAGGCATCTGGATAGTGGAGTGATAGCTGTTATTATAGGCAAACTCGATTAGGTGAACATGATTATCCCAACTCCCTTTGAATTCCAGGGCACACGCCCTTAACATATCTTCTAGGGTTTGGATCGTCCGCTCAGACTGTCCGTCGGTCTGGGGATGGTAAGCCGTACTGAAATGTAGCTTAGTACCCAAGCTCTTCTGCAAGCTCGTCCAAAACTTGGACACAAATCTCGGGTCCCTATCAGAGATGATCCCTGCAGGTATGCCATGTAACCTCACGATCTCTCTGATATAAATCTTGGCTAACCTTTCCATTGAATAGGTCATGTTTATGGGTAGGAAGTGCGCCGACTTAGTTAACCGATCCACTATTACCCATATTGCATCACAACCCGATGGAGTCTTTGGAAAGCCACAAACAAAATCCATGGATATTTGATCCCACTTCCATTCAGGAATGGGTAAGGGCTTTAGCAATCCGCCCGGTCTCTGGTGCTCTACCTTCACCTGTTGGCATACTGCGCACTTCATCACATAATTTGCCACATCTCGCTTCATCCCATTCCACCAATAGCAACTTTTCAAATCTTGGTACATTTTGGTGCCTCCCGGATGCATGGTATACCCGGAGTTATGTGCCTCACCCATTATCTCCTTCTTCAACTCCTCATCCTCTGGTACGCACAACCTTCCGTTCATCCGGATCACGTCTTCCTCATCCACGGCAAAGTCAAGGTACTTTCCTGCTTGGGTTTCCCTTTTTATCTTTTGTATCACTTCGTCATACCTTTGTGCTTCTTTGATTCTTTCCACGAGGGTTGGTTCCAGCACCAAGTTAGATATCTCCAGCTCAGCACTTCGATCTAAGAACTCGATCCTTAACTTCTCAAATTCCTTAATCCTTCTGGCTTGTAATCAAAGCGGCTACCTCCCATGATTCTTCCGACTTAGGGCGTCCGCGACTGCATTTACTCCCTGGACAGTAATTTATCCCCAGGTCATAATCTTTTATCAATTCCAGCCACCTCCTTTGCCGCATGTTCAACTCCTTCTGTGTGAACAGGTATTTAAGGCTTTTATGATCTGTGTATATCACACCGTTGTCCATATAGATAATGTCGCCATAACTTCAAGGCAAAACAACTGCAGCTAGCTCCAAGTCATGCGTAGGGTAGTTCTGCTCATGCGGTCTCAATTGCCGAGAGGCATACGCAATGACCTTCCGTTCTTGCATCAAGACGCATCCAAGACCATTTCTCGAAGCATCACTATGTACCGTGTAAGACTTTTCCGGATCTGGTAAAACCAAAATCGGTGCCGAGACCAGTCGTCGCTTTAGTTCCTGGAAACTTTGTTCTCTCTTGTCTGTCCAAATGAATTTTTCGTTCTTTTGAGTCAATTGAGTCAACGGCTTAGCTATCTTGAAAAATCCTTCACAAATTTGCGATAGTAGCCAGCCAATCCCAAGAAACTCCTCACTTCAGTAACGGTTTGTGGTGGCTTCCAATCCACTATTGCCTTGATCTTTTCGGGATCAACTGATATCCCATCACCCGTTACCACATGTCCGAGGAAGGATATCCTGTCTAACCAAAAGTCACACTTGGACAGCTTGGCGTACAGCTTGTTATCTCGTAAGGTTTGCAATGCCAAACGGAGATGCTCCTCATGTTGCTCCCTGGTCTTTGAATATATGAGGATGTCGTCTATAAAGACTATCACACATTTATCCAAAAGCGGCTTATAGACTCTATTCATTAAGTCCATAAATGCAGCCGGTGCATTAGTCAGTCCAAATGACATTACCAAAAACTCGTAGTGCCCATAACGAGTACGAAAAGCTGTCTTAGGCACATCCTCAGGCTTAATCCTTAGCTGATGATACCCCGAACGTAAGTCAATACGTGAGAACACACAAGCTCCTTGTAGCTGGTCAAATAAATCGTCGATTCTTGGTAAGGGATATCGATTTTTGATAGTCACCTTATTCAATTCCCGGTAGTCGATACACAATCTCATCGATCCGTCCTTCTTCTTTACAAATAAGACGGGTGCGCCCCATGGCGACACACTTGGTCTTATAAATTTCTGGTCCAGAAGTTCTTGTAACTGCGTCTTTAGCTCCTTCAACTCAGCCGGTGCCATCCGGTATGGCGCTTTAGATATTGGTTCAGTGTTTGGAGCCAACACAATCTCAAAGTCAATTTCTCTTCTTGGTGGTAATCCCGGCAAAATTTCTGGGAACACATCCAAGTATTCATTCACCACTGGAATATTCCTTTCCTCACGGGTTTCCCCTTCATCCAAGGCACCCTCAATCGGTATCATTTCCTCATCCTCCATCATCAACTCGAACGAGCTTAGATCAATCCTTCTTGGGACTAAGGCCTCTCCCATAAATTCTACTTTTTCTCCCGATTGATCATAAAAACATACAGTCCTCTTTTGGCAATCCACTATTGCCTTTACTTTACTTAACCAATTCATCCCGAGGATAACTTCGTATTTATTCATTTCCAACACAATTAGATCGCTTTTGGAGTGGTGACCAAGGATCTCCAATGGACAGTCTTTTATCAGATCTCGGGTCGACAACACTCCCCGTGGGGGTCTTAATCCTCAAGCTAACCATGGTTGTGGCTATGGGCAATCCGAGTCGGTTGGCCAAACTATAGGTGATGAACGAGTGGGTCGCTCCCGTGTCAAACAAAGCATAGGCCTCCACGCTATTTACTTGTATATGTCCTGAAGTCAACAAACGCCCATCACATATGAACCTTAAAATATTCTTAAGGCTATCCACATAGGGTCTCTACTTCCAGCTTTCCATAATATATACAATTTCATTTAAACAGCAATCAATTTAAACAACTGAATTTCAACTTAGGAGGGTTTCTGTTACTAACCTGTCACCAGGCCACCATCAATACTCTCGCTTTGATCCAAGGCTGCTAACTCTACGTCCTCATCTTCGTCTTCTCCACCATCCATTGGCCTTCCAAATTATACAGCCTCATCCCGTGCATCGCGGAAGCTGCTCGACTTCCGCTCTTGTTACCAGACCTCAAGGGGTTGGTATTGCTCGAGGCTCCGAAGGGTCGGGTGGCCACACTCTTTCGCTGTGAACACTCGGAAGCTAAGTGCCCTTTCTCTTTGCAAATAAAGCAAGTTACTGCCAGCTTCTTTGGGCATGTAAAAACCATGTGGCCAGCATCGCCACAAAAATAGCACTTGTTCCTCAACTGCGGGCATTGCCTAGGTGCATGTGTCCCCTTACATTTCCAACATGTAACATTGATCTTGAACTGAGTCGGCTTGCTGCTAGACTCCTCTTTAAACCCTTGGTACGGCCTATACCGTTTACCCTTGAACCCTGAGCTCGAGGCATCAAACGGCCTCTTCCCGAATACTCTCTTTTCGGGCTCCTGATACTTCCTTTTTCTAGCCCCTTCAATGACCCGAGCCTTTTCTACCATCTCGGGTAGGTTCTTACTCCGAACTCTTCTAGCTTGATCCGCAGATCCTCGTCTAGGCCCCCCAGAAATACCTGCTTCTTTAGTTCCTCACTATCCCTGAAAGATTCAGGGGCATACTGCAGCAGGTGAACAAATTCAGTTTCATATTGCTCTACCGTTCTCCCTTTCTGCTTTACATGAAGGAAGTCCGCACTGTATTTCACCCTCAAGCTAGAGGGAAAATAATTGTTCAAGAATTCCCGGCGGAAGGTTTCCCAGGTGGCCGGGGATGTCAAATTCCTTCTCTTGGAGTCCCACCAGACTCGAGCATTGTATCTTAACATATACGTCCCATACTCTAGCTGCAAGTAAGGTGGAATCTCGTATGCAGCAAAAGAACGTTCCACTTGAGCCAACCAATCCTCAGCCTCATCCGGCTTGCCGAATGCCCCGTCAAAGTACCGGTTGCTCTTAATGAAGTCCGGTAAAGAGCTTCGGTGGGGTCTCCTGTATGGCGGGGGTGGCGGTAACCGCACATTATAGGAGTGCTCCTCTTGTGGAGCAGGTGCCTCCGCAGTCATTTCCCGATGATCTGCGGGCGGCGGATGCGGTGCTGAATCCCGAGCACTCTGACTTGGGTGTGGGTTCTGTACTGGATTTTGATTCTGAATGAAGGTGTTAAGAAGATTGGCCAATTGCCCAATCGCATTTAGTACATCGCCCTGTTGGTTTTGGGGTGCTACTCCTTGGGGGTCAGGTTGTTGTATAGCCGGTTGATCGGCTTCATTAGGATTAGACCCTTGTCCTTGGTTCCGAGTCCGTCGGTTACGTCTGTTTACACAATGTTTAATGGAGTTTTAGCACATTTAGGGTTTTTAGGTTTCAAAGGAATAAGATTAATAACAAGCTCAGAAGTTGCGAGAATCTGAATTTAAACTCAGAAGGAAAAAGGAATACATAACTCCATAAGGTCATAAGATGAGTCAAAATATCAATCCATAAAAGAAAATAAGGAATAATTAAAAGAACCACAAGGGAAATAGAAGAATCCACACATATGTAACTAATTGATATTTCACCACAATGCGAATGAGGATGCTTATGCAATCTATATGCAGTTAATGTTCTCTTATGTATCAAGACTAGAATGCGTGCTTTTCACAATCCATTTCTTTAAAACAAAAGTGATCCTTTTCATTTCTTTAGCGAGCCATACAAATATTACATCAACTTTTAGATCCCAAAATTTGGCTAGCTAAGCTCCTTTCCTATTCTAATCAATTTCCCTATTCCCGAAAACATGACAAAATACAGGGAAAAAAAAACAAAACACTAACTATCCTGAAATCCTAAGGCAATTTGGCATCCCGCATTGCCTACTACAAAATAAGAAAATCAGGATTCCGCTTGGACTTTATGGGTTAGCTAACATCCCGGTCTCTAATCATCACTAGAGCTGTCGGGGGTCGGGCTAGGAAGTCGTCCTGCTGGTAGAACCACCATCGTCCTGTCGGACGAACAAGCTAAGATACTCCCTGGTGGTCATCCTCCGCTTCCTAGCGGGTCGAACTAGAGGCTCCTGATCCTCACTTTCTTCTTCTCTTCTTCTTCTTCTTCAGTCCCTTGCCCCTCATGCGGGCTTACTTCTTCCTCCTCACCTCTTATCTCGGGCTCACCTAGGCGGTTCACCTCTACTTCAGGTTCTCTCACAGGCTCATCTGCCACATTCTCTGTCTCCATAGGCACTGGGGCCTCGGGTTCTACTACTGCTAGGTCAAGCACAGGTGGGTTCTCACCCTCCACATACACATCTCTCCATAGCCTGGAATCTACCTCGGGTTCTACCCTCCCACTCTCTGGTATCTCCAACATCCGTTAAAATCCCATATAATTTGATCGGGTTCTGGGTTTACCTGCACTTCTGGTTCAACAGGGGGGTAGGGGTCCTAGGCACCTCGTTTTGTTCCCAGTTCGGATCCTCCTCGGGATCCTCCTCCTCCTCCTCTTCTTCTTCCTCTTCAATCACAGGTGCTCCATTCAGCTGCATACCTATATCCATAGCTGGAGGTGGAGCTATTACTGTAAACCCTAAAATTTTCGGAATCGGTTTAGCATAAAACCCTAACCGGAAGTCAAACGAAACCCTAAAGGTCAACAAAACCCTAGTTTACCGTATCAATCTAAGTCCGGCATTGCCGTTTTCTTTGGCCCGGAAAAACGAAGTTGGGTTAAGTAGCTCAAATAGTCCGTAATAAATATAGGTTTCATAAAAGTTTCAGTTTCAAAAATTTTGGATGTCCTTCGAACCCGATCGGACACAGTTCTCGAAAAACGTGTCCGGAAGCCCGGACTAGTAAAAATATTCTAAATACACCGTTAGACTCGTAAAAATATAATTTTTCCAAAAATATCAATTTCATAATTTTTCGGTAAGTAAAAACAATAGATATAGTATTATACGCGTATTTTCTTACTACCGGTACTTTAATTGTCATATCTACTTTACATTACACTATTCATTACTATTCTACACTATTCTTTTATCTCTACTTTTTCTTACACTACTCTTACACTCTACATAACCTATTATCTTAACTTTTTACCTTTCCCATAATTTTATTTCACATCTACCTTACAAATTACATCTTTCATTTAACAAAAAGTCAAAAAAAATAAATCACACCCGCCCCCCCCCACACATATGGCCGGCGCTACCCTCTCTCTCCTCCCTCAATTTGTTTTAATTTTTTTTATTTTAATTACACAAAAATCACTCCTCAAAATCCTATAAATACCCCTCCCTCTTTTACTTCTTTCACACCACTTCTACACTAAAATTACTCTCTCAAAATCTCTCTAGAATTTCTCTCCAAGAAGTTCTCTTTAGGCTCATCTTCTTTAAGTAAAAGTTCTTCAAGAAGTCTCCATGTTCATCTACTTAGTATGAGCTTAGTGTATGTTTTCTAAAACCATGAAGGTTAAGAAAGCAACATTAGATTCATACTTTGTTTTTGTTCATAATATCAATTTCTTTATGTTCCTTTATGTTCCTTATATTTCCTTTATGTTCTTCATATTTCTTTTATGTTCATAACTATCTACTATATCTAAATAACTATATACATATTCTTTAGAGCATATAAGCTCATAATCTTGCAATTTATTTACCTTTCATGCAATTTATTTACTTCAATGCAATTTATTTATTTCAAGTTGTTTATAAGACTAGTCTCTAGTCTTAGACTTGTTCTAATCAAGTCAAAACAAGTTTTTCTTCTTTCATTTTATTTCTTTATGGGACTAGTTTATTTCTTAGTCCCGGGAGCCTTGAAAAAGCTAAGACTCCAATACTTGATTTTATTATTTATAATTTACGTTATTTTTTTTATTATTATTCTCATGTTCATTTAGATTGTTGTCCAAAAGTTTTATTTTCTAGAGAAAATTAAATAAAAGAAGGCTTTTTGTCACTTAGGAATAAGTTTATGTAAAGTATAAAATCAACACAAAACAAACTCATTTCTTTCCATGTTACCAAAAAGAGAACTCACAATAATTTTATAAACTACTTTTGCTTTACAAAGATACTTATTATTTCCACCTTGTTTTTCAAAAGGAAATGTTTTTGTTAAAATGGTTCTTTTCATAAAGAAAGAAAATAAGATGGATGACTTAGGAAATTTCTAAGTAAAGACCTTTGCAAACTAAATAGGCAAAGAAAATTTATGGTTTGAAAAGAATAAAATTTTCACTTTTCAAAGTTACAAGAAAAAGTTAATAAGATTATAGAAATTAGCTTTCTAAAAAAAAAGTCTTTCATTATTCCACTTTGTTTTTACAAAGAAACCAAATTTCATGCATGGGTAATTGTTTTTGAAATAAGAGACATGAGAAAAAAGAATGAGAAATGTCGAGTAAAGATTTTTGCCAAAACAAGAAAACAAAGGAATTTACACAAGAAAATGAAGAAAAGCATATTTTCTAGAAAACTTCAAAAATATTATTAGTGTAACTTAGAAAGTAGAAAAATTTTATTTCCAAAAATTACTTAGAAAGAAATAAATAAAATCAACATAAAACGTTTTTAGAAAACAAAATAAACAAGGTATTCATTTTAAAGAAATTCACAAAAACAATTTTCGAAAAGCTTCAAACCAACATTGTTTTACTTAAGAAAAATAATTTGGACAACAAGACACTTGAGCATGCTTAAATATGAGTTACATAGTCATAAAAAGAGAATTTTCCGACTATATAGATAACTAAGTATTTATCAAACAAATTTTGATTTCTTGAACCAAAGTTGTTTTTACTTGAAAATCCGTGGTGAATTTTGTCACCAGTTTTTCGGAGCCTATGTGGCTTTTTTTGTGGGAAATAATTTTAGAAATGGGTAGATCTTTTCGAGTAGATAGAAATCGGTATATTATATGCGCGATTCCGAGTTAAAATGACCAAGTTATGGCCATTTTAAGTTGGAACATTCTTCTATACGAACTTTGACGTTCTTTGACATTGTTTTGTTAAAATTCAAGAAAATCTTCAAGAAAAACTCATTATGGGTATTTCCTTTGGTTAGGTGACCCGAGGAAGAATTTTTTACCCGAGAACTTTTACGATCTAGTGGAGTGTGTGAACGACTCATCCGCTTAGAGGAATAGACGACAATGGCATCGTGAGTTTATTTCCGTTAAATGCTACACTTGTTGTGCTTGTAAATTAGTTGCACTAGAATTAGGAAAAGATAAACCGATATGCATGTAAATTAATTCCTTGAAAGAATTCTAAGAATATCGAAGCCCGAATTGTTCTAAGTGATTGTTTTAGTATAATATTGATTTGTGTGAAATTCCTTGATCACCATAAAATTGAAAATAATTATGTTATGACTTTATAAATTAATGAACTCATGCATACCACGAAGTGAGTCACATTACATGGATGGGATATTATCCTTGGGTGAGAAGGATAGTAGGCTCATGTCGAAAGCAACACTTGGCGGAAGATCCGAAAGCGATTGCTTGGCGGCTTAATGGAATATGCTTGGCGGTTGATCCGAAAGCAAGGTCAATTCAAGTAGGTTCGGAATACTTGGCGATGTGTGCTCGCAAGTATAAAAGTTTTTATTGAATGCTTGGCGATGTGTGCTCGCAAGCTTAAATTTTCTATTATTAAAACCACTTGTTTTGAGTATCACCAAACCCCGAATGGAGGGCGTAAATCCATTCAACATATAGTTCCCGGAAAGCTATATGATTGTTTGCCCACGTGTTTGATGCATTACATATGTGTGATTAACCAACTTGTTTGAATCTTGTTACAAGAAGTTATTTATGGAAATAGTTCTCACTAAGCCTATTAGCTTATACCCCAATAGCTACCTTTTGCAGTTCCCGTACTTATGGCTAAGGCCACGTGGACCATGTGGGCAGGTAATCCCTTTTGAATATTGGAACTCTGGATAAAGTATATCATAGTACTAGCATGTAAATACTTATATAATAGCTTAGAAATTTAGGGAATTGTTCCTAAGTATGCACAGTCTTTGCTATGAACAAATCTTTATTATGAATCCTCTTTTCTTAATATGTTTTTATATCTCTTTAAGCTTCATCATTCCATATATGGTCCTCTAAAAATTGTGAAAGTAAGCCTTACACTTAATATAAAAGCTTTTGGGAAGGACTAAGGTTGTCATACTTAAGCTTTAATATTGAGTGTGGCGGACTGTCACGTTTAGGGTACCCGTTGGGGCGTGACAATTACACGGGAGGGGAGGTTGTCCAGATAGATTGCATGCCAGGTGATATGATTCCATGCATCGGCTATGTTCCAGTCATGGTGATCAAATAAGTTATCATGAGCATAAACATATAAGGGCCCTATGGGGATCCATACCCTAAAATTTGGAGGGGTTCGGTTTCCTCCACTTTTCAAGATAAACGTGGCTTCTCTCGTCATGGGCTCACGCCCGTAATCAACCATGATCCTCTCTAACGTATAGATTGTCTCTAACTTCGTCCAGCTCCTTCTTCCCATAGGATCATAACTCAATTGATCCACTACTGAAGCCCATCAGGTATATCTCAGCCCATCCTTCCATAACCTGTACATTTCCCCTAGGGTCCGGGGATGTCGGGCCAAGGCAAAATCTTCACACAGTTTCTTAGCCTCAGTCTATATTCTACCATTGTTTCATCATTTCTTTTTGTAAAATTCCTCGCCCTTTCCCTAGTCTCACCCAGAGAGACCTATATCAAACAATACTACTAATTAGACTCAGCAAGAAAACGATTTCAACTCCATTAACCTAGTAGTTAGATTTCTAGGTCCAGTTTATTTTAATTCTATTGTCTTGTTCTATAACCTAGGGCTCTGATACCAACTTAAACTGTCACGCCCCGTAGGGTATCCTAAACGTAACAGCCCGCCACTACTAAGTAAGACTCTCGAGTTCCCTACCCGGGGCCTTCGCAAGTCTTAAGTAGATGTAAAGCGTTCCTTTACGACAATAGAATACTTCAACAAATGGAGTTAAACAGTTTAACAAGGCATTCATTAGCCATAGATAATAAATCAAAACGCATAAATTTTAAGGTTTACAAAATCTAAGGGGCATTCCCCCGCAAAAGAATAACAGTCTATTACAGTCATCCAGAGTCCTCAGTTTCCAATGGAAGTCTATACAAAAGAAATGAATCAAACTTCTATGGGAAACTCCTATCTCCGGTACCTGCGCTGTGGCTTGTCTTGGCCTAAGCCATATAAACTCATGCTGCAAAAGATAAACACTATCGGGGCGTAAGCTAACTAGCTTAGTGAGTAATACTTCCATAACGCAATTAGATACAATCATTCAAGCAAGTGATTATTCAAGCAAGTGTATGCACCATACAAATGAAATCAACAAACATATGACCAACCGGAAATCATATGTGGATGGACTTGCGCCCTCCATCCCGGGTTAGCAGATTAACGAATCCTGCGGTACGACGCCGTTTAAGCTCACGGTCAACTGATTAAAAGCTCGTTTTATGGATCACGATTAACCTCACATTCGTTTTATGGATCACGATTAACCTCACATTCGTTTTATGGGTCACGAAAAACCAACCAATGCAAATGCTCCAACCCCATTGTGACATGAATGAACTCAGTTTATAGTCGGAGTCGAATAGTCATTAATTCGATTCTTTTAAGTGATCAACAAGTATACGCAGACATTCATCATTGATTCTAATAAAACAGTCAATATCTTAACACCCGGTTTCGATATGCCTTAAGCTCCATTTCACATATCAACAATTAACAACATAAATAATTCCCACATACCCCATCATGCTTGTACAATTCCTTTTATCTTTGCCTACATCACTAGTGCCACTACATTACATTCACAAGCATTAATTGAGAGTGGAAGTAACTCACTCGGCCATGGAATACCAAACTTCTTAATAATAGTAATCGGGAGGTAGAGAGTCGTCCTGCTCGGAATCACCTACCAAACAAGAATAATCCCTATGAGATTCTCATTATGTAATTAAATCAAACTATACATCTAGACTAGTTGAATTCGGATTTCTCGCTATATTTGGAAGTTCCGACTTAAAACGGCCATAACTTGGTCATTTTAACTCGGAATTTCGCAAACTTTATATCGATCTTCATCTACTTCGAAAGATCTATCTAATTCAAGTATTAAATCCAAGTTTTGAAAATAATAGGGTCACGGAACAGTGGGATCAGTTCTGTCCCGCAATTGACCCAATCTCGAAAATTTGCTTTGTCTTTGATAAAAAGTATTCCTAAATGATGATTCATGCATGAATGATATGGGAATGAACTACTAATGTGTATGCCATGTAATGAACTCAACTTGTGCATGGTCATGATGATTTTTGTAGTAATAAACTTTTAGGAACTCCTAAGTGTTGGGGAAAGTTTCATAAAGGCTAATTCTAAGAAGTTATTTTCCCACATTATACTCCTTAGGGTTTCTTTGGTTTTTAATCTTGTAATCTACTTATTATTTAACTAAAAATAGGTTCTCAAAGTCTATAATAGTCATGGCCTCCATTCATGCACAAAAATTCACATTTTTCATTTGGTAATCATGTTTTCAAATAAGCTAATTGTAAAAATCCGAATTTTCCAAATTTTCTTCTCTTACATTTTTCTTAAGGGAAATCTAGTCTAATGCATTAAAAATTGGGGCTTCAATGTATACATTATCTAAGGACTTCATTTAGCTTATAAAACATTCATTTTAGACTTAAATACTAAGTGTTTATTTAGGCATTACACAAAGTTACGAATTTGACTACACAATTAAAGTCAACACTTTCCACTCTAACTTCACCTCTTGTTTTTCTTATTTTTATTATGCCTAACTCATCTAAACTCATGAAAATAGTTCCTTCAACATGTCTATTACACATACCCTTCATTTTTCTTATGAAATACAAGTTTAAAATTGATTTTGGAGGTCTTTAGGGTAGGGTTTCCATTTCATCCGAATTTTCAACTTTCCATATCTAACAAAGTCCTTCCTTTTTCAATGTTCTTGCCATCTATATGTGGAGATATACTATCTAGCATCTCTATACATGAACAAGACCTCATTTTTATGATCAATAAAGCACATAAACAAAAATGAACCTATGATCATGCATGTACATAAAGTGGTGGATGTCTAAACCTTAGATCTACTACATATGATGTATATAACATGAATCTCATGGCATGAACATCAATATAAATACAAGGTCATTACTTTATATGCATGAACAACATGAAATCTTAACAAAATGCATCTAAACACTAGATCCATGTCTTGTGATGGCTTGACATCCTTGTTCATGCATTTCCATGTCCCTAGCATGAGCATCATAGGGTTTTGATGAGGAAATACACAAGGTATACCTTTGCCATTACAAGAATAGGAAGAAACAAGGCTTACATACACATACCAATGGAGTCTTGAAGTGAAAAAGAGAAGAAACAAAGTTGGAAATGTGAGGAAGGGGAGGGGGCAAGCTCACGGCATCAAGAGGGAGAAGAGAGGGAGAGTTTTGCTCTTTTAAAATTTTTGAAACAAAAGAAATGAAGAAGAGAGAGAAAAATAAGTATATATATCAAATGATTTAGGGTTTAGTTAGTAAAATATAGCAAAAATAATTACAATGAGAGGGAAACAAAGGGGGGGGGGGGGGGGGGGGGGGGGGGCGCCGGCCATCATGCATGGGGGGTGTGTGTGTGAGTAAAAATTTGTTTTTTTTTTGTAATTTAGTAAATGAAATTGTAATAAATGTAATAATTATTTAAGAGACAAATTTTCTTGGAAAAGAAAATTGAAATGAGTAGTTGTAAGGATGTAAGAATAGGGTATGGGTAGTGTGTAGTGTAGGTTGTACTTGTGAATAGTAGACAAGACATCTACTTTACCGGTTGTTCGAAAACACGGGAAAAGCTATAACTTAATTTTTATAGCTCGAAAATTATGAAATTGATATTTTTGGAATCCTTAAAAATTACGGTTCTAATGAATATTCCGGAATATTTTTCTGAATCCGTGGCCCGGGCACGCTTTTCTGTAATTGGGCTCGGGAGGGCCCGGAATTGAAAAATTCCCGAATTTAAAACTTTCAAAGGTTTGAAATGTACTTTGGAACAACAATTCAAATTCATTCACTCCAAAATATTTATTTTACTATGAAACCGATGGAAAGCCGGATTTGGGGTTCCTAGGCTCCATTCACTAAACTCAATCTGATCGGATTAGGGTTTCGTCTCCAACTCCTGGGGTTTTCTAGCTACTGAGAATTCCGGGGTTTACAAAAACTCACTAAGCGCGCAAGCTTATACCCTCACAATTTTTGTTGCAGTATGATTATTTATGGTTATCCCCAAGAGGCCACTTTTCTCAGATACAACTTTTTAGGAAATTAAGGAGCTTTTTAGAGAAGTTGGGACCTAGATGTTAGGTGTAGACTTCTAATTGAATCTCCTTAGTTATTTATGTGTTGCCAAGAGACATTTTGTGGACTTTAAAGACTTATATTATTTTGACAGGGGTCTGCCCTTAGATATTAGTAACAAACTAAATTTGAATATAACTATTATGATTTATATTCTTATTGTTTATGTATGTCTTCTTAAGCTATTTCAATTTAAAGTAAGATTCACTACATGGTAAAAGTAAGCTTACAGCAGGTTGTTTAAACTCATGGGATGACTAAGGTTGTCATACTTAAGTTTAAATATCGAGTGTGCTAGACTATCGCGTTTAGGGTACCCTTTAGGGCATGACAGTTTAAGTGGGTATCAGAACATGGTTAATGTAAGCCCCGGAAAATTTCAGTAAATAATTTTAAGATGAACTTCGAAAATAAACCCTAAAAATCACTCCGAGTTAAAACGAATTTTGACAAGTCCTGAACCATGAATGAATCCAAAAATTTCTTAATCATGAGAAAACGAAAATCTCGAAAATAAAATAAGAACTCAGTGGTCTTCAAATTCAAAACCACTACGTACGAAAAATTCCATATTTAACTCCGACTTATAAAAACGGATAATATAAAGCCCAAAAACAAATTATTAAATATAAATAACGATTAACTTTCGAAAATGAAACCAATTCAAAAAAATTCCGAAAACGTTAAAGATAATAAATACTTACAAAAAAAAAATTTAAAATAAACTTCTCAAATTAAATATGTTGTATGAACATAAATATCAGTTTCCCAATTGGCAAAGGTCTAAACCGGAAAATCACATGGAAACCTAACCGGAATACAATAGTGTAAGTTCGGCAATCTAGTGCCCTAATCCTAGAGGTCGAGATGTAGTTTAATTATATAGAATAGCTCATAGTAATATAAGGTTGTTTAAAATATCAGATTGGTAAATTTCTGACCTATTTCGAACCGTTCGGAGACAGACTTCGAAAAGCGTGTCCTGGGGCTCGAGATATCAAAAATATATCAATAGTACCGTTAGACTCGTAATTTCATAATATTTCTAAATATATCAGTTATATAATTTTTCGGGTTATAAAGTTACAGTTATAACCTTTTTATCGTATTTCCATTATTACCGGTAATTGATTAGTCTTTTACACTATTCATTTTTTATTTCATTAAAAAAAAATTTTGTTATTCTTATAAAGCCTTATATTTTTAGATAAATATTTTACATGTTATAGAAAATTTTGTTTTTCTAAAATTTAGTTTGTTTCGGGTCTTTACGGGATCATATTCTGTTTAAGATCCGATACTAAAAATAAAATAAATTAATTTAATAATTTAAAAATATTTGAAAAATATTTATATTTTCATAAAATAATTTTTTTGAATTTTCGGGTTATAAAAATATTATTTATAGCCCATAATCGCGTATTTTGATCATACCGGTAACACATTTGTTAAAATACTAAAATAATTCAAATAATTATTTAAATTTAATTATGAAAAATCTGCTACAAATATTTGGAATAAATTTTCTAATTTTATTTTATTTTAATTTATTTTATTAATAAAATACTTTTACAACCCATACCTTCAAGTACACCTTACACATATCACTTCATTTTCACTTCAATCTTTCTACACATTATCCCACAATTGATGGCAGATTTTTGACTCTTTCATGGCTGCCATTGTCCTTTATTTACTCTTATTTTGACTAAAATTAATTATATTTCACTCCTTCTTCAAAAAGTTACACATACCATTAATTACATTACAATTTCAAGTCAAAATTCAACAAAATTTCCTCTCTCCCTCTCTCTCAAATTCACGCCAGCCCCCCCCCGCGCCCCCCCCCCCTTCTATTTTCTGCCCTTGCTTTATTTTTTTATCTTTCAATTAATTAACACACATTAAATGCACTCATTTTCTCTCTCTCTTTCATTTACACCTTCAAACCTTAACCATTCTTTACACTTTTCTCTCTCTTTTTCCTCTCTTTCTTTCTTCTTCTTGTTCATGTTTCTCCAATAAACAAGCTGCCCCTTCTTCTTTCATGGCTCCCACACTTCATTTTTAAAGATTTTCTAAGCAAATCTTCATCCCAAAGCTCCATAGGTGATATAGGTAAAGTGTAATGAAGGTTTCATGCATCAAATGAACTTCCATAAGCTTAAAAGCTTAGGATGATGATGCCAAAAATGAAATCTTTCTCTTCTTCACTTTTATTATCTTGTATTACAATTATTTTCTTCTTTAAAGTTGATATATATGGTAGATCTAACTTTTTATAGCTTTGATTTTTGTTTATGCCATAGATCTTGCTATTTAAGTTGTTATTCTTGTTATTACTTATGATTTATGCATATATTTCTCATTCCCATGTGTTCATGCTTTCAAAACTAGTTTAGAAGACTAGATCTAGTTGTTTTAGGTTCATACATGCATTAGACTTATGTTTTATGTTCATGAATAACTTGTAATAGCATGATGATGGTAGGAAAGTTGTAGGAAACTCAAGATCTATTTTATTTTCAACAAAAACAACTTTTGAAAATTCGGATAAAAATGGAACCATATTTAGAAAAGTGGTTTTTCAACTTCAAAACGTATATTTTTCATTTGAAATGAAGGGCTTAGGGTATAGATACCATAAATGAAAGATTTTGATAAGTAAAGCTTAGATCCATGATGTTTATAGCTTATTACCATGCATTTGTTTTATGTTTATGTTCATATTAAGTATAGATCTTAGTTATGAACTCAAACAAAATTGTGAAATTCGTATTTTGGCAAGACCCCCATTTAAAAACCACTTTCCAAGTGTCAAAATGTAATTTTTACTTAAGAAAATGAAGGCTTAGTATATGTGTATCATCAAGACTTCTTTTTACAAGAATCAAAAGTGATTTCCAAAAGTTTTTTTTCAAAATAAAAATTCTATTTTCGGATTTTGGCCAAGGCCTATTTTAAAAACATGTTTTCCAACTCAAAAATGAAGTTTTTATTTAAGAAATGAAAGGCTTTTAGGATAGGATATGTAAGGAATGGATTTTCATGAGCTTAGATAGATTTAATCAAAAGATATGACCAAAAATAAATTTTCTAAATTCGGATCCCAACCAAGACCAATTTTTAAAACCCATTTATCAACTCCAAAACTCATGTTTCATGTGAAAAATGAATTATGTAGGTAATAGGTATGATTAAGTAAAGATTTTTACAAGTTAAAATGAGTTTAGGCATGAGCAATGTGTAAAACAAGTAATGGAATTAAAATGGAAAATTTTGAGTTAGTGATCAAATTGTCAAATTCGTAATTTGAGATGATGCATAAGTAATCACTTAGTATTTGAAGTCAAATTGCAAGTTTTATGTGTTAAATGAAGTCCTTAGACAATAGATATAGTTAAGCTTCAAATTTGATGCATTAAACAAGTTTTCTTATAAGAATTATGCAAGAAACGAAAATTTCCAAAATTCGAATTTTTGTGCAAAGCTTGTTTATAAACATATTTGCAAAGTGTAAAATGCAAATTTTTGTGTAAGAATGAAGTCCTTAGTGGTTATGTATGATTGAGCCCTAATTTTCTAAATATCAAATGATTTATACTTAAAGGAATCACTCAAAAACCAATTTTTACCCAATTCGGATTTTGGAATCAACCCCACTTGAAAACATGTTTACCAAGTGTAAAATGGAAATTTTTATGAAGAAATGAAGGTCATAAGTAGTACATATAATGAAGACTCAATTTTGACAAAAATAATTATATTTTCTTAAGTAACAAATCCAAAACAAATGGAAATGATAAAAGTTAGAAAACTAGATTTTTCATGAGTAAGTTGTCATTATGGTCTTGCAAAATAAAAAGTTATAAAATTTTCCTTTGGCAAATATCATCAAGATCATGCATACATTAAGCTCATCTCATGTCATTCATGTTAGGAGATCATTCATATTGCATGTATAGCTAATTTATATAGTAGGAACATTACAAACATTTACAAAACTATTTTTTCGGAATCGGAAACCGTTACTGATCAGATCTGAGCCCTCTGTTCCGAGACCTAAATGTTTTCAAAACTTAAAAATAATATTAGAAATAGATAGATCTTTCGAAGTAGATAGAAATCGATATATAATTTGCGAGATTCCGAGTTAAAATGACCAAGTTATGGCCGATTTAAGTTGGAATTCCCGCTTAGGATGAGAATTACGAATTTGATAGATTGTATGAGATAGCTTGGACTAGTTAAGTGATGAAATACTTATTAGGGTATTTCTTCCTTTTTAGATAACCCCGATATCGACGATTCCCTACCATCGGATTACTTGTACTAAGAGACCGGTGATCCAATGGCCGAGTGAGTATTACTTCCGATTTCATTTATTGTATGTGATTGTAATAATAGTTGCTCTAGATATTTGATACAGATAAAATGGATATGCATGATGGGGATGAATGGGAACTATGTATGCTTGTTGTTGATATGAGAAATGGAATGTAAGAATATCGAAGCCGAGTGATTAACTATTGCTTGTATAGATGAATTAGAATTGATTGTCTGCGATTATTGACTGATCACTTAAAAGAATTGGTATAATTGATTATTCGGAATTGAAGATGAAATTGAACTCATTCATACACGATGGGGATGGAGCATTAGCATTTGTTGGTTTATCGTTGTACCTTAAACGATTTTATAGTTTATAGTTTTCCGTAAGCTGAAACGGTCTCGGTCGTACCGCAAGATTCGTTAATCTGCTAACCCGGGATGGAGGGCGCAAGTCCATCCACATATGATTTCCGGCATATCATATGTTTATTGAATTCACGAGTTTGATGCATATCACTTGTCTGACTAATCACTTGATTGTATGACGTGTTATAAATGTAATCTTGGAAGTTTTCACTCACTAAGCTAGTGTAGCTTATACCCCAATAGTTGTTTAAATGAACAGGTTATCTCAAGGATGATAAGTGGGGATTGAGATGGTCGAAGTCGAGAATGACTTCAGGATTCCGGCAAGACATAAGAATGTTTGAAGTTATTAGATAGGTTTTATTATTTGCCTTGTAATAGTTCTATGTAATAGAATCTTTTGATGATTTGTAATTGAAGTTTAATGAGTTGTATTTTGAAGAATAGTGAATTGAATTTCCTTTACATTGTTACTCAAGTTATATCAACATGAAATGTATCATTCCGATGTGTCTCCTCTATGTGTTAGACGCCTTGTACATAGTATGGAAGCCTTCGCATGACTGAGGTGGTCAATCTTAGGCTTTAATATTGTGTACGGCGGACTGCCACGTTTAGGGTACCCTTCGGGGCATGACAGTTAAGAGTTATAATCATAACTATAATTAATAGACTTAAGAAGCAATAAAAAAATGTAAAAGACTAAGATAGGATGAAAAATAAAATAAGAGAGACTTAGTAGAGTTAAATGGGTAACTTAGTTTTACACTTCTAATGCTTTCCTCTTTTGTGAATAGCTCACGCTTGCTAAAGCCTGCTTAGCGACAAAGCAAATACATGAACTACCCGATGAGTCTTTGGTCAAACACCACTTAAGAATTAGGGTCCTGTGCGAAGAATTTGCTCTAGTTGGCCACCCTAGATCAATTCGAGAAATGTTTAATTTGTGGAAAGGAGGCTTGATATACACCAAGTGGCATAAAATCATGCTTGATACAGGATATTATCCTAAAAAGGAAGTATTGGTCAGAACTCGAAGTGATTTATGTGCTAGAGAGGATCGTTGTTCATGGGCTAGGGCCCATGTTGCAAGAAGCTACCTTTGTGTTAAGAAATGAAGGAAGGCAAATGTTTCCCAATTTTTAGACTTGGAACCCAATTGGATATCTGTTTGTTTATGCTCACGACTTGTTAGGGGATCACACGGATTAACTGCAAGCCGATGCCAAAAGCCATTTCTTTTGTACGAGGAGGATATGTACCACCACCGGCTAATATCGCCCAGCCACCACTGCCAAGTTAAATCGGTTTCCAATACCATGATGAAGAAGTGAATGAGATAAAGGTTGTGGCCACCACCGCAATGGAGGGAAATGAGAATGGAGAAGATGAAGAAGCAATTCGCAAGAGCTGCATGTACTTTTGCTAGTTCATGGTGAAAAGGAATTGTGGTTCATCAA
This sequence comes from Combretum micranthum, assembly GCA_024138025.1. NCBI lineage: Eukaryota > Viridiplantae > Streptophyta > Magnoliopsida > Myrtales > Combretaceae > Combretum > Combretum micranthum. The sequence continues at coordinate 23,157 of JAMXBD010001339.1, forward strand.
GTAGGAACCCGGGTGATACCCCATCCCCCCTAAGTTGAGGAAGAAAAGAGAATGTGAAGGTAGAAGAAAGGAAGCGAGACTTATGTTTTGACCCATAAGTCCAAGCTGATTTTTGTAATCGCGACCTTGAGAGATGGGTCATAGTAGCTTTTGTTGTTTTTGGGATGTTGCTTGTTATTGTTGCTTTGATTATGTTGATTTTGTTGTGCTTTGTTTTCAATTTCGATGTAAGGGTCATTGTACCCGTAATTTGAAGTTTCAATGAAAATTATGTTATGTTTTACGAATTTGAGATTTCTCTTATTTAATTTTTTAAATTCTACTTTACACTTATATTACTTACCTGTACAAGAATTTTCGATGTTTTCGAAACTCGATTTAAAATGTTAATAATATTATAGGAAGATTGCTTAAGTAAACCAAATAAAGCGTAAAACAGTCATGGTAGAGGAAGAAGACAATAAGAACAGAGTGTGTCTAATCAACCAAATTTGGAAAGAGAATAACAAGCAGCACCACCACCAAACCTACCAATGGCCGATGCTCAAGCCGCTTTGCAAGCGACTTTAAGGCAACTAGCACAAGTGCTTGAGGCCATTCGACAAACTATGCCAGCTCCTGCTGCTGCTTCCACTCCTGTTCCTACTTCTCTTCTAACACCAATCCACCACCCTCAGAACAACAAGCATCTGTAGCTATGCCAATGCACTAAGGCACACACTCCCACACTGCACCCTTACCTCCACCACCACCACCACCACCAAGGCCATAGAAGTGCTCCTTACCCGAGTTCATAAGGAAAACAAATACTTTAAGGGAGCCTTTGGAAAACCAGATAAGGCCGAGGATTGGTTGGCCCAAGTAGAGTAGTCATTTGATGCTTTTGAAGTACCCCATCACTTAAGAGTTAATTATGGCACTTACATGCTAAAACTGAATGCAAGAGTATGGTGGGAATCTAAGAGGAGGGAGCTTATGTCACCTATTACATGGGAGATGTTCCGCTATGAGTTCCTCGAGAAATACTGCCCGAAAGCCTCTGGGTATAGTACAGTGCGGATTTTCTACATATCTCACAAAGAGGCCCACGGTGGAGCAATATGAGACCGAGTTCAGTAAGCTACTCCAGTATGCCTGGACTCGTACAAATACAGTGAGGTACTAATGGGGCAAGTTTTTCTAAATGGCTTGGATGACATGAGAATAAAACTTGAGGAGTTAGTCATCAAGACTTTTAGAGAATTGGTTGAGAGAGCCCAGATCATTGAAGGGGCCAAGAAGAAAAAGACAAAGGCTACAGAGAGGACACCCTCAGTGTTTGGAAGAAAGTTTCACGGGGGGACAAGTTCAGGTTATCTTTAGAAAAGGTTCAAGTCATTACATGGCTTTAAGGGAAATATGAGCAGGGGAAATGAAGGAAAGATCACTACTAAGACCATAGGTTGCTGGAAGTGCAAGGGATACCATTACCTTAAGAGGTGTCCGCAGTTGAGAGACAAGTACTATTTCTGCGGTGATGCAAGTCACAAGTGTCACGCCCTGAGGGTACCCTAGTAGTAAACAACTTACACTTGAATACTAGCACTAGATTACCTTCAGAGAATGACAGGTTTTCAAAACAACAGGATCTTTTTAGTTGCTTGATAAGAAATAACAAATATATGAAAGAAATAACTTAGTGAATAAACATTACAAAACTATTACAAACCATATAGTTCCTTTGGAGTACACAACTAAATAATCAAATCTAATAGTACATAACCATCAAACTCAAATATATCTGAAAACTTCTAGCTTCAATGCTCTTACCGGAGCCATATTCCTAGATATAACTAACCAGGGTTGTAACGTGAACTTGAAAAGACTGTAGGAGCATGACCGAAACCACAGCTTAGTGCATAACCAGACATACCATACATCACACAAGTCATTAACAAATCATATGCAATGTAAGCACTCAACCATATGCACAGATACAAGTTTGGATGATCTAGAATCCAAATAGAAAAAAGATTTACGCCCACTTTTTAATGGGTTGAAGAGCCAGTACTCAATGACCCATCTGCCCAAGAGAGACTAAGTACATAGGAGAATCAACGATTTCTCGTTTTAAGGTTATCACTTTGAATATAATCGATTGAACAAACCATCTCCTGCAATCCCCTTAGAAACTCCCTAAGTATTAATCATTTCAAAGCGATTCTACGGGTGACGTTCTTCGGTGCCTTTTAGTTCCTCATAGGACCGCTAGACCAAAGAGAACCTTGGAAGAACTTACACATTAGATCAACCAAGCGAAAACAGAGATCCGAAATATTAATACGTAGCAGGCTGTCACAACCATATATGCAATAATGCAATTTGTGTAATGCATGTTCATATTATTTTGTTAAGTCAAAAAGTCTTAATCAATTTCGAAGTGATCATACATTACACACAATCATCATTATACTACTGCAAAACCTCAATCATTGCATTATCGCTTTTATAAAGATATTTTAACAATCATACACTCAAATCAAATCATACTTTCAGCAGACATTCATTTGATTATCTTGCATTATATATTTGACTATTTACAATTACGACCAGTACAATATGACTGAATTACTCACCTGCTCATACTGACTCAGTCATAGTAATCCGCTGGTAGATTCTCTAATGAGTCAAAGTCACCTATTTAAGACAGAGTATTTATTATACAATCTAGCTAAATTCCTATATGTGCTTTGTGTCCTAGACTCGATATTTTGGTAATTATTAATACGTAGTGTTGTCGTGTTTCTCTTATTTTATCTCGCATAATTGTTTTGTTATTTTTAGAAGTCACATTACTTAAGAAATTAGTTTATTTCAATTTCCATTCTTGCCTATTTTATCTATTTAGATCTAATATTTAACTAATACTAACCTTGATTAACATTAATTATTCGTCTTAAGTTCTAGGGTTTTAAGAATTATCCGATATTAATCAAAATATTCTAAATATTTGTTTTTACTTGTTTTATGTAATAAATGCTATATTGTTATACATATATATATACTAAGTAGACTTATGTCATATATATATATATAAATATAAGTTCTGGTTATTTTCGAAACATGATTTCGTTAAGAAAATTTGGGCGTACGCCGGCTTAAAGCCGCCGGCCTTCATTCCCAGGCGCTGGTGTAAGATTGTTTTTGAAGAAATTTTCATATCGAGTACACCGGTGTTGAAAGCTGTCGGCTTTCAACGTACGCCGGCCCAACGCCGTCGGCGTAGATCTCCAGGTAGCCGGCTTACGTTCAACTTTTACGTGAAAAATTATTTTACGTAGCCTCTATAGGGTGTAAGCCGCGGGCCTATCCATGTAATCCGAAGCTAAACAACTCGAGTTACCATGTAATTTCGATTCTTAGAACATAAAGTTAAGGTTTTGGAGTATTACCTCGATGAAGTTTGTTTGATGTAATCCGAAGCTCGTGTTTGTGTTTATTAAGTTCCTAAGATTATTAGAAGTCAGTTACAAAACTTAGATTTGAAAGAAAACAACTCGAGTTACCTCAACTTACCTTTGAGCTCGTATTTGAGAGTTTTTAGCTTTGTTTTTCTTTCAATCCGAGCTTGGGTGTTAAGATCGGTTTGTTTTCTATTTTCTGTTCGTTTTGGTTGTTGTTTGAGAGTATTTTTGTTCTGGAAGAGTTGAAGAATAATGGAGTTTGTTTGTGCCTTCATTAATGCATTTGTTCATATATATAGAAGAAAAGAAGAAGGTTTTGGCTGCGTCTTCTCCTTCAATTGCTCTTCGGTTTTGGCTGTATTTGATATGTTGGTTTCATGGCAATTAATGCTAGTATGACTTGGCAAATGTGATTGGAGTGGTTAATTTGTTTGACAAATTTGAGGGAATTATTGGTTGGATTTCGGCTGTGCTTTTCTTCTCTGAATCCTCCACCGAAATCCGCAACCAAATTCATATATATATATATATATTAGTTTATTTATTTAATTGAGTTTTAAGATAATTAAACGAGTTATACGGGTATAAATTAGCTAATATTTGAAAGTTTTTGTACAAAAATATGTGTATAGAATTACACAAGACATTTAGATTTTCAAATAATACAAATTTATGTTATATATATACGTAGTTATTTATTCGTATAATTTTATCTCCCATTATTAGGATTTCTTAAACTCGTTAGGTCAATTTTTGTTTCAGGCCTCAATAGCTTAAGGAAACTTGGTTTAGAACAATAACGTGATCCGATTATTTGTTTGGAGTTTAGATTTTGAGTTATTCATCAGTTTGTATTTTCGTTGTGTATTTAAAATCTTAATGGTTCATTTTTAGATCATCGTTTTCTGTTTTGGAGCATAAATAATCATTTATGCAGTATTGGACTTAATACAGAACCCAACCTATATATATATATCTTTAGTTTTGATACTGAACATGAATTCTTATTAGTAGCTTTTAAATTTTAACTAGAAATCTTGAATTTAGGGTTTAAGTCTAAATATAAACTCATCTACTCATTATTATAATCTGGATCATTATCGGGATCAAAAACAATCATTTAATCCTTATATTGACATTTTCTATTTAAATCTATTTGTATATCAGGTTTTGGTCTAAATTTTAATCATATCTTGAATTATTTATTCAAGATACAATATCTCGTTTTGGTATTAACTAGGGTTAGAGAATTTCTTTATTCGGTTCCTAAATTCTTCATCTATCCAAAATCTAAATATTAATCTATTATTAAACTTCGATTAGAATCTAAATCTATTACCTAGTTTATACACTCTATTGTAAGGTCGGGTACTAATGTGGAAAATTCCTGGGGTTTACAACAAGATCTCCGAGTGTCCGAAGAAGGCCACCACTACCTGCTATGTCTGCAAGCAAGTTGGACACTTTGCCAATGAGCGCCCACAGAGGACAGGTGCCCCAGCCAGGACATTTGGAGGATCATCCTTGGCAAGGCCCGGTAATAGGAATAGTGGAAACTTTGGTAGTCGTTCTGGATCGGCTATTCATGGCATTAGGATATACAATCTAGAGGGACAATGGTTTTGTGAGGAAGTTGAGGACGAAGACTGTGAATTTGCTACCCTCGAGAAGGACGATGGCTAAAATTTTAGACTCGTGATAGGACACATACTAGTAGCTAAGAAGATTGCTTATACCCTGTTTGACATTGGAACCACACACTTGTTTATCACTACCGGTTTGGGGAGACAAGTTAGATTCCCAATAGCTACTGCAACCTTCGATTATCGTGTCAAGACTCCAACTAGAAGTGTTGTGATGACTAGTGAAGTATTGAAGGAGTGTTTGATAGTGATTCAAGGACATCACACAATATGTGATTTGATTGTTTTGGAAATAAGTAAATATTAAGTGATTTTGGATATAAGTTGGTTAACCTTTGCTAAAGTTGTTGCAGATTGCAGAAGGAATAAAGTGGAGTTTAAGGATCTTGATGGAAGGATGTTAAATTTAAGGGAGAAACAACAATTTCGAGAGGAACTGAGTTATGGTCGTTCGAACTACTTATAGATGGGGAAGATGAGATCAAAGGAGAAAATTCCTTTAGTGCAATGGAGAAGGAGGGTGAGTTACCCCGATTTGAAGATATACCAGTTGTCAATGAGTTTCTAGATGTTTTCCCTAATGAACTACCAGGAATACCCCCGAAGCGAGAAATCGACTTTGAGATCAATTTGTCACCAAACACGGAACCGATATCTAAATCTCCTTACCACATGGCTCCAGTTGAGCTAAAGGAGTTAAAGAAACAATTACAAGAGCTTTTGGATCAAGGATTCATAGGGCCAAGTTTGTCACCATGGGGTACATTGGTTTTGTTTGTTAAGAAGAAAGATTGATCGATGAGGTTATGTGTGGATTACTGAGAGTTGAACAATGGCACAATCAAGAATAAGTATCCACTTCCTAGGATTGATGATCTCTTCGATCAATTACAAGGAGCAAGTGTGTTTTCAAGGATTGATCTTCGATCGGGATTCCATTAATTGAGAGTCCAGCCAGAAGATGTACGAAAGACAGTTTTCCAAACTCCATATTGACATTATGGGTTCTTGGTAATGTCTTTTGGGTTAACGAATGCTCCTGCTGCTTTTATGGATCTTATGAACCGAGTATATAAGCCCTTGCTGGATAAGTGTTATAGTTTTTATTGATGATATCCTTATCTACTCGAAAACGTGTGAGTAACATGAGGAACACCCATGCATGGCATTGCAAACCTTAAGAGAACACAAGTTGTATGCCAAGTTTTACAGGTGTGACTTTTGGTTGGATAGGATTTCATTTTTGGGACATGTAGTATCAGGAGAGGGCATATCTGTAGACCTTGAGAAGATAAATGCAGTAGTGGATTGGAAGCCACCTAAGACAGTAATAGAAGTAAGAAGCTTTTTGGGTCTGGCTAGTTGGTTATTATAAGAAGTTTGTTAAGGATTTTTCTAAGATAGCTAAGCCTTTGATCCAACTAACCCAAAAGAATGAGAAGTTTATATAGACGGAAAAGAGACACCAAAGTTTTCAAGAACTTAAGTAAAAGCTTGTTTCTACTCCAATCTTAGCTCTACCAAATCCCGAGAAGCCCTACACAGTTCATAGCGACGCATCGAGAAATGGTTTCGAATGTGTACTCATGCAAGATGGGAAAGTGATTGCTTATACTTCACGACAGTTAAGGCCACATGAGTAAAATTACCCGACACATGATTTGGAACTAACCGCAATGGTGTTCACCTTAAAGATATGGCGGCACTATCTTTATGGACAAAGGTGCAAGATCTATACCCACCACAAGAGCCTTAAGTATTTGTTCACACAAAAAGAGTTGAACATGAGACAAAGGAGATAGTTCGAGTTGATCAAGGATTATGACTTGGGGATCAATTATTATCTGAGAAGGGTAAATGCAGTTGTCGATGCCTTAAGTTGTAAGAATCATAGAGAAGCTGCAGCCTTGCTCACCAAACAAAAGGAGTTAGTGAAGGAGTTTAAAAGATTATACATTGAGTTCATGGGAGGAAATACTGAGGTGGAGATAGCAAATTTAGTGATGGAACCCACTTTAGTGGAAAGAATCAAGGAAGCTCAATGCTACGATGATATAATACAATGAATGAAGAAGGAAGTTCAAGAAGGAAAATACACTGACTTCACAATGGATGACGAGGATGTGATAAGGATGAGGGGACCACTTTGTGTGCGAGTGATGAGGAGATGATGAAGGAGATCATGAGTGAAGCTCACAATTCTAGGTATATAGTATACTGTGAGGAACGAAATGCATCAAGATCTCAAAGGAGATTATTGGTGCAATAGAATGAAACGAGATGTGGCCGAATTTATGTTGAAGTGCCGATTTGCCAGCAAGTGAAAGTAGAGCATGAAAGACCGAGAGGATTGCTGAAGCCTTTGCCAGTACTGGAATGGAAGTGGGATCAGATTTTCGTGGATTTTGTATGTAGGTTGCAAAAAACCAATGGGGCATGATGCTATAGGTTTATAGTAGATTAGTTAATTAAGTTCGCTCACTTCCTACCAATAAGTATGACTTATTCTATTAATAAATTGGCAAAGCTCTATACGAAGAAAATCGTACGTTTACATGGCTTAACAGCTGGGATCGTATCAGATTGAGACCCAAGGTTTGTGTCCAAGTTTTGGGGGAGCATGCAAAAGTGTATAGGAACTAAGTTGCACTTTAGCATGGCATACCATCCTCAGACCGATGGATAGTCTAAGCGAACCATATAAACCTTAGAGGATATGCTTCGAGCGTGTGTAGTAGAGTTTAAAGGAAGTTGGGAAGCACACTTACCCTTAGTGGAGTTTGCTTACAACAACAATTATCACTTGACAATTAAAATTCACCATATGAAGCTTTATATGGACGAAAGTGCAGATCCTCGTTGTTTTGGGACGATGTGGAGAAATTAGTCTTTGGACCGGATCTTGTACAAGATGCCGCTGATGAGGTACGAGTCATCCAACAACAAATGAAGGAGGCACAAGATCGAAAAAAGAGTTGGACAGATCTGAAAAGGAGGGTTCTTGAGTTCCAAATAGGAGATCATGTGTACGTAAAGGTAAACCCTATCAAGAGTATTCTCCGAATTCGCTTACAAGGAAAGTTAAGCCCCCGGTATATTGGTCCATTTGAAGTACTTGAACGAATTGGAGATTTGGTGTACCGCCTTGTTGTCATGACCCTAAATACAAGCCTAATAGGTTTATTCTAAAGTCATCATATCATGTGTGTACCCATAACATGAAGATCATCTTGCAAGTCAGAGATTGCAAGACTCTAATTACTTATTCTCTCAGTATGTTATACACACATATATATATATATATATATAGAAATATAATTTAAGATAACGATATTTCCATAAATTACAAGGATCGTAGAGAATTAGATATCCTATAGAGGATGAAACAAGATAAAGCAACTTAGGTTACCTATCATCTACAAGCAATGGAAATTGCAAAAGAAATAAATCAAGTTTTAAGACTTTTCTCTCAACTAAGTTTAATCCACCAACATTATAATCCTGTAATTATCTTGACTTGATTTTTGATACGCTCTGCACTCAGTTCCTATCCCAATCTCGGCTCTATGATTTTTCCTACAAAAACAAACTATTGGAGGTGTAAGCTACATCCAGCTTAGTGAGATAGTTCCTTATGCACGTACTTGTAACAAAAAAACAAAAACAATGAGTTTCTTAACAAACATATGAGATGCAACATCCATATATGCAAACAATACATATGACCTACTGGAAATCATATGTTTGAATGGATTTATGCCCGCTATTCGGGATTGGGTGGTTACCGGCTCATACGACCATCATTATTGTGCAGACTTTTTGGCTCCTGCGTACCTATGTAAACTTTTCGGCTCCTACATGCTTATGTGGACTTCTCGGCTTTTGCTAGCCACCACTACTATTCTCTCGTCTTACCAAGGGTATAGCAGCGAATGCAACGTGATTTACTTCATGATATGTGTGATCCAATTATTAGTTTGTTCTCTCATTATATATATGTTGAAATATCTTTGGGGTGATTAGACAGATATACGCAGACATTTCAACATGGCATAAAAGATAACAATTAATTTATCAACAATTTAAGTTCCGATATACTTAGTATATTTTTAACAATCACCTTGATCATATCCCTTAATAATCCCCACATGCATATTACATTTTTCTTTTATCTTTTTCCTATTTTCTAGTGCTTTTATATGAAGCACAAACATGAGTACGTAAAACATGAAGGACAAACTTACTCATCCATAGATAAATCCTTAGTCGAAGTAATCTTTAGGAAACGTGGCTTCAGGACCCTCATCACCTAAATAAGGAAAAACTCAAAATGAGTATTTCGGATCAACTTCATCTGAACTTCTACTCCTAAGAATTATATTTCCACTATATTATTCGGTTATCTAGTTTATATCTTAAAACTGTCACTTGGCTAGTTGAACTCTAATTTGATGAATAGTCAATCGATTTCATGCGATTTTTTTGGAGTAATTCAAATGATGGTATTTGTTTTAGGCATTTAATGTAGGCACCAATATAGTTTAACCAACTAGTAGAGGCCCTTAATTATTTGGCCGACGATTTTCATTCTTATACTTTCTTCATATTCTAATTATAATTAATTATATATATACATTTGTATATCCTAATGCAAGTCATAATAGAGTTTATTATATTTATGTATGATTTATTTGTCGAGTATGATTACTCTAACATTATTTTATGTACATGAAACAATCTTACATTTCCTTCCTATAATGGTTTATATGGTGTATTAAATTATACCTTTTTTTTTATTTATCATGGAAACTTTGTTACACTTAACTTTGCGTGGGTATTTAACATTTTACCGATCCATGAATCTATCAAGGTCTTATTTACGAGCAATAAAATCATATGGACCTATATGGGTATTTTATAATTTATATGATTAAAAATAATATTAGTTAGATGTAAGTGAAACTTATAAAATACGCCTATCACCACTAAGGTCCTGACTTTATCAAGGAAAGGAAGGTTTGATGTATATATACGAATATATTTTATATTCGAGAGAAAAGAATTATTACACACACATATATAATATATATATGTGTGTTTTTTTTCTTTTCAAACATGGTTCGGCCACGTTATAAAAGAAAACATGATGTTCCTTTCATATTTGTTTTCAATGCCCGTGATGTCAACATAGGTAAGTGTTGTATATAAATTTTATTCAACAACATCATACGGAAGACTATATTTAATATTATTCAATAAAATGGTTATGATCATCCCGAAAATATAAAAGAAATTTATTATATGACTTTTAAGGACTTCTTATTACATAGACTCTCAACTATACTATGATCAAAATGTGTGTTGATTATTTTGAAAGGAAAAGGAAGAAAATATATCTCTTTTCCATCGAAGTTGTTTTTTTCTTTTTAAGTTTTATACTATTCATCACAGGGCTAATCAATAAATTTTCTAGAGACGCACTCAGGACTCAGGACTCCAGGGGAAGTGCTCGACATTAAAGAGTAAAGAAAATTAATGATAGTACCTATCAATCATGAGAAACACACATACATATATATATATATATATATATATTTACAAGTACCATAACCAGTGTAAAAACTATATTCACGTTACTATATGTTGTGTCGGCCAAAAGAATAGATAGGAGAATTGAGGTGGATTTGCTTTGAAGGTTTATTTTTATTTTCCAATTATAGAAGGATTACTAAATAGTAATACAATAAGTTATCTAACATATATTAGAAGAATAAATCATCTAATTAGAAAAGGAAAAAGATAATTCGAACATACCGTCACGAAGCAAGTTTTGTATCTTGTTTTCGATATTACTCAATGAAAACTTGCATTGAACTAGTATTTTTCAAACGGAGTAACAGTGCCAAAATCGAACTATGTAGAAATCGTTGAAGGTGTGTTCGGCTGGAGAAAAGTTAAATTAGAAATGAAAGATACAAGGGAGGATGGTAAACTGGCGTGATCTAGGCTAGGAATTGTAAGAAAATGAACGCTTAACGTTTTGCAGATGAAAATAAAACAAAAGATAAGAAGAAATAACAAGGATGAGTTGGGTAGAAGAAAATAAGGAAATGTGTGTGTTGTTGTTTGCTTTTGGATAGGTGGAAGGCATTGCAAGGAAGGATGGAGAAAACTGGAGCTAAAATCATAGAGACAAAGGATCGAGACCCTCCTAGCTAGAAAAGTGCAAGACCTAAATGAGAAAATATAGGATAATGTCATCTAATGCAGTTGGCGTATAGGAAAAGAAAAAACAAAATCTGAATGGATTTCCTTTCCGTGTGGCTCAAGCTTAAGTTGCAGGATCAGCCTAGGTGTACTTTTATTCTTGATTTGAGGTCTTCATTTGCTTGTTCCTTTCGTCAACGGTTAAATGGAAAGGGCTGGTAGTATATGGACTTGGGCAAAGGAAAGTAATATTTTAGTTTAATTGGTTTCTAAGTATTTTGTTACATGGGAACTAGATAATATTGAGTAAGTTTTACACTTTAGGACTTTGCATGCAAAGTTTCTTACGTGCGAACCTGATAAATTTGGTTTATAATTGAGTTTGATTTGTTTTTTTTTTTAACTTCAATTAACAAGTTAAAGATCAAATAAATCAAAATATATATATCTTTTTCTTTTTTTTTTGTCGATAAGGGACCAAAATTTATTTAAAGCATATACGTGATTAAAATTTGTTTTATGTAATTAGGGTCTTTTGGATGTACCATGTAAGTTTAGTTATTCATCTAAGAAATAATGTAATTAACTAGTTATTTTATAGAGTGGAATCGTTAATATATTTTTCCATATTATGATATTACATTTATGGTATCAAAACGGAGATAGAGTTTTCTTTTGATAAATTTGATTTTCGGTGACTGCGATTTCTTGTATTCATTGCATATGTTTTAATTATTTCTCCAAGAAATTTTATAATTCATTATTTACTTTTAGAGTCAGTTTGTTATTGTATTCCTCAAGTTATCGGTTAGGCTCTTGGAGTCTAAATTTGGCTTCTCAAGTCGAGAACTCGCGTTTTAGGATTTTTGAAGAAATTAGAGTTTGAGACATTTGATTTCTGTTCCTTAGTGTTTTCAATTCATCTTTAAGTTTGGAGCCTTTGGATTAGGTTTCCGTATTATTGGTTTAGCTTCTGACCGTAGCAATTCGAGTTCAGAGTTTAAAATTTAATTTACGATGAAGTCGACTCACCGATCATTCGATCGAAAATTTTTCAAGGGTTACATCCTATCCCTCTTTACTTTATAATTATGATGCTTTAATGTTTTTAATGTATTTATTTATTCATTATTTATCTTTTTTATAATATGCATATACTTGTCAAATGCATCTACGATGTTTTTAGTTATTTATATATATTGTAGGATTTTTCATTTTTATACGTTTTAGTGTTTTCGATTTCTTGTTATAAAGTTGGGTACCATACTTGCTATTCGTATCATGTATGGTGTTACATATTCCTATTTAATACTCTATTCGTTATTGGGTTTTTAGTCAGTATTTCTTGATATCTTAAATTAAAAAAAAAATAAAGCATTTTATCTGGTTATTATTTATCAAGTTTTATTTTTGAATATAACCAACTCAAACCGTTAAAAAGTCAAAGTTTTATTAGCTGTGTGAGTAATTATCAAGATCCTACTCTGGAATAATTACGTGATGTTACATATATTTTGCTATTGAATTATTAAATATCATGTTTAAAATCTTTGCGTAGTACTTTTGTTAAGGGGTTAATATGTATATGCCAATTTTATAAAAAGAATGATGCTTTTATTTTATTTTAAGTGATAATTTTTTTTTTTTTACAATAGTTAATAAAAAAGTGTTAAAGGAACCTTCCATTTGTAGCATTCAGAATTGGATAATATGAAATTTTAACTTTGTTTAACATCCTATTCAATTTACTCCAATCTCTATTGTTTGATATCGTAGGTTTTCATAATTTTATGGCTATTATAGGCTTTAGTTGATCTAAATTCATTCATTATTGTAATTAGTAGCTTTATCGACTTATTGTGCATGTTTCAGTATCTTATAATAACTTTTCCTTCATTCTATATGATATACTACTATTGCCATTAGATTCTACTTATATCAATTTCCTTTGTTTCCATTTTGTTTAATTTTATGTCACCTATAGATTTAATGCTATCATCACTAAATTATAATATCTTAATTCTCATCTCCATTTTTTTTTCCAACACTACATCTACTTATACTATTAGTATGAAATACAGTACTGTAATTTCTATTGACTTTATATTCATTCATTTTGAATACACCTTTTATTATGTAATAACCGATATTTAAATTAAAAAAAATTAGGGATGATTTTTTTTCCAAACATTTTTTAAAACATCCGCAAGATCTTACTATCCATTTAACAATTTCAAAAGAAAAAAAATTAAATGGACGTATAATTTAGGGTATTACACTTGCTTTACCACTGAATCTATTTGGGGTGCACAATGTTTTTCATATCTTCATCCTTCGAAAGCATGTAGCTGACCCGTATCAAGTTATGGAATTGGAACCAATGTTGTTGAAGGAGAACCTCACTTATGAAGAACATTCGGTGCAGGTTCTAGGTCGAAAGGTTTAAAAGTTGAGAAATAAGGAAATTAGATATGTTAAGGCTCTTTGAAGGAATCATTTGCACCAGGAGGCAACTTGGGAGGTAGAAAGCAAGATGTGGCAAAAATACCCCAATTTGTTTGAGGAATCAGGTATGCTTTTTAAGTTTTGAGGACAAAACATTCTTTAAAGGGGTAGATTATAAACCCCTAATTTTTAGGGTAATTTCAAGCTTAAACCCTAAACCGGGAAGTCAACCGGACACCCTAGGTTAACAAATCCTTAGGAATCTCTAGTAGTTTAGATCTAGCAATCTCGTGTTCTTAATCCGAGAAGTAGAAATATGAGTGAAGGTATAGATTGGTTCGTAATAATATTAGGATGCTTAAAAATATCAAATTAGTAAATTTTTGGCATATTTCGAACTCGATCGAATACAAACTTTGAAAAGCGTATCTTGGGGCTCGGGATACCAAGAATATACTATTAGTACCGTTAGGCTCGTAATTTCATAAGATTTCCAATAATATCAATTATGTAATTTTTCAGTAACTAAAAATATTTGATATTGTGATTTTACTTGTATTTTCTTTACTGCCGATAATTTAATTGTCTAATCTACTTTTTTATTTCTAATCACACTATTCACGAGTACAATCAACCATGCCTATTCTTACATCCTTACAATCTAACCTTACCTCATTATATCATTGTTCTTATAAATTTACTTTTCCAATACATTTTATTACTTAAATTGCTTATTAAATTTGAATTTTATTACAAAAAATAATCACGCATCTCTCTCTCTCCTACCCTTCCCAAAACCGACACCCCTCCCGCTTTTGTCCTCTCTCATTTTGTTTGATTTTTCTTCTTTATTTAATCATACAAAACCCTAATTTCTTTTCCTATATAAACACCTTTATACTTTCACTTTTTCACTTTCTCTCTTTCTTCACAAAATCAACTTTTGAAAAAGTTTTTCTCTCCCTCTTCCTCTCCTTCTTTGCCGTGAGCCCCTCTCCCACACACACACACACACACACAACTTTTTATTCTTCAAGTTTTTTGGCTCCAAACCTTTAATAGGTAATAGATCTTAACCCTACCACAATAAAATATGTAATGGCAAGATCGTACATGTGTGGTTCCACTAATATCCCGTGAGCTTTATGCTAGGGACGTGGAAACACTTGAGCATGATATTCTTGCCATCACAATGTTGTGGATCTCTATATTTAAGTTGTTTTGCCATTATTTTGCTATATTATTGTCATATGTTGTTCTTATTGATATTTGTGCTTATATTCTTTCTATGACCTCATCTACATAATGTTCATTTTGCATTTGCATCCATAACATGAATAATGTAGTAGATCTATTTATTTGAGTACATAAGTACCATAGATTTTTGTATTATGTACATAAAAGACTTGTAGTAGCATGATAATTATGAGAAAATGTTAAAAAAATCAATATCTGTTTCAGTTTCAACAAAAATGATTTTTGGAAATTCTGATGAAAAAAGACACCTACTTAGAAAACCTATTTTCCAATTCCAAAATGAAGATTTTACACTTAGAATTAAGGGCTTAGGGAATAGGTATTATAAAGGAATGGTTTTGATGAGTTTAGCTTAGTTTTACTAAGAAAAATTTTTCAAAATAAGAAAAAGGCTATAAAAGTTAAGTTGGAACTTGTTGCAACCCCAACAAGAACTTCAAATTCGTAACTAAGGTGAGATGCTAGATAAACACCTATTTTCCAATCCTAAAACAAGAGTTTTATTAAAGAAATGGAAACCTTAGGGAGCATATTTGATTAGGACTTAATTTTAGAAAGTATAAATGAGTTTTATCCAAGAAATAACCTTAAAACAATTTAGCAAAATTCGGATCTAGAAATGACCCCCACTTAAACACTTATTTCCAATTATCAAAATGAGGATTTTAATAGAAAAATAGAAACCTTAGGGAATAAATGTAATAAAGACTAATTTTGACAAAGATAAGTGGATTTTATCAAAGTATAATCCTAAACAAGAAAAAAGTTTCAAAACATAAATCAAACAATATTTTCCTTCTTTAAAATTTTGTGAAATTTGTAACTAGGTAAAACCCCTATTTAAACATCTATTTTCAAACTCCTACATGAAGAATTCTATTAAGATAATGAGGTTATTAGGTACATAGGTCATCAAGCTTTATCTTGGTAAAAATAAGTTTGATTTTCAAAGGAATAAAGTTAGTTTTTCTCAATCAAGTATTCTTGAAATTTTTGCAAAGTGAAAGTTATCTAAAGATTCTTTTAATCAAATATTATCAAGAAAATACATATAGATAGCTCATATAATGTCATTCATGATAATAACTTGTAGATATTGCATGCACATATAATATACTTGAGAGAAACAAAGCAATTTTCACAAAAAGATTTTGGAAATGCAGTTTTTAGCTACCTATCAGATCTGATCCGAGCCATACAAGACCTAAAATTTTTTAAAACTTAGTAATAACATCATAAATGGATATGTCTTTTGAAGTAGATAGAAATTAATAGCTTAATTGTGAAATTCCGAGTTAAAATGACCAAGTTATGACCATTTTAAGTTGAAATTTCTTCGTAGGCAAACTTTCACGAACTTGTTAGAATAAAATTTATAAGTTCATTTAAACTTCCTAAAAATACTCATTGGAGGTTTTTTTTTGTTAGGAGACTTAGGAGACGGACTATACCTTTCGCGATGATTATTACGATTAAGAGAAATTTCACGCCATGGTAAAGTGAGTTCACTTTCTTTAAATTATATGCTTATAATTTTGCTTGTAATGATAGTGGTATTAGAATTATGACAAGATAAAATTGGAATGTGCATGTGAATCCTACTTTGTTGAATTGATAATATGAATATCAAAATGGGAATTGTTATAAATATTTGTATGATTTGCTGTAGAAATGAAGTGTCTGAAATCTCTATAATTGCCTATAATTAACTTAAATAATATGCCATGACCATATAACTAAATTGTCCATGCATAACATATATTGAGTCACATTACATTTGTTGTTATATCTTTGTAGGAAAAAGGCATAATAGCTATGTCACGCCCCAACAGGTACCCTAAACGTGACAGCCTGCCGTACGTAATATTAAAACTTAATAAGGACCATGTAAGCCGGAAAATTTCAGTAAATAATTCCAAGATGAACTTCGAAAATAAACCCTAAAAATCACTTCAAATTAAAACCGAACTTAACTAATCCTAAATCACGAACGAATCCAGAAATTTTCGAATCTTAAGAAAAATAAAAATCCTTAAAAACAAAACAAGAACTCAACATACTTCAATTCCAAAACCACTACGTACGACAAATTCCATACGTAACTCCAATTTATAGAATTGGGTAATATAGAACAAAAAAAAAACAAATTATTAAAAAGTAAATAACAATTAACTTTCAGAAATGAAACTTAATTCAATAATTCCGAAAACGTTAACCTTGTATAAACGAAAAATATCAGTTTCCAAATTGGCAAAGATTTAAACCAGAAAATCACCCGGAAACCCTAAGTGAAATACAATAGTTTAAGTCCGGCAATCTAGCGCCCCTAACCGAGGTGTAGGATAAATGTGTAAAATAGCTCATAGTAATATAAGTTTTCTTAAAAATATCATATTGGTAAATTTTTTACTTATTTCGAACCCGTTCGATATAGACTTCGAAAAACGTGTCATAAGGCTCGAGATATCAAAAATATACCATTAGTACCATTAGACTAGTAATTTCATCAAATTTTCAAATATATCAGTTATATAATTTTTCGGGATATAAAAGTTACAGTTATAACTTTTTATAGTATTTTCATTACTACCGGTAATTAACTAGTCTTTTGCACTATTCATTTTATTTCATTATACAATTTTATTATTCTTATAAAGCCTTGTATTTATAAATAAATATTTTATATATTATATAAATTTTGTTTTTCTAAAATTTAGTTAGTTTCGGGTTTTTACGGGATCAGATTCTGTTTCAGACCCAATACAAAAAATAAAATAAATTAATTTAATAATTGGAAAAATATTTTAAAAATATTTTTATTTTCATAAAATAATTTTTTAGAATTTTTCGGGTTATAAAAATATCATTTATAGCCCATATTCACGTATTTTGATCATACCGGCAACATATTTGTTAAAATACTAAAATAATTCAAATAATTTTTAATTTTATTTATGAAAATTATGCCACTTATTTAAAAATATTTTTCCTAAATTTATTTTGTATTTTTCTTAATAAAAAGCACTTTTTCCAACCCATACTTCAAGTACCTTACACATATCACTTCCTTTTCACTTCAATCTTTCTACACTTTATCCCACACTTTATGGCAAATTTTTTCCTTCTTTTGACTGCCATTGTCTTTAATTTACTCCTATTTTGACTAAAATAAATATATTTCAATCATTCTTCAAAAAGCTACACATACCATTAATTACACAATTCAATTTCAAGTTAAAATTCAAACATTTGCCTCTCTCTCTCTCCCCCCTAATTCACGTGCAGCTCTCCCATTCTTGGCTGCCCTTGTTTTTTTTTTTTTCTTTCTTTCTTGCAATTAATACACTCCTTCTCTCTCTCTTTCATTTACTTCTTTTTCCCTTACCATTCCCTATCTTTTTCTCTCTCTTTTTCTCTCTTTCTTTCTTCATTTTGCTCTTGTTCTTTCAAGAACATAAGCTGCCCCTATTTCTTCTATAAGCTTCCCGCATATTTCTTCAAGATTCTTGACTAAAACTCTTGTCCAAAGCTTCCATAGGTGATATAGGTAAAGTATAGTGAGAGTTTTATGCATCAAATGACATTCCATTAGCTTAAAAGCTAAGGATGACGATGCCAAAATGAAACACTCCACTTCTCTACGATTATTCTCTTGTATTACTATTATTTTCTTGTTAAAAGTAGTTATATTTTGTAGATCTAACTTTTTGTAGCTTTGATTTTTGTTTATGCCTTAGATCTTGTTATTTGAGTTATTATTTTTGTTATTACTTATGATTCATGCAATTATAACTAGATCTAGTGTTTTGAGTTCATAAAAATGCATTAGACTTTTGTTTTATATTCATGAACAACTTGTAGTAGCATGATGATGGTAGGAAAGTTTTAGAAAGCTCAAGATCTATTTTATTTTCAAGAAAAATCGTTTTTGAAAATTCGGATGAAAATGGAGCCATATTTAGAAAAGTTGTTTTTCAACTTCAAAATGTGTATTTTTCATTTAAAATGAAGGGCTTAGGGTATAACAATATAAATGAATGATTTTGATGAGTAAAGTTTAGATCTATGAGTTTATAGTTTACTACCATGGGTTTCTTTTAGATTTATGTTCATATTAAGTGTAGATCTTGGTTTTGAACTTAAACAAAAATGGTGAAATTCGTATTTAGGCAAGACCTCCATTTAAAAACCACTTTCCAAGTTCAAAATGAAATTTTTATTTGAGATAATGAAGGCTTAATATATATATATATATATATATATCATCAAGACTTCTTTTTACAAGAATTAAAGATGATTTACAAAAGTTATTTTCAAAATAAAAATCTCATTTTCGGATTTAGGTCAAGACATATTTTAAAAACATGTTTTTCAACTTAAAAATGAATTTTTATTCAAGAAATTGAAGGCTCTTAAGATAGGATATGTAAAGAATGATTTTTCCTAAGTTTAGATAGATTTTATCAAAAGATATGACCAAAAATAAATTTTGTAAATTCGGATTTCAACTAAGACCAATTTTGAAAACCCATTTATCAACTCAAAAACTCATGTTTTATGTGAAGAATGAATGGTATAGGCAATAGGTATCATTAAGTGGTGATTTTTACAAGTTGAAATGAGTTTTGATGAGATTAATGTGTAAAACAAAAAGTAGAATCAAGATGAGAAATTTTGAGTTAGTAGTCAACTTGTAAAAATTCGTAACTTTGGATGATGCCCATGAAAACACATAATATCCAAGTTCAAAATAAAAGTTTTATGTATTAAATGAAGCCCTTAAGTAGTAGGTATAGTGAAGTCTTAAATTTTAATGCATTAAACAAGTTTATCCCAAATGAATCATTCAAAAAGTGGATTTTCTAAAATTCGGATTTTTGAGCAAATCATATTTGAAAACATATTTGCAAAGTGTAAAATGCAAATTTTTATGAAAAAGTGAAGTCCTTAGTAGTTATGTATGGTTGAGCCCTAATTTTCTAAATATCAAATGATTTTTACTTAAAGGAATAACTCAAAAACTAATTTTCACAAATTTCGGATTTTGGAATCAACCCTACCTGAAAACATGTTTACAAAGTGTAAAATGGAAATTTTTATGTAGAAACGAAGGTCATAAATAATAGATATAATAAAGACTCAATTTTAGCAAGGATAATTATATTTTCTTAAGAAATAAATCCAAACCAAATAAAATGAGCAAAGTTAGGAAACTAGTTTTCTTAAAAGTAAATAGCCATGGAGTCTTACAAATAAAAAGTTTTTAAAATTCCTTTTAGTAAATATTGTCAAAAGCATGCATGCATCAAGCTCATAACATTCCATTCATGATAGGAAATCATCAATATTGCATATGTAGTTAATCTATATAGTAGGAACATTACAACATTTACGAAACTATTTTTCGGAATTGGAATTGCCACTGTTATGATCTGATTCGATCTTTTCGAAGCTTCAAAGTTTTCAAATCTTAAATATAATATTATAATTAGATAGATCTTTCGAATTAAATAGAAATCGATATATAATTTACGAAATTCCGAGTTAAAATGATCAAGTTATGGCCGTTTTAAGTTGGAATTCCGCTTAAGACGAGAATTACGAATTTGATAGTTTGTATAAGATCGTTTGTATTAGTTAAGTGATGAAATACTTATTAGAGTATTTTTCCTTTTTAGGTGATCCCGAAATCGACTCCCTACCATCGCATTACTTTTACTAAAGACCGGTGATCCAATGAGCCGAATTAGTCTTCTTCTTATTTTGTTACCTTGTTTGTGCTTGTAGTTAGTCGCATTAGAATTATAGGAACAAGATAAAATCAATATGAATGGGGATGGGATATATGATGAGACTGTGATGAATGTATGCTAAAGAATACTAAAGCATATCAAAACCACGAATCGATTGGATAACTGCACTGTTCATATTATTTCTGTTATGTGTATGATATTCATTGGTCACTCTAAAGAATGTATGAATATTTTGACCTAAGAAAAAATTAAATTGGTCATGCATCGCATTGGACATATTGCATTTGGTACGTGCTACTCCTACGCAGTTCGATCGGTATGGTCCGATGATGACTTGTTTGGATAACGAGACCGGTGCTAGAGCTCATTCATGGGAACTACGGCGCATCGGGAATGCATTCCATGGGTGAGCCTAACCGAGTCGAGTACTATGAGCCAAGGGCTTGGGGACTAGTAGCGGTCGTGTAGACTTCAATACCATCCCTAACCCAAGATACGGAGGGCGTAAATCCGTTCTGTGTGTAGGTTCCGGATACCCATATATAATTGTTTGCTCATGTGTTTGTTCATGCATTGCATATGGTTGATTATAACTTGCTTGTTATGGTATAGAATTAAGAGAATTCTCATTAAGCTAATGTAACTTATACCCCAATAGATGTTTGAATGAACAGGTTATCTCAAGAATGCTAAGTGGGGACTGAGCTGGTTGGAGCCGAGAATGACTTTGGGATTCCGGCAAGGAATAAGAATGTTTGAAGTTGTTAGCTAGGTTTTATGATTTGCCTTGTAATAGTGGAATCTTTTGATGAATGTAATTGAAGTATAATGTTTTGTATTTGGAGTATAGTAAACTGAAATTCCTTTACGTTGTTACTTAAGTTATATCAAAATAAAATGTATCACTCCGATGAGTCCCCTCCATGTGTTAGACGCCTCGTACATAGTATGGAAGCCTTCGCGTGACTTGGGTGGTCATTCTTAGGCTTTAATATTGTGTACGGTGGACTGCCACGTTTAAGGTACCCTTCGAGGTGTGACGGACCACCTCAGTCACTCGAAAGCTTTCATATCGGTACAAGGCATACGTTCACATCAAAGGGAGACCGGTGGAGTAATGCATTTTAAGATATTGATAGAAAAACATGAAAAATAATAGTTTATATATTTCATTGAAATATAAAGTCTTACAACTTTTAAGGGGCATTCTCCCGATAATTTTCATAACAACATGGTCTTACTAAGATAAATAACTAAAGCCAGAAGATTTTAGAAGAAATCTACTCTAAGACTTCAAAACAGAGTTCCTCCAAAAGCTTCCCAAAATAAAAATTCTACTCGAGTGATCAAGATGGTCTCGAGTGCAAAATAACAATCCTACAATATCAAAAGTCTATAGGGTATAAGCACAACTAGCTTAGTGAGATATTCCTTACGCAAAAGTACTCATAGTAAGAATTCAACCAAGTTCATTAAACAAGCATATGAAATGCAACAACCATATGATCAAATAGTACATACGACTATCCAGTTTCGTATGTATGATGGATTTACCCCTCCATCGATGGTTAGGGAATGATTTAGATTGGGCTCCAAACGACCTCCTTAAAACTTATGCGTGTCTTGGGGTTCTAACGAAACGTACTTCTTGTAAACCCCGGAATTCTCAGTAGTCAAGAAACCCCGAGAGTTGAAAGCGAAACCCTAATCCGGTCTAGTTTGAATCTAGTGAGTGAAGCCTAGGAACCCTAAATCCGGCTTTCCTTCGGTTTCATAATAAAAAAAATTTATAAAGTAAATGAATTTGAATTATTGTTCTAAATTACATTTTAAACCTTTGAAAGTTTTAAATTCGAGAATTTTTCAATTCCGGGCCTTCCCGAGCTCAATTACGGAAAGCGTGCCCCGGGCCACGGATTCAAAAAATGTTCCAGAATATTCATTAGAACCGTAATTTTATAAGGATTACAAAAATATCAATTTATAATTTTCCGAGCTATAAAAATTACAGTTATAGCTTTTCCCGTGTTTTCGGTACAACTGGTAAAGTAGATGTCTTGTCTACTATTCACAAGTACAACCTGTAAACCCCCAAAAATTTTCATAATCCTTAAAAATAATTCTAGAAGTATAAATATCAAAAACCCGAAAAATCAACTTGAGATTAAAACTCAATTCTAGACCGAGTCAAATACCGGAAACGAAACCCTAAAAGTTGAACCAAGTTAAAAATTTAATAAGAACAAAAACGAGTTCTCTCAATCTTGAGAAAACGAGAACCCCTGAAATAAAATATAAAGTCCAATTACCAATATAATCAACGTCCGTACGTCGATTAAATAATCTACCCAATTCCTAAAACGCAAATCGAAACAATAGATCAAAATACCGCTTAACAACGAGATAATAAAGTCCTAATTCCTTTAGTAAAATTTTGGAATCACAAAATCCAAGTTTTCCACAAAAGTCAAATCGAGTCAACTCATAAACCTAGACTCGTTAAATGATCCCGAGAACTAAAAAACTATTAAATAATCACAAATGAAATAAATTTCGAGCTAAAATTCTAAAACGATCAAGACTCGAAAAATTATACGATCTTACGAATATCTCGACGAAAACGGAAATCAAAATAAAACCCTAAAGTCAACAAGCCCATAACGAACCTAGTATTTAGATCCGGCAATCCCGCGTTTTCAAACCCTAGAAAACGAAATTAAGTTAATGACCTAGAATAGTTCGTAATAACATAGGATAACATAAAAATATCAGATTCGCAAATTTTGAGTGACCTTCGGACCCAACGGATCGGTTCTCGAAAGCGTATTCCGGAGCTCGGAATATTAAAAATATTCCGTTTATACCAATAGACTCGTAAAAATACAAGGATTCCAAAAATATCAGTTTTAGAATTTTTCGGTAGCTAAAAATTACAGATATCGCATTATTACGCGTATTTTTATTACTACCGGTACTTTAATTGTCTAGTCTATTCATAGTACTTTTCTACTATTCATTACTATTCACTCTCTCTACTTTATATCTAATCACTCTTACAAATGAACAATTCACACTATTCACATTTTCTTTTCCCATAAAAATCTACTCATACCTTTCTTACAAAACATCACTTCTCTTACACAAAAATTAATCATAATTGTACTTTTCTCTCTCCCCCTTCATGTTGCCATCCAATCACTCTCTCTCTTCCCTCTCTTTTATTTTCTTTTTCAATTTTTAAATCACTCTTAATTCCTCTCCTCTTTTCCTATAAATACCACCTCTCCCTTCTCATTTCTTCACACCATTCCAAAGCAAAGAAATTATGCCAAAATCCTCTCCAAAAACTCCTCTCTATATTCTTACAAGAACTCTCTTCTTGTAAGAAGAAAATCTCTCCTACCAAAATCTCTTTATGTAATACAACTACCATCTCTCCATAACATAACCATACATTCACTACCATCTTCATACCTCTTACATACCTTAGGTAATATTTCTTCCATCTATTATTCATCCATGTCATGTAACTTAACATGACTATGGTGTTGTTTTGAAACTCATATGAGTAGTAAAAGCAACAACATGTTCATGTTTTGTTCTTGTACATAAAGCTTCCTACTTTATTATGTTGTTATTATTGTATTTTATATTATATATACTATGTATATATATTTATTTAGAGCATATAAGCTCATTTGTTATTTATTTATATTCAAGTTATGCAATTTATTTATTTTATGCAATTATTAAGACTAGTCTTTCTAGTCTTAGACTTGTTCATATCAAGTCAAAACAATCTTTTATTTATTTTCTTTAATCTTTCGGGACTAGTCCATTCTTAGTCCCGGGATGCCTTGATAAAGCTAAGGCTCCAATTCTTGATCGGGATTCCTTGATGAAGCTAAGGTTCCCAATGCTTGATATTTTATTTTCTTACTCATTATTTGTTTCTAGTATTTTCTTATGTTCTTACTATTTTATATGCTCATTATACTTGCATTTGCGTAATGTTAATGTCTCAACTAATCAAAAAATAGAATTTTGTTTTACTAAATGAACTCAAAGCTAAGTTTTCAATCATATGATTTATCGCAAAATCATGAAGTTATTATCAACAACATAGAAATGGAGTTTTCTCAAGTTTTCCTAAATAACAAAGATAGTTTTATCAAGAAAACGTAAGAAATAAATATTTTCTTTGTATTTTATGGTAATCTAAGTTCTTAGAAAAATAAATCGTTAATATCGAAAGTTTAAGACTTAAATTCTTTTCTAAACTAAGGAACAAACTAGTTTTCAAAGTCAAGACAAAAATCAACTCATCAAGTTATGAACCCACTTAGGAAAAATAATGATTTTCAAATTTCTAAAAGAAGGAACTAATTTTCAAGGGAATATAAATAAGGTAAGATTTATAATGATGGGTTTTATCAATAAAAGATGATTCTTTTCAAAAGAAATGAAAGAACAAGTTTTGGAAAGTAAAAGCTTATATTTTAGAAATGAATATAAGAAAAGCAAGGCTCAATTTCTAAGACCATCTTAAATAAACAAATTATGAAAAGGATTTCGACAACTTAATGTACTTTTGATAAATTAATCATTTATCACTAGAAATGAAATATATGAAAGACTAGAGTTAAAGGGAATTTTCTTGTTTTGGAAAAGAGGAATGAAGAAAAATAAAAAAGATTATACTCATTTATAACAAACCTAAGAAAAATATAAAGTTTCTTTAAATACTTGAAAGGAAGTTTTCAAAGCTAAAGTTTAAATGAATTGTCTTATGAAATAAATTATTGAGACACTACCATTGGATTTTTGCATATAAATTGAGCATACCTATATATTCAAAAGTGTTTATCAAATGTATATTTATATTATTACAAAAAGGATTTTCTTTAAAATGAAGTTGAGATAGAAAATGGATTTTTGCAAAAGTTTAGAAAATTCGTTTTAAATCTGTACCTGACGTTTTCGGAACCCAAATGACCTTTTATGACCAAGATAAGTTTAGAAATGGATAGAACTTTTCGAATAGGTAGAAAACGGTATATCATATGCGAAATTCCGAGTTAAAATGAGCAAGTTATGGCCATTTTAAGTTGGAATTTCTTCTTATACGATTTTACCACGATTTTAAGTAAAGTTTAGAATCTCCAAGAATAGAAATTCATGGAAGACTTATCCCGGGTATTTCTTTTGTCTAGGTGACAAAGGACACGGATACCCTACCCGAGGATTTCTACGACTAAGAAGATAGCGAAATGGACGAGTGAGTTATTCCTTCTAATTCGTTACCTTGCTTGTGCTTGTAATAGTAGCATTAGTATACTAAGAAAAGATAAAAACGAATATATTTGGGGATTTCGGGATTATGCGTATATATGATTTATGTTTATGCGTGAATTGAGAATTAAGAATATCGCAACTTCGATCTGCTTGTTTAAATAATTTTGTTTACTTACTTGTATGATTGTTTATTGTTGCTAAATTGATTGATCGCCCCTAATAAACCTTAATAAGGTTTGACCTAAGAACAATAAAACGTTCACGCATAGCATCCATCGAGTCACATCTATTTCAGAAGGCTGCTACTCCTACGCGTAGAGTTGGATTGGCTGTGATCGTGCGGTGCCACGGGCCATGTTCCTTCCTGGAGAATCCAAATCGCTCGGGGAAAGCGACTCTAGGTTCGGAGCCGAGCCAACCGAACGCTGTGGGTGAGGACCTGGGGACTAGCAGTAGAAGGTCGAGGACCTTCAACCCCGATTCCCTAACCTTTGATACGGAGGGGTAAATCCGTTCTATATATGGTTTCCGGACGACTATATATATTCGCGTAATCATGTGATTGTTGCATTGTATGCATAGCATATGTGTGATTAAATAAATAAACTTGTTTGAAAATGTGGTGCGAATGAAAAGGAATATCTCACTAAGCTAGTTGTAGCTTATACCCCTATAGATTTGATTGAAACAGGTATATTCGTGGATTAAATTTGAGGATCATGACATTAAGGAAGTCATGGACGGACGATTAAGGATATGGAATCATACGATGAAGAAATTTTGTAAGGTTCTTTATATGTGCTAACCTTATGATTTGAGGTAATTTATTTAAAGATAATAGAAGAATATGCCCTTAAGAATTGAAATGTGATATGTTTTATGTTTATATTCTCTTTGCCTTGTTACTTATTTATTATCAATATAAATTGCGCTACTCCGACGTTCCCTTGGTTGTGATGTACGCCTTGTACATGTATGGAAGCCTTTGTGACTAAGGTAGTCATTCCTAGGCTTTAGTATTGTGTACGGCGGACTGCCACGTTTAGGGTACCCCTCGGGGCGTGACAGTTTAAGTTGGTATCAGAGCAACAAGGTTTTGGGAATTAAGAAACAGGATATTAGAAGTATAGAGTGGTAGACTTGATCTTATGTCTAAGAATCCTTATGTCTAAGAATAGAACTTTATCTTGGAGAATATTAGAAGAAGGCAGGAAATACTTATGCATGAATTGGAGGATATTTAGTGAAATACAAATGGAAGTATCACATGAATACGATTTACCCTAAGATGTTGACCCAAGATTGAGAAAGGTAGAAATGACTTGGAGATAGAACATAGCAGAATAATATGGAGAAAACATGAAGAACTTAGAATTTAGATATAGAATAAACATAGTAAGCCTACCTTAGCAAGATGATAAGCCTTAATGCATAGTAACCCTATTCAAGACCAATTAGGAGCAATTTAAGTATAATGCCTCTTTTATAGTAAGACCCTTAGGTAAATAACATTAAGTACCTACGTTAACCTTTAATCAGACAAACAAAAGTCTATAACGCTTCTCTTTTCCTTAAAAACAAATAACTTGTGCGTAAAACTCGAAATAAAGAAAATATCTAATACGATCGCTTCGTTTGGTTCTAGGAAGCTACCCGAGGAAGTTATGCCACAATCAAGCACCCTCTCGAAGAACAACAAGAACCAGGAGCACTCCCACCACAAGATCTAACTCAAGAACTCTTGACCACCATAAGACGTCTAGAAGAGACGATAAGACATACATACAACAAAACCCATAACCTCTGCACCCTCCGTTATAAGACCCAACTCGGAGCAACACCAGTAGCACAAGTCCCTTCCTTCATGGCCAATCTGAACCAGGCTAAGAAGCATAAACAACTCAACCTCTTAAGGATTCGCAACCCCTAAGGTCAGATGCTGGAAGTGTAAAGGAAGACATTTCCCCAAAAGTTGCCCACAACTGCAGTACAAGTGTTACTTCTGTGGAAACAAGACCACAAAATCCTTAATTGTCCTAAGAAGAATGGCACTATCTATTCTGGTCATGCAAAGAGAAAACACAGTGCCAACAATTACCCAACAACAATAAGGAAATGCTACGTATGCAGTCGTCTCATCTGTAGGACCAAGAATTACCCTACAAATGCCAAGGAAACATGCTACATGTGCAAGGTGTGGTCTCTATGTACGTGAAGATCTAAAGACGCAAGGTTTATGGGACGACCCCATCTCAGTCCCCGAAAGAGATGACCCATCCAAGAAGAATGTGGGACTTCGTCTAGAGATCCTACCACCAAATCTCACCACAAAGGAAAAGAAAAAGTTACTGATAATGAAGACGGGATCAAGTAATCAAGGAAATATTCCTACCCTGTGAAGAGCAATCCGAAGCAGGAATGGACGCTAAACCTTCCGTAAAAGCTTTAATACCGATAGGAGAAATGCTTTTGTAAAAAGAATTAACAAAGATGTATATGTTGTTATGTAATGATTTGAAATTTTAATTATGTTTTGCATCCTTTCTTTGAACTTTTGTAAAGGAAGTATTTAAGTCTTCCTTCTGTTTCCATGATATGAATTTCCTTTTTATTATGATTTCAGTCAATTTTCAAATATTTCTTCTATATATTGTATTCATTTCCGTACTCGATTTCTATTAGCATATTTCTTGATGTTTTTCCGAAAAACGTCTAAGACTTAATAAAGTTCAAGAATCTCACACTAGCTTAATAAAACCTGTAGAACAAATAGGAGACGTACTCGTGCTCAACGCAACCAAGAAATACCCCCTGTAGAACCTGAGAACCCGGAGGAACCTCAACAACCAAACCAACCGCAATGGATCAAGCTAACATCGAACAACTTGCCAACCTCATAAGGAATTTCGCACAACAGGCTGCTATGCCTACACCAGTACCTGCACAAGAAGCAGCACCAGAAGTTCCAACACCACCGATTGAAAAACACCAGCTGAGCCACCTTTACCGAAACCTTATCAAAGTATGTTGCCAGAGTTCATTAAGTGCAATCGATATTTTGATGGAGCTTTTGGAAAACCGGATGAAGCTGATGATTGGTTAGCACAAATAGAACGATCTTTCAATGCTTTTGAAGTACCACAACACCTTCAGCTTACATATGGACTTTTATGCTGAGGTTCAATGCAAGAATATGGTGGGAATCCAAAAGTAGAAGCTACTACCACCAATCACATGGGAGACATTTAGGCATGAATTCTTGGAGAACTTTTTCCCTGGAAGCTTGAGAATCCAATTTAGTGCAGATTTCCTAAGTATTTCTCAAGGAGCCGTAGTCTTGAACAATACGAAACAGAGTTCAGTAAGCTGTTACAATATGCCCCTGAATCATATAAGGATAGCGAGGAACTCAAAGGCAAGTCTTCTTAGGAGGATTGGATGAAGACCTTCGTATCAAGTTGATAGAATTTGACATAAAGATTTCCGAGAACTAGTAGAAAGAGCACGAATTGTGGATGGTGCTAAGAAAAGGAGAAGGACGGAAGGAAATGTCATGATAATTGAGGAAGAATCTATAAGTGAACCTAGCCTAAGCCTCAAAGTCAATGAGCTCGAAACATCGGTCAGCCCGAGTAGAAAGAAGGATAAAAAGAAACTGGATACCCAATGTTGGAAATGCAAAAAGGGACATCAACCAAGACAGTGTCCCAAGCTTCAACACAAGTGTTACTACTGCGGGAGTCCAAATCACAAAGTCATGAGATGTCCAAAGAAAACCTTGCCACCTGCCTGATCTGTAAGGAGCCAGGACATATTGCCAAGAAGTGTCCTAAGAAGAAAAATATGGAAGGGAGATACTCGGCAATACCCCCACAAGAAATACGTGTGTACAACCTACAAGGACAATGGATTTGCGAGGAAGCCAACCAAGAGTTAGAATTCGTTGTTTTAGAAGGAGACGATAGTCACGAATGCGAATAGATATCAGGTTACCCTTAGACAATAAATTTCTTGTTGTACCGCTTGGACCAAAGAAACAGTTTGCTAGTAATGACCATAGATTATGTAATTGTCACCTTTTTCCTTAATACAGATGGAATAAAAATATGATTGTCGAAAATTTTGTACGTACCAAAAGAAGAAAGCAAATCAATTCCATTTACCTTGAACACCAAAAATAAAGTACATCAAAAGCATAACTATTACCGCCTAAAAGCTAGAATCGGTAATGATAAGATCCAACAAGCAAACTCCAAATTTTTCATCTTGACCTCAAACCTTGTCAAGATGACCACGTAAAGAATAAAACAACGATATGGAATAAGTGTAAACATTGCGTATTTTATATATGCATGTCATATATATGCTCACATAAGAATGGGAAAGCGAATTCACAACCTTCCTTTGTCAAGTGAATGTACCAGTGTCATGTCACAGTAAGTCGTCATCAATTCAAGATTGAGTCAAGTCAAAGTCGTCCGTCGTCTGTTGTGTTGGTCGAGTTTGAGATTCTTCAAAAAGGGTCAAGTAAAGTGAAGGTTGAAAATCGCTAAAACCAAATCTTATTGATTCTATATATGCTATATTGCATAAAATATTAAACGCACAAGATTAACGAAATTCCAATATTACCGACTAAAGATACATGAGAAATAGAAAATACGAAAGAATAAATTCAAGAACAACGATAAACTTCCAAACCCTTTTTATGGAAGTAAAACTAAAGAAGGTATCAGATGTATAGAGATTAAAGGAACGACTTAATAAAATCATAATACCGTTCCAACAAAAAGACTTGAGACAAAATTCCAAATATCACAAATGTTGATGAACGACGATATACAATTTCTCATCAACCTACGTACGCATAACAAGTTTTGAGGACAAAACTTTCTTTAAGGTGGGTAGGTTGTAAACCCCAAAAATTTTCATAATCCTTAAAAATAATTCTAGAAGTATAAATATCAAAAACCCGAAAAATCAACTTGAGATTAAAACTCAATTCTAGACCGAGTCAAATACCGGAAACGAAACCCTAAAAGTTGAACCAAGTTAAAATTTAATAAGAACAAAAACGAGTTCTCTCAATCTTGAGAAAACGAGAACCCCTGAAATAAAATATAAAGTCCAATTACCAATATAATCAACGTCCGTACGTCGATTAAATAATCTCCACAATTCCTAAAACGCAAATCGAAACAATAGATCAAATACCGCTTAACAACGAGATAATAAAGTCTAATCCTTTAGTAAAATTTTGGAATCACAAAATCCAAGTTTTCCACAAAAGTCAAATCGAGTCAACTCATAAACCTAGACTCGGTTAAATGATCCGAGAACTAAAAACTATTAAATAATCACAAATGAAATAAATTTCGAGCTAAAATTCTAAAACGATCAAGACTCGAAAAATTATACGATCTTA
Source organism: Combretum micranthum (assembly GCA_024138025.1). Classification (NCBI taxonomy): domain Eukaryota; kingdom Viridiplantae; phylum Streptophyta; class Magnoliopsida; order Myrtales; family Combretaceae; genus Combretum; species Combretum micranthum. Next base: position 54,625 of record JAMXBD010001339.1, read on the forward strand.
CGAATATCTCGACGAAAACGGAAATCAAAATAAAACCCTAAAAGTCAACAAGCCCATAACGAACCCTAGTATTTAAGATCCGGCAATCCCGCGTTTTCAAACCCTAGAAAACGAAATTAAGTTAATGACCTAGAATAGTTCGTAATAACATAGGATAACATAAAAATATCAGATTCGCAAATTTTGAGTGACCTTCGGACCCAAACGGGATCGGTTCTCGAAAAGCGTATTCCGGAGCTCGGAATATTAAAAATATTCCGTTTATACCAATAGACTCGTAAAAATACAAGGATTCCAAAAATATCAGTTTTAGAATTTTTCGGTAGCTAAAAATTACAGATATCGCATTATTACGCGTATTTTTATTACTACCGGTACTTTAATTGTCTAGTCTACTATTCATAGTACTTTTCTACTATTCATTACTATTCACTCTCTTACTTTATATCTAATCACTCTTACAAATGACACAATTCACACTATTCACATTTTCTTTTCCATAAAAATCTACTCATACCTTTCTTACAAAACATCACTTCTCTTACACAAAAATTAATCATAATTGTACTTTTCTCTCTCCCCCTTCATGTTGCCATCCAATCACTCTCTCTCTTCCCTCTCTTTTTATTTTTTTTTCAATTATTTAAATCACTCTTAATTCCTCTCCTTTTCCTATAAATACCACCTCTCCTTCTCATTTCTTCACACCATTCCAAAGCAAAGAAATTATGCCAAAATCCTCTCCAAAAATCCTCTCTATATCTTACAAGAACTCTCTTCTTGTAAGAAGAAAATCTCTCCTACTAAAACTCTCTTTATGTAATACAACTACCATCTCTCCATAACTACATAACCATACATTCACTACCATCTTCATACCTCTTACATACCTTAGGTAATATTTCTTCATCTATTATTCATCCATGTCATGTGACTTACATGACTATGGTGTTGTTTTGAAACTCATATGAGTAGTAAAAGCAACAACATATTCATGTTTTGTTCTTGTACATAAAGCTTCCTACTTTATTATGTTGTTATTATTGTTTATTATATTATAATACTATGTATATATATTTATTTAGAGCATATAAGCTCATTTGTTATTTATTTATATTCAAGTTATGCAATTTATTTATTTTATGCAATTATTAAGACTAGTCTTTCTAGTCTTAGACTTGTTCATATCAAGTCAAAACAATCTTTTATTTATTTTCTTTAATCTTTCGGGACTAGTCCATTCTTAGTCCCGGGATGCCTTGATAAAGCTAAGGCTCCAATTCTTGATCGGGATTCCTTGATGAAGCTAAGGTTCCCAATGCTTGATATTTTATTTTCTTACTCATTATTTGTTTCTAGTATTTTCTTATGTTCTTACTATTTTATATGCTCATTATACTTGCATTTGCGTAATGTTAATGTCTCAACTAATCAAAAAATAGAATTTTGTTTTACTAAATGAACTCAAAGCTAAGTTTTCAATCATATGATTTATCGCAAAATCATGAAGTTATTATCAACAACATAGAAATGGAGTTTTCTCAAGTTTTCCTAAATAACAAAGATAGTTTTATCAAGAAAACGTAAGAAATAAATATTTTCTTTGTATTTTATGGTAATCTAAGTTCTTAGAAAAATAAATCGTTAATATCGAAAGTTTAAGACTTAAATTCTTTTCTAAACTAAGGAACAAACTAGTTTTCAAAGTCAAGACAAAAATCAACTCATCAAGTTATGAACCCACTTGGGAAAAATAATGATTTTCAAATTCTAAAAGAAGGAACTAATTTTCAAGGGAATATAAATAAGGTAAGATTTATAATGATGGGTTTTATCAATAAAAGATGATTCTTTTCAAAAGAAATGAAAGAACGAGTTTTGGAAAGTAAAAGCTTATATTTTAGAAATGAATATAAGAAAAGCAAGGCTCAATTTCTAAGACCATCTTAAATAAACAAATTATGAAAAGGATTTCGACAACTTAATGTACTTTTGATAAATTAATCATTTATCACTAGAAATGAAATATATGAAAGACTAGAGTTAAAGGGAATTTTCTTGTTTTGGAAAAGAGGAATGAAGAAAAATAAAATAAGATTATACTCATTTATAACAAACCTAAGAAAAATATAAAGTTTCTTTAAATACTTGAAAGGAAGTTTTCAAAGCTAAAGTTTAAATGAATTGTCTTATGAAATAAATTATTGAGACACTACCATTGGGATTTTTGCATATAAATTGAGCATACCTATATATTCAAAAGTGTTTATCAAATGTATATTTATATTATTACAAAAAGGATTTTCTTTAAATGAAGTTGAGATAGAAAGTGGATTTTTGCAAAAGTTTAGAAAATTCGTTTCAAATCTGTACCTGACGTTTTCGGAACCCAAATGACCTTTTATGACCAAGATAAGTTTAGAAATGGATAGAACTTTTCGAATAGGTAGAAAACGGTATATCGTATGCGAAATTCCGAGTTAAAATGAGCAAGTTATGGCCATTTTAAGTTGGAATTTCTTCTTATACGATTTTACCACGAATTTTAAGTAAAGTTTAGAATCTCCAAGAATAGAAATTCATGGAAGACTTATCCCGGGTATTTCTTTTGTCTAGGTGACAAAGGACACGAGGATACCCTACCCGAGGATTTCTACGACTAAGAAGATAGCGAAATGGACGAGTGAGTTATTCCTTCTAATTTCGTTACCTTGCTTGTGCTTGTAATGTAGTAGCATTAGATACTAAGGAAAAGATAAAACAAATATATTTGGGGATTTCGGGATTATGCATATATGATTTATGTTTATGCGTGAATTGAGAATTAAGAATATCGCAACTTCGATCTGCTTGTTTAAATAATTTTGTTTACTTACTTGTATGATTGTTTATTGTTGCTAAATTGATTGATCGCCCTAATAAACCTTAATAAGGTTTGACCTAAGAACAATAAAACGTTCACGCATAGCATCCATCGAGTCACATCTATTTCAGAAGGCTGCTACTCCTACGCGTAGAGTTGGATTGGCTGTGATCGTGCGGTGCCACGGGCCATGTTCCTTCCTGGAGAATCCAAATCGCTCGGGGAAAGCGACTCTAGGTTCGGAGCCGAGCCAACCGAACGCTGTGGGTGAGGACCTGGGGACTAGCAGTAGAAGGTCGAGGACCTTCAACCCCGATTCCCTAACCTTTGATACGGAGGGGTAAATCCGTTCTATATATGGTTTCCGGACGACTATATATATTCGTGTAATCATGTGATTGGTTCATTGTATGCATAGCATATGTGTGATTAAATAAATGAACTTGTTTGAAAATGTGGTGCGAATGAAAAGGAATATCTCACTAAGCTAAGTTGTAGCTTATACCCCTATAGATTTGATTGAAACAGGTATATTCGTGGATTAAATTTGAGGATCATGACATTAAGGAAGTCATGGACGGACGATTAAGGATATGGAATCATACGATGAAGAAAGTTGTAAGGTTCTTTATATGTGCTAACCTTTATGATTAGTGAGGTACATTTATTTAAAGACAATAGAAGAATATGCCCTTAAGAATTGAAATGTGATATGTTTATGTTCTATTCTCTTTGCCTTGTTACTTATTTATTATCGATATAAATTGCGCTACTCCGATACGTTCCCTGAGTTGTGATGTACGCCTTGTACATGGTATGGAAGCCTTTGCGTGACTAAGGTAGTCATTCCTAGGCTTTAGTATTGTGTACGGTGGACTACCACGTTTAGGGTACCCCTCGGGGCGTGACACAACCTACACTACACACTACCCATACCCTATTCTTACATCCTTACAATTACTCATTTCAATTTTCTTTTCTAAGAAATTTTGTCTGTTAAATAATTATCACATTTATTACATTTAATTACATAAATTACAAATTTGTTCAAAAATTTCAAATCCTCTCTCCCTCACATCCCTCTTGGCCGGCGCCCCCTTCCCCCCTTTTACCCTCTCATTTGTTTTATTTTAGTTATTTTTATTCAATTAGAACCCTAGTCTATCCAATATATAAGCTCCTTCTCTCTCTCTCTCCTCATTTTCACTCTTACAAAATTTAAACAAAGGTTGAAACTCTCTCTTTTTCCTCTCTATGTGCCCTGACACACACACACACATGCACTCCTCCACAAGCTTGTTTCATCTTCTTTTCTCCTTTAGATCATCCATTAAATGATGATTCCAATCTTTGTTAGTCCTAAATCTTGTTATGGCAAGATCATTCTTATGTGTTTTCTCATTTAAATCCCAATGAGCATGAGCAAGGGACATGAAAACACTACTACAAGAATCTCAAGCTATCACAAGAAGTGGATCTAGTCTTTGAAGGAGTTTTGTTTGAAACATCAACTTGTTCATGCATGTAAAGTAGAGATCTTGCATTTATATTGTTGTTCATGCCATGAGATCCATGATTCATGCATTATATATAGTAGATCTAAAGTTTAGACATCCACAACTCCATGTACATGTATGATCATAGAGTTATTTTTATTTCCATGCATTGATGATCATAAAAATGTAGTCTTGTATGTGTATAGAGATGTTAGATAGTAGATATTCATATATAGAAGGCAAGAACATTGAAAAAGGAAGGACTTTGTCAAGTATGAAATGTTGGAAATTCGGATGAAATGGAAACCCTATTTTAAAAACCACCAAAATCATTTTTAAACTCATTGTTCACAAGAAAAATGAAGGGTATGTGTAATAGGAATATTGAAGGAATGATTTTCATAAGCTTGGATGAGTTTAGGCATGATAGGAATGTAAAACAAGTGGTGGAGTTAGAATGAAAAATATTGATGTGTGGATCAATAGTCAAATTCGTAACTTAGGTTCATGCCTATAAGAACTCTTAATATCTAAGTCTAAATTGGATGTTTTATAAGCTAAATGGAGTCCTTAGATAGTGTATATATTGGAGCTTCAATTTTTACTTCATTAGACAAGTTTTTCCATAAGAAAAATGCAAGAAAATGAAATTTCAAAAATTCGGATTTTTACAAAAAGCTTGTTTAAAGACATGTTTACCAAATGAAAAATGAGAATTTTTATGCATAAATGAAGGCAATGATTAATATAGACTTTAGGAACTCATTTTTATTTAGATAATAAGTGAATTACAAGATTAAAAATCAAAGAAACCCTAAGGAGTGTAAAGTGGAAGAATGGTTTCTTAGAAATAACCTTTATGGAATTTTCTAACACTTAGGAGTTCATAAGAGTTTATTATCACAAAATCATCATGACCATGCATATCTTGAGTTCATTACATGGCATTCATGCTAGGGATTCATTTCCATACCAATCATCTATGAATCATCAACTAGGAACATTTCTTATCAAAAGCAAAACGAATTTTCGGAATTGGAGAAATTGTGGAACAGATCTGATCCCACTGTTCCGTGACTTTACTATTTTCAAAACTTGAAGATAATACTAGAAATAAATAGATCTTTCGAAGTAGATAGAGATCGATATAAAATTTGCGAAATTCCGAGTTAAAATGACCAAGTTATGGCGTTTTAAGTCGAAACTTTCGCAAATAGCGAGAAATCCAAATTCATCTAGTTTAGATGTATAGCTTGATTTAGTTACATAATGAGAGTCTCATCAGGATTATTCTTTCTTGGTAGGTTATCCCGAGCAGGACGACACCCTACCTCCCGACTACTACTACTACAAAGACCGACGTCCAATGGCCGAGTGAGTTTTACTTCCACTCTCAATTAATGAATGTGATTGTAATGTAGTAGCACTAGTGGTGTAGACAAAGATAAAAAGAAATTGTATATGCATGATGGGGTATATGGGAATTATATATGTTGTCTATTGCTGATATGTGAAATAGAACTTAAGGAATATCGAAACCGGGTGTTAAGCTATTGACTGATTAGCTAGTATCTTATGATGAATGTCTGTGAATACTTATTGGTCACCTAAAAGAATTGAATTAATGAATATTCGACTTCAATTGTAAATTGAATTCATTCATATCACGATGGGGTTGGAGCATTCGCATTGGTTGGTTTTTCGTGATCCATAAAACGAATTTGTTGGTTAATCGTGATCCATAAAACGAAATATTGTTAGTTAACCGTGAGCTTAAACGGTGTCGTACCGCAGGATTCGTTAATCTGCTAACCCGAGATGGAGGGCGCAAGTCCATCCACATATGATTTCCGGTTGGTCATATGTTTGTTGATCACATTTGTTTGATGCATACGCTTGCTTGAATGATTGTGTTTAATTGTGTTATGGAAGTTATTACTCACTAAGCTAGTTAGCTTACGCCCCCATAGTTTTTATCTATTGCAGCACGAGTTTATATGGCTTAGGCCGAGGCAAGCCACAACATAGGTACCGGAGATAGGAGTTTCCCATAGAAGTTTAATCCATTCTTTTTGTATAGACTTCCATTGGAAACTAAGGACTCTGGATGACTATAATGGACTTGTTATTATTTTGCGGGGGAATGCCCCTTAGATTCTGTAAACTATAATTACGCGTTTTGACTTATCATCTATGGCTGATGAATGCCACATTAAACTGTTTAACTCCATTTGTTGAAGTATTCTATTGTCGTAAAGGAACACTTTACATCTACTTAAGACTCCCGAAGGGCTCGGGTAGGAAACTCGAGAGTCTTACTTAGTATGTGGCGGGCTGTTACGTTTAGGATACCCTACGGGGCATGACACTGCTAGTCCTCGGGCTTTCCATACCCAAGGCGATCGATCCGGCTCTGCCACAACTCGAGGCCATATTCCCCGACCATCCTAAATCCTCAAGATGTAGCTAGGCAGCTTACCTTTCCGGTCCCACGCTGAGTAGTAGTAGCAAAATTTTGAAATTATATTCTAAGTGATATGCATGAGTAATTTATTATATGAGGATTCTAATATGACATTAATTCATTTAAAGCGATCAAGCAATAATGTACACATAGCAATACATACATAGAAACAATTATATCAATCACAGATCGAGTTTTGATATACTTATCGTTCATTGATCGCACATAACTATTCACATACATTATTCCCATAATATCCCACATGCATATCAATTTTATCTTTTTCTAACATCTAGTGCTCTATTCTACAAGCACATCCAAGAATACATAAACGTAAAGGAAACTCACTCGTCCATAGCAATCTTCTATGAGTCGAAGTAATCCTCGGGGAAGAGAAGATCTTGGTCCTGGACACCTAAACAAAAGAAATACCCGAAATGAGTATTTCATCCAAGATCTATTTGAATTCTCTAATTCCATCTTATTGAATTCGTCAAAATTCGCATGAATGAAAATTCCAACTTAAAATGACCATAACTTGCTCATTTTAACTTGAAATTTTGCGTATTATATAATGATTTTTACCTACTCGAAAAGATCTATCCATTTCCAAGGTTAATTTTATCAAAAGAAGTCATTTTGGTTTCAGAATAGTGACGTACAGAATTGTTACGAAATTTCCAAATTTCAAAACTCAAGTTTTCAAACTTTTCTCCATCTAAAAATCTTTGTAACAAAAATATAGATATTTGTTTGGTTGAAAAATCCTTTGAATACATATATAGACTCAAATTATATGCATGAAATTAGTGGTGTTGTCTCAACAATGATTTTTGTAAAACTATGTGTCTTAAAAGTGAGAAAATGCTAAGACTTGAAATTTTTTTTTAGTTTTATTGGGAAAATTTCTTAAATTATTATAAGTGAGTATTTCCTCCATTTCTTAATATTGAGAATAATTAAATTTTCAAAAAGTAATTTTAGTCTTGTTAAGGTTCCGACAACTTTATTCTAAATAGTTGAAAAATATAGTTTTCTAAATGTTTCTTGGTAGTGACTAAAGTTTCTTAAAGTAGTCATGTTTATATGTTCTAAAGTTCTCTTAAAGTTAGTTTCACTCTAAATAAATAATATTAATGATCTTTTAAGTCATTTACTAACTTTATTTCCTAAGTAAGGCTTATCTTTAAAAGGCTATTCTTTGATAATTTTGTAAAACTTGTTCTAGGCTTTAATGTTTTAGAGTGTTGGTAGAAAATTTCAATAAATGAGTTTAAGAAAAACCTTTATTAAACAATGGCTTAGCAATATTAATTTTCAAAGAAACTTTCTTATTTCATTGGTTGAAAAAGAGACTATGTGATAACTTTACTTTATGTATACTTGGATGAAATCCCATGTACTATTATTATTAGAAACTTATGATAAACTTTTCTAACTTTGGAAAAGATTTGTTAAGATAAAACTTTATGTTTTTATGGAAAAATCATTTCTTAGATGACAAAAATTTATTTTTAAAGAGAGTTCTTATTTTTCTTTACTTAAGAAAACTCCTTTTCATAATTGTTGAGACAATATCAACATGTTTATGCATGAATAAGAATATGTAACTATGAGAAATATATAATATTAAATAATAAGATAAGATATATACAAGAATAAATAAGAGCAAAATAATAAGATTAAGTATAGGGAACCTTAGCTTCATCAAAGTATCTCGGGACTAAAATAGACTAATCTTTCTAGTCTTAGACTTGTCCATATCAAGTTTGCAAAGCATAGAATAAATAAATAATAAGTGAGTTTATATGCTCTAAAGAATATATATAGGTACATAAATATATTTGGTTAAATATAAATAAGAAGTTAACATAATAATATTAATGATATGAGCAAAACATAATAACAACAATAGAAATATAGAAATGGATATTCATGAATAACACAATACATGAACATAGTGTAGCTTCCATAACAATATGCTTAGGAAACTCACACCATGGTCATGAAAGGTTACATGACATGGTAGAAGTAATGTAAAGAAAGTTTATTACCTAAAATATATTTGATGGTGGAGAAAAGTTGTCATGCCCCGGGGGTACCCTAAACGGGCAGTCCGTCGTACACAATATTAAAGCCTAGGAATAACTACCTCAGTCACACAAAGGCTTTCATATTATGTACAAGGCGTACATCACAACCAAGGGAACGAATCGGAGTAGCGCAATTTATATTGATAATAAATAAGTAGCAAGGCAAAGAGAATACTTATAATAAAACATAAACATATTAAATTACAATTCTTAGGGGCATATCCTTCTATTATCTTCAAATAAATATACATCACTAATCATATAAAGAACCTTACAAAATTACTTCATCTTTTGATTCCATTTCCTTCATAGAAGCTTAATCATCCTTTCATGACTTCCTTAATGTCATGATCCTCACTTTAAGCTACGGGTATACCTATTTCAACAAAATCTATAGGGTTATAAGCTACAGTTAGCTTAGTGAGATATTCCTTTTCATTCGCACCATATTTTCAAGCAAGTTTATTTATATTTTCACACATATGCTATGCATACAATGCAACAATCACATGATTACGCAAATATATATAGTTATCTGGAAACCATATATAGAACGGATTTACCCCTCCGTATCAAAGGTTAGGGAATCGGGGTTGAAGGTCCTCGACCTTCTACTGCTAGTCCCCAGGTCCTCACCCACAGCATTCGGTTGGCTCGGCTCCGAACCTAGAATCGTTTTCCCCGAGCGATTTAGATTCTCCAGGAAGGAACATGGCCCGTGGCACCGCACGATCACAGCCAATCCAATTCTATGCTTAGGAGTAGTAGCCTTCCGAAATAGATGTGACTCGATGGATGCTATGCGTGAGTGTTTTAGTTTTCTTAAGCCAAACCTTATTAAGGTTTATTAGGGGCGTTCAATTAATTTAGCAAATAATAAACAGTCATACAAGTAAGTAAACAAAATTATTTAAACAAGCAGTTCGAAGTTGCGATATTCTTAATTCTCATTTCACGCATAAACATAGAATTACATATATACACATAATCCTGAATTCCCCAAATATATATCAATTTCTAACTTTTCTTAGTATACTAATGCTACTATTTTACAAGCACAAGCAAGGTAACGAATTTAGGAGGAATAACTCACTCGTCCATTTCGCGATCTTCTTAGTCGTAGTAATCCTCAGGTAGGGTAATCTCGTATCTTTCATCATCTAGACAAAAGCAATACCCGAGATAAGTCTTTCATGAATTTTCTATTCTTAGAGACTCTAGACTTTTCTTAAAATCGCGGTAAATCGTATAAGAGGAAATTCCAACTTAAAATGGCCAAACTTGCTCATTTTAATCGGAATTTCGCATATAATATACCGTTTTCTACCTATTCAAAAAGATCTATCCATTTCTAAGGTTATCTTTATCATATAAGGTCATTTGGGTTCCGAAAACATTGGGTACAGATTTAAAACGAAAATTACCAAACTTTTGCAAATCCGTTTTCTAACTCAACTTTATTTTAAAGAAAATCCTTTTGTAACTATATATGTATATATATATATATATGAATATATATTTGATAAATACTTTGAGTACATAGATAAGCTTACTTTATATGCAAAATTTCTAATAGTAGTGTCTCAACAATTTATTTCATAAAAATCCTTTTTAAAGTGTTAAAACTTATCTTGATAAATTCCTTTTCAAGTATTTGGAAGAAACTTTATATGAATATATTCTTATTTTATTTCCTTCATTCCTTTTTCCAAAACAAGTAAATTTTCTTTTAACCTTAGTCTTTCATAAATTTCACTTTTAGTGATAAAAGATCAAATTTATCAAAAAGCATATTAGGTTGTTGAAAACCTTTTTATAATTTGGTATTTAGGATGGTTTTAGAAAATGAATCTTGTTTTCTTATATTTATTTCTAAAATATAAGTTTTTGCTTTTTAAAACTTGTTCTTTTATTTCTTTTGAAAAGAGCCATCTTTATTTGTTAAAATCATTTGTTTCTAATTTTTATTTATATTCTTTGAAAATAGTTTCTCTTATAGGAACTTGAAAGTCATCGTTTTCCTAAGTGGGTTTTAACTTTATGGATTGAATTCATCTTAACTTTAAAAACTAGTTTGTTTCCTTAGTTTTGTTATGGAGTTAAAAGAGTTTAAATCTTAAGCTTTTGTAAAGCTTTCAATATTAACAAACTATTTTACTAAAACTTAGGTTACCACAATATACAAGAAAATATTTATTTCTTATGTTTCCTTGGCAATCTATCTTTGTTATTTTTGAAACCATTGGGAAAACTCTATCTTTATGTTGTTGATAATAACTTCATGATTTTATGAAAAATTACATAATCAAAAATCTAGTTTTGATTTCCTTTAATAAAATGCAATTCTACTTTTAGTTTAGTTGAGACATTAACATTATGTAGATGCAAGTATCATGAGCATATAAAAGAATAAGAACATAAGAAAATACTAGAAACAAATAATAAGCAAGAAAATAAAATATCAAGTATTGGGAACCTTAGCTTCATCAAGGTATCCCGGTCAAGTATTGGAGCCTTAACTTTATCAAGGCATCCCGGGACTAAGAATGGACTAATCCCGAAAGATTAAAGAAAATAAACAAAAGATTGTTTTGATTGGATATGGACAAGTCTAAGACTAGAAATACTAGTCTTAATAACAACATGAAATAAATAAATTGCATAACTTGAAAGTAAATAAATAACAAATGAGCTTATATGCTATAAATAAATATATATACATAATTTACATAATACTATATATAAGTTAGACTAGAAGCAAATAATAACAATAATAATAACAACATAATAAAATAGGAAGCTTATGTACAAGAACAAAACATGAACATGTTGTTGCTTTTACTACTCGTATGAGGTTCAAAACAACACCATAGTCATGTTATGTTACATGACATGAGTAAATAATAGTTAGAAGAAATCCTCACCTAAAGTGTGTAAGTGGTTTGAAGATGGTATTTGAAATGGGCATTATGGGAGTAGTGATATGTGGTAGAAGGTTTATGTATAAGGAATGAGTTTTGTGGGAAATTGGTTTAAGAGAGTTTTTGTAGAGAGAACTTCTTGGAGAGAGGATTTGTGGAGAGATTTTGAGAGAGTTTTGGTAGTGAAATGAATTGTGTAAAAGAATGAAAAAGGAATGGGGTATTTATAGAATTTTTGGAGTGGAAATTAGATGTAATAAAATAAATTAAAAAAGAAAATAAATGAGAGGGAAAGAGGGAGCATTTGCACCGGCCATGGTGTGTAAGAGAGGGAGTGAGTTGATTTTTAAGTGAATTTTGTAAGAAAATAATTAATATGTAAGGTATGATTTGATATAAGGTGTATTGAAAATATAAAAAGTAAGAAAATAGATATGTATGTGTAAAAAAAAGTAGAGATAGTGAAATAGTAATGAATAGTAGAAAAGTACTATGAATAGTAGACTAGAGAATTAAAGTATCAATAGTAATAAAAATACGCGTAATTGAGCTATATCTGTAATTTTTAGCTACCGAAAATTCTAAAACTGATATTTTTGGAATCCTTATATTTTTACGAGTCTATTGGTATAAACGGAACATTTTTAATATTCCGATCTCCGGGACGAGCTTTTCGAGCACTAATCCCGTTTGAGTCCGAAGGACACTCGAAATTCGTGAATATGATATTTTTATGTTACCCTATATTATTACAAACTATTTTAAGTTATTGGCTTAATTTCATTTTTAGGGTTTGAAAACATGGGATTGTCGGATCTTAAACACTAGGGTTCATTATAGGCTTTGTTGACTTTAGGGTTCCAGTTTGACTTCTGGTTTCGTCAAGATATTTGTAAGATAGTATAATTTTCGAGTTTTGATCATTTTATATTTTTAGCTCGACATCTATGGTTTATCTTATTTTATTTGTGATTAGTTTATATTTTTTTTAGTTCTTGGGATCGTTTAACCGAGTCTAGGGTTATGAGTTGACTCAGTTTGACTTTTGGTGAAAATTAAAATTTCTGATTCTGAAATTCATCGAGGGTTTTAAGATCCTAGCATTTTGTTGTTGATCGTTATTTGGATATATTGTTTTGATTTGCGTGTTAGGCAACGGTTAGGTGATTTGATTGATGTACGGATGTTGATTAAACCGGTAGTTGGACTTTATATTTTGTTTCAAGGGTTCTCATTTTCTCAAGATTAAGAAAACTCGTTTTTGATCTTATTTGGAATTAAGTTTTAACTTGAATCGATTTTTTTTTAGGGTTTCGTTTCCAGTGTTTTGACTCAGTCTAGAATTTGGTTTTTATCTTGAGTCAATTTTCAGGATTTAAATTTTTGATATTAGACTTCTAGGATTATTTTTAAAATTATGATATTTTTGGGGGTTTACAAAAGTGATGGTGTTTGAGAGAATTTTTAGGGTATAGAAAGGAATTTGAGGGAGTATTTGGAGAGAGTTTTGAAAGGATAATTTTGGAGAGTTTTGATAGTGAATTTGTGGGTAGATGAAGTGTAAAAGAAATGAAAAAGGATGGAGGTATTTATAGGAAAAGTTGAAGAGAAATTATAGTTAATTAAATAAATGAAAAAAAAAAGAAAATTGATGGCACGAAAGAAAGAGTAATTAAAAATTAATTTTAAAAGAAAGTGTAAAAGAAGTTTAGTAATATGTGGTGTAGAGTTTTTATGGGAAAATAAAATTGTAAGAAATATGTATATAGGTTATAAGAACAGATAGTAGAAAAAGTAGAGATAGATGAATAGTAAAGAATAGTAGAAAAGTACTATGAATGGTAGACTAGACAATTAAAATACTGGTATTAAGAAAATACGCGTAAATAAGCTATATTTGATTTTTTTAATTATCGAAAAATTCTAAAATTTATATTTTTGAAATTCTTATATTTTTATGAGTCTAGTGGTATTGTCAGAATATTTTTACTATCCAGTGCACCGGGGCACGATTTTGAAAACTGATCCCGTTCAAATCCGAAAGACACTAGAAAATTGCGAATATGATATTTTTAAGCTTTCCTATATTATTACGAACCATTATCCACAATTATCTTAATTTCGTTGTCCAAGGTTTAAGAACACGGGATTGTCGGATCTAGATCCACTAGACAAATCATAGAATTAGGTTAATTTTAGGGTTCTGGTTTGACTTCCGATTCTTAAGGTTTGTTTATATTACCAAAAAATCTAGAGGCTTACAAGCTAGGCAAGGGGTGGGCCTTAAAACTTGGTTATCAGTGTGATGTTACCTAAATTAAAATAGAAGTGGAGTAGGTACTTGAGTAAACTACGTTATTAACGAGTGGGTGGGCACTTGAAACAACCACTAAATAAATAAGAGAAAAATTGAAATCTATGGTCATATGGGCCTGAAACACCTAACCTCAAATGGAGGGCATTAATCCATTGAAAATTAGACTCCCGAAAAGTCTTATGTATTGTATGCTCACGTGCTTGTGCATTTCATATTATTATTTAATATAACTTGCTTGCCTTATTGTTTGATTGAATATTTAATTTGTAAGTGAAACTCACTAAGCTTGCATGCTTATACCCTCATAGTTTTCTATTGCAGTATGATTATTTATGGCTATTCCCAAGAGGCCACTTTTCTCAGGTATATCTTTTTAGGGAATTAAGGAGCTTTTGGAGTAGATTTCTAATTGAATCTCCTTAGTTGTTCATGTGTTGCCAAGAGACATTTTGTGGACTTTAAAAACTCTTATTATTTTAATGGGGGTATGCCCCTTAGATCTTGGTAATAGACCAAACTTTGAATATAACTATTATGATTTATATTCTTATTACTTATTGATGTCTTCTTAAGCTATTTTGATTCAAAGTAAGGTTCTCTATATGGTGAAATTAAGCCTTACACCCTATCAACTGGTGAAAGGTGCTGCCTTTGGGATAGGCAAAAGCCTTAGGTCTGGGATTCGAATCCTAGAGTCTGCAGACTGGGTTCAACTCTGCCTAAGGATAACAATACCTATAGTGCCCGTGATACCCTTTAGGGCATGCGTTGGTTGGGGTCACCATGCTACAATGGTGGTGTCGGCCATTACCACTAGGGGGCCAGTCAGTAGTGGGTTTGCCTGCCCTGGCATCACGTTGCCGTCGCCTGCGGGGGCGGGGCGTGACATAAAAAGGCGCCTTTTTATGTCACACCTCGCCCCCACAGGCGACGGCGATGTGATGCCAGGGCAGACAACCATCACTGGCCCCTAGTGGTAATGGCCGACACCACCATTGCATCATGGTGACCCCAACCAACGCATGCCCTGCAGGGTACCACGGGCACTATAGGTATTGTTACCACTCTGCCTAAGGGTAACAATACCTATAGTGCCCGTGGTACCCTGCGGGGCATGCGTTGGTTGAGGTCATCATAATGCAATGGTGGTGTCGGCCATTACCACTAGGGGCCAGTGGTGGTTGTCTGCCCTGGCATCACATCGCCGTCGCCTGCGGGGGTGAGGTGTGACATAAACTCATGGGATGACTAAGGTTGTCATACTTTAGTTTAAATATCACGTGTAGCGGACCATCGCGTTTATAGTACCCTTTAGGACGTGACAAATTATCTTAATAAGACTATGTTATTATAAAGATTTATTAGGGGAATGCCCCGTACAAGTTGTAAGACCTTTTGTTTTGATGAATCATAATCGTATTGCTTGAATGTTTCGTTACCATTATCTTAAAACTTATAACTTCACTGGTCTCCTTTTGTTGTGAACATACGCCTTATATCAATATGAAAGCTTCTGAATGATTAAGGTTATCATTCTCAAGTTTTAATATTGTGTACGGAAAGTTGCATGTTTAAGGTACCCATTGGGACATGACAGAGGTGGGGTTGGTTTTGCGTAGGGCAAGGAGAGAATTTGTTTGCATTGTATATTTGTTAATGAAAAGTAGTTAAAAAGTAAGATATGATATATGTAAAAATTTATGGGGAAAGAAAATTATAAGAGATACATGTATGAGTCGTGAGAGTAGGTAGTAAGAAAAATTAGAGATAAGTGAATAGTGTAGAATAGTGACATGAATAGTAGACAAGGCAAATTAATGTCGATAGTAAAGAGAATACACATAAAAGTGCGATAATTGATATTTTTAGTTACCGAAAAATTATAAAACTAATATTTTTGAATCCTTATATTATTACAAGTTTAATGGTATCATCGAAATATTTTTACTATCCCGAGCCCCGGGATACGTTTTTTGAGAACTGATCTCGTTTGGATTCGGAACAGACTAATTTTTGATGAATCTGATATTTTTAGGCTTTACTATATTGCTACAAAATATAATCTACAATTATCTAAATTTTTTTGTTCTAGGGTTAAGAGCACAGGATTACCGGATCTAAATACTAGGGTCTACTATAGACTTTGTTGACTTTTAAAGTTTTCAGTTTACTTCTTATTCTAGGGTTTTGTCATAAACTTAACATAAAATCTAGGGTTTTACAACCTAACCCCCTTAAAGAAAGATTTGTCCTCAAAACTTTACGTTCGTACTTGGTTCATTGAACAGATTCAGGTATCTTTACCGGATTTCATCCTTAGCCTTCTAGGTAGCTTCCCCGTGAGAATGGTTTCTCTATAAGACTTTGATGTATTGGATCTCCTTATTCCTCAGCTTTTGAACTTTCTAATATAAGATTTGAACCGGATGTTCTTCATAGGTAAGATTCTCCTTTAACCGTACCGATTCAAGCTCTACAATCTAATCAAGGTTAGGTACATGTTTCTTAGTGTTGAGACATGAAACACATCGTGTACTCCCCAAAAATTTGGCGGCAATGCCAAGCGATAGGCGAAATCTCCCACTCTTTCAAGAATCTCAAAAGGTCCAATATATCTCGGGCTCAACTTTCCTAGGCCCGTACACGATAGATGCTCTTTATAGGATTCACCTTCAAATACACATGATCCCTAATATCAAGCTCAAGAACTCGACGCTTTTGATTGGCCCATCTATTTTGTCTATCCTAGGATTCCTTCATCCTTTTCTAGATGATCCTAACTTTTCTTGCTACAACTTGAATAAGGTTAGGTCCAATGGCTAACTTTTCTACATTATTGTCACGCCTCAAAAGAGGGCCTAGTATGATTAATCTAAGGCTATCATACCACGTGTGCACCCGTAATATGAGAACCATCTTGCAAGTCAAAGTTTATAAGACTCTATCATATTTATTTACATTTTATAATATAAATATAAGATCTTTATGTAATTTCATTATGGATTCCGATTTTTTCATAATCTGCCAGGATCGTAGAGAATCGATATCCCCTGCTAAATAATGAAAATTGGGTAACAACTAACAAAATTACAACATTTACTAGTTTATACAAACTATCAAATTTCGTATGTCAAGTTTTTCATAACCTACATTTATAATTCTAGTACAGTCTAGTGGAAAAGCACTCTTCACATATTCCTAGCCCAATCTCAGCTAGCGTTATTCCTACACAAAAATGTTGGGGGGTAAGCGAACCACAGGCTCAATAACATAACCTGACCAGACCACACATCAAACAATAAAAAATGAGTTTAATTATTAAGCGTATGTCAGACAACAATCAATCATATGTGCAATACAAGTTTGGAAATCCGGAATCCAAACAGGATGTAGATTTATGCCCTCTCATCGGGGTTGGAAGGAAGCCATTACGAGTGATGTACCATGCCCAGGAGAATCAGAGAACCAAGGAATAATGGGTATCATAAATTCTCTCATAAATTACTTTAAAACATTTCACTCTTATCCTTGGATCAAAGAGACACTATTAAGTATTAGCCATTTCATGTCGATACCACGAGTGGTGTTCCTTCGATACCACTTAGTTCCCATGGAACAGAACAGAACAAAGGTGCTCCTGAAAGAACTAGAAATGTCGTCTAGAAAAACCAGGCGTGTCACCAAAGAACTGAAATGCTAAGACGAGCGGGGTCATCCTCCTTTTTAAAATGCAATATGTGCATATAATGCAATGCATATCCACTTTCATATATGACACCAGTAATTTTTAGTCAAGTTTAAAGTGATCATCTAATTCACAGACAATATCAACATACTTCATACAGTAATTATCATATAATAGAATTATCAGTTATATTATGATAATTTGGCATTCAATCATACACCAGTCATCATGCATTATACCAAATCCCACAAGCATATCAGTTGAATATATATATTATTCAAATGCAGCTATACTACAAGCGCAACAATATGATAAAGTCAAAGTTACTCACATGTGGTCCTTGCTAAACTATCGGAATATGCTATTGGAAATTCGAGAATTAATCTATTTTTCCTATGAAAATGAAATAACATATATTTATTATTTAACTAATCTATTCTTTTATTAGTTTCAAAAATAAGATATTTGAAACAACATATTCACCATATTATTTATGGTATAACTTATACAATAATTTAAACTAATTCTAATTTAGATGTATTTTAGAAATTATGTACTCTTTTCCTTTTATGGTTTTACCTAGTATATTAATCTAAGCCGAATTGATTGGAACTAATCACCTAATTCAATTAATAAATCCACTTTAATTAGTTTAATTACCCTAATATGATTTTACTTAGTAAAATAATTCATTTAAAATATATTAGTTTTATTTATATTATTTATACTTATTATCACTTATTAAGATTGTAATATACAAAAATAAAGATGAAAATATAATGAACTATGAATCATGAGATGATATAGGATGAGTTTAAGGTCAAAACAAGTAAATTGTAAGGGTTTAAGTTTGTTTGTTAAACAAATATTAAAATTTGGATTTCTGCAATTTTCGATAGATCGTATGCCGCCTCATAAAGAATCTACGCCGCCGGCATAGAGACAGCATAGGAAAGGGAATAGTAGCGTTTTCTAATGCTGGGTAGAAAGCCGCCGATGTACACTAAGGTTTCTTTTAACACTGGCTGGGAACGCCGCCATCGTAGGGCATGGATTTGCCGGCGTATGTAGTAGATCGAAGTTCTGGGAATTTAAAGTCCTAATGATCTGCCAGCACTCGTGTAAATTTTGTTAACATCGAGTGTATGCCGGCAAGATCTACATGTACGTCGTCGGCACAAGGCCGGTGTATGATGAAATTTATATAAATACGAGACGTGAATGACAGTTTCGACATATTTTTCTTTTATCATTTTCTCCTTCGTATAAGAGAGTTTTGGAGTGTTCTTGGAGATCTAGGCTTGGAGAATCATTCGAAGGGTGTTTTGATCCAAAGTAAGTGATTTTAACCTTCTCTCATGGATTAAATATGAAATTGTATAAGTCTTTCTTAGGGTTTTATGGATTTTTCATGAAGAATTTTGGAGAAAAACCCTAGCTTTGTGTGGAATCCAAAATTTTGAGAAAGGATTCGAGTTTGGTGATCCAAGCAAGTAAGTGAAGTCTTTTAAACGTAAAGATTCAATAAAGGTCCATTCTTGATATGAATGTGATTGTTCTTGTTGTTATGAATATTAGGGTTTTGAAGGATTATCGAATTCTATAAATTGTTGAGGAAGATTGATCGGGTTAGACGGTGCAACTTGGTGATTTTCTTTGTTAGGTTAGGATTTCGAGAGTTATAGTACATTAGGAATTGTTTATATCGTGTTCTTATTTATTATATATACATATGTCGTTGATAGGAATTTGGAGATTTGGGTTTGTTGTTGTATTGTTAATATTGACTGAAGTATTGTGGAGATTCGGTAGATTTGGTTGTAGTTGAGTATTGTCGATAAAGGATTTTTAGGAGATATAGATTGGAATTTACTGAAACTGAGAAAGGTACGACCAATCCTTGCTTGTTGTTTTTTCCTATAAGTTTAGTATTGATTGAATGCTTGTAGGAACATAATTTCTTAATAAACTTAATCTTTATTTGGTTTAATAATTGTATGTTTTGGTTGTGCTTAGCTTTGACTAGTAAAGACCTAGCAAACAGTAATACTAATGAGGCACCCTGATGATCTTGGTGTGAGGTTGTCCCTAGTGGACTCATGCCTTGATATGATTCCGGTAGAATTAGGTGTTTTGGATTCGGGGTGTTTGGGGAGTACCCACTCATGCATATATGTATTTGATTATTATTATTCAAAGAGTTGTATGATTTTCAATGGGGTCTAAGTAACTCCGAGTTCATGATTAGAGTATACCTAATATTGGACCGTGTTGTTTTTATTTGCTTAAGAAAGATAACAATATGACTTTTTCCATTAGTTTAAGTTGCATGAATTACCTGTCTATTGTATGTGCATGTGCATTTGTTTTTGGATTGGAGTTATCGTATTAGGCATCGCCGCTCATTCTATTAAATTTCAGGTACAGGTAAAGAAGATATAGTATATGATCTTTCCGGATATGACTTATTCTTTGATAGCAGGGATGGCGATAGTAGACCAAACTACCCAGCCGAGAGTTAGGCTTCATATATCAAATTTCTAAGAAAAGACATGTTTTTGTCATTTGGATTTGTAGTTAGATGTTTTTGTTAGTTTTACATGAAAAGATTTTTATGTGTACAGTATTAAGTCTCTGTTGAATTTGTTGACTATGAAGTTAACTTTGATTTTATGTTTGAATAAGGAGTTTATGTTTTATGAAGTATGAGATTTTAGTTTTAATAGGTTTCGTATCCTATGAGATACCCTATGTATGTTTACAGGTGATATTTGATATTAATGTGGATATTAGAGCCTTTGCGTATCCTATGTAAGAGAGGATACGTGGTAGGTTGTAGTGCCTTATTTTAGGGTGTTACAGCTTATTTTGTATTAGAGCTATAGGTTTTGAATCATATAGATTTAAGTTTTGATTCCTTAGGACGGTGAGATTTGAGGAGTGGGGTAGAATCATAAGTTTGTTGTTTAGTTAAGTTTGATGTTGCTTATAGGTATAAGTTTTGATCTTGAGTTGGATACCCTTATTCTAATCTTGTGGTGTTTTATTGTATTAGAATGCCTCCAAGAACAAGAATTCATGAGGAGAATGAGAATTTGGGGTAGCAGCAGGGTGAGTAGCAGGCTCAAAATCAGGACTTGCCACCACCTCCACTTATTGGACAGTAGGTTCTAATTGATACTACACATCTTATGCAAGCTGTGAATACCTTGTTAGGAGTGGCTGGTCAACAACAACAAGATATGAGGAGGGACATGCAAATGGTCCAAGAAATTGTTGAAGCTTAGAGACAAGTGACACTGAATGGAAATGGAGGGAATGGAGCTAGGCATGTAGATGTGCTTGGTTTGAATAAATTTGTGGACCTTGTGCATAAGTTTGAACTAGTACAGGTAAACCTCTCGAAGCACAGTTGTGGATGGAAGAGGTTGAGAAGACATTTGTTGCTATGGATATTTTAGAAAATAAGAAAGTTGAATATGCCTCCTATTTGCTGACTGGGAGAGCCAATAACTGTTGGTTGAGCATCAAAAGGCACATGACTGGTATAATTACATGGCAAATGTTTCAGTAGGCCTGCTATAGAGAATTCTTTCCTGATAGTGTTAAGCAGAGAATGCTTCAAGAGTATTACACTCTGCAGCAAGAAAAGATGACAGTAGAAGAATATGAGGCGAAATTGCACAGGTTGATGAGATGTCTACCTGATACTCTGAAAGAGAGTGAAGAGGCCAAGGTTAGCAGATTCATCACTGGACTAGAGCCTGAGATACAATATCAGGTGAATTTGATGGATTTGGACAACTATTCAGCTGTGGTAAACAAAGCCAAGATAGCGGAGCAGGGCTTGAGCAGAATTAGAAGCCATGAGCCACAGAGGAATCAAGTATTTTTAGGCAAGAGGCCAGCAGTTGGTGTACTTACACAAGATAGAGGTAAGAGGCCTATCCCTTAGAATTTCAAGCCAGCAATATAGAATACAGATAGAAGATGCACGGGATGCCTTGGACCACATGATGTGAAGGATTGCAAGTGGGTGGAAAATACTTGCTTTTCTTGTGGAAAGCTAAGACATAAGAGTAATACCTACACAGACAAAGTCATTCTACAGGTTTTCTGCTTCAAGTGTGGGCAAAGGGGATACAGAGCTATAGATTGTAAAGGAGGGCAGTATGGCAGAGTTTATTCTGGCCAAGGGTAGCGAGCATCAGCAAAGGTTTACGCTTTACAGCGTAGTGAGACTTCTAGTGTTGACACTATCGCGGGTATGTTTCCTATACTTCTGCATAGTGCATATGTGTTGTTTGATACTGGTGCTAGTTTCTCTTGCGTTTCTGAATATTTCATGTCTATTTGTGGTATATCTGCTGAGTTTATGCCTGGATGTGTATCTGTTAGTACTCCTTTAGGAAGTGAGTCTGTATTGAATATAATCTATAAGAATATGGATATTGAGATAGAAGGTAGACAACTAACTGTAGATTTGGTGGTGCTGGATATGTTGGATTATTCGATGTCGTTTATGGTTCACGACTAACCTACAAATGCTAATGCTCCTTCCCCTTGTGATATGCACGTGTCAATTTAGCATTAGTCCAAGTAGTTGATTAAACCAATTTACTTAGGCGATCAATCAATTTTTCAGACAATCCATCATAGCTAACTACACAATCAAAGTTTATCACCCGGTTTTGATATTCTTAATTTGTGTTCTCACATCATCATCAATCATATAATTTCCCAATAATCCCCATCATTCATATTCCATTCATTTGACCTACATTCTAGTGCACTACTTTACAAGCACATACAATAAATGAATCGGGAAGAAAAACTCACTCCGCCATTGGTACACCTGTCTTCTAGTAATAATAGTCCGGAGGCAAGGATTCAACGTCCTCGGGTTCACCTAATCATATAAGAAATACCCTAATAAGTATTCTACCAACTTAGAACACTAAAACTCTAAGAAAACTTAGTGAAACCGAAATCGCGTCATTTTCGAAGTTCCGTTTTAAAATGGACATAAATTGGCCGTTTTAAGTCGGAATTTCGCAAATTTTATACCGATTTCTATCTACTTCGGAAGAGCTTTCTAAATATGAAGTTTAAATCAAGTTTTGAAAATATCTAAGCCTCGGAATTGAGGGATCAGATCTATACAGCGGGTACATGGATTCCAAAAATGCGATTTTCATGAATGCACTTGTGATTCCTAAGTGCAAGATGAAACTAGATGCCATGGTAATGATTTTCCCTATCATGAATGTCATGATATGAACTCTAATGAGCCAAAGTTCTTGTAGCTCTTTAGGTTTAAAGAATTTACATAAACTTTTCTTAGAAACCATCTCATATTAATGTTTCACAAGTGAGTTTACTACACTTAGTCACACCTACATATTGCAAGGATTTTCTTTTAGGAAAAGTCTATTTTGCTTAAAGAATTTTGACCCTCATATTAGTTATATCCTAAGGCCTTTATTTCTTAAATAAAATCTTCATTTATAAACTTTTAAGTGGGTCATTTGCTATGGGGTTTCCAAAAATCCGAATTTACAAAAGTCCATTTTCAAGTTGATTCCTTTAGGAAAAATATAATTTTTTTTCTTAAAACTTTAAGTATTTATTATACCTATATCATAAGGACTTCATTTATTTAAGAAAATACCATTTTTGAAGTTGGAAAAATAGTGTTTTCTAACCTTACATCCATTATTACGAATTTTGTCTACTTGACTTTTAGCTCAAAACTTCTATTGGACTTCATCTCTTGTTTCCAACGTTATCTTTAGTATAATCTCATTTAGACTCATGAAATATATCACCAAACATTATCTATTACCTATAGGCTTCATTTTTCTTGAAAAAGGTATGTTTAGAAGTTGATAAAAGTGTTTTTATCCTAGGTTTCCAAAGTCATCCGAATTTACATAAGTTCATATTTTGAAAAGTATTTTCCTTTTTGACTTTATTAACTTATCTAACCATAGATCTATATGCTAGGAAGATTATTTACTAAAGACAAAAGCATTAAAGACTATTAATGCATATAAACACAAAATAATGATGAGATCTTAAATGCCTACCTGAACATGATTAGCAAAATGATAGATCTATTATTCCATATGCTCAAATGAGTTTTGAAAACATAAAAACTATATTTTTCTAAAAGATCTTTTGTTTAAAACACTTTTTTTTTTAGGAACATAAAGCTTTTGGCATGAAAGCTTCTTTAAATGTTAGATCTACTTTGTAATGGTTCGGTATTCTTGTCTTGATATCTCATTGTCCCTACCAAAAGGTCATGAGGACATTTAGTTGAAATATCCAAGAATCACTTAGCCATAACAAGATCTATGAGTGGATGGAGTAAAAGTTTACTTACTTGAAGATAGATAGAAGATGAAAAGAGTAAATGGAGAGTTTTGTGTGTGTGTGGGGCTTCAAAAATTTTCGGCCAAGAGGGGAAAGATGAGAGGTTTTTGAGAGCTTTTACTTTGTGAAACTTTGGAAAGTGAAAGAATGAGGAGAGAGAGAGGAAAGATAGCTTATATATGAAGTGGATTTAGGTTAAAGTAGTAAAAAAATTTTCAAATGGAGCATGGATTGGGGGGGGGAGGGCCTAATGGCGCCGGTTTTGAAGCCTTAAGGGGAAAGGAACTTGATTTGTTCCATTTGATTTGCCTTTGATTTGATTTTGCATCACTTGTCATAAATTGTAATGAAGTTGAAGGGACAAAAGTTATGGAGAAAAGAGAGTGATTTGAGTGATGGTAAGGGTTTGAAATGGTAGAGTATGCTAATAGGTAGACTAGGTAGTACTTGTGAATAGTGAGGAATATTAGACAAGACAATTTGATTTTCCGGTAGTAAGAGAATACGAATAAAAAGGCTATAACTGTATTTTTCGTAAGCCGGAAAATTATGAAAAATATATTTTTGAAATCCTTATTTTATTTCGATTCCAATGAGTAGTCATAAGTAAATTTTTGAAATTCTAGTTCCGGGACACGTTTTTCTACAATGGGTCTCGAGATGATCCGGAATTGAAATTTTCTTAAAATCTGATATTTTCTTGGTTTGGAATATAATCAAGAACTATATTAAAAATTAAATTTTCTTATATAGGCTTCTTAGTTGGAAACCGAGGAAAAGCCGGAATTAGGGTTCCTAGTTCTCACTCTAGACTTGAGCTATTCCGGTTTAGGGTTTTGGTTTCCGGTTCTAGGGTTATCTTGGCTACTTGAAAAACCAGGGTTTACAAGGAGCTTCATTATTCTCAAAGATAGATTTGAGATTTAGATATCATCGGTTGAGAGTGAAAGCTGAATATATTCAGAAGACAGCCTTTAGGATAAGGTATGGACGTTATGAATTTGTTGTCATGCCTTTTGGACTCACCAATGCACCAGCAGTATTTATAGATTTGATGACAGAGCCTTCAAGGAGTATCCTGATATTTTTGTGGTAGTCTTTATTGATGATTTATTGGTGTATTCAAGGACTAAAGTGGAGCACGAACATTAGTTCTGACTAGATTGAAGGAAGAGAAGTTATATGCAAAGTTTTCAAAATATGAGTTCTGGTTAGAATAGGTGTCTATCTTAGGACATGTTGTTGATGGTAGTGGGATATCAGTGGATCCTGAGCAAGTCAAAGCAGTTGTTGAATGGCTAAGACCTAAGATTGTGACGGAAATCATAAGTTTTCTAGGAATGGCAGGATATTACAAAAGATTTGTGGAAGAGTTTTCTAAAATTGCTAGTCCTTTGACCCGGTTGACATAGAAGGGAGTGAAGTATGAATGGAGTGAAAACTATGAAGCTAGCTTTCAGTTATTAAAGAATAAGTTAGTATCTGCTCCAATGCTAGCCTTACCTGTGAGTGGTGAGTATACTATTTATAGTGACGTCTCTATACAAGGTTTAGGATGTGTGCCAATACAGAGAGGCAGGGTTATAGCATATACTTCTAGACAATTAAAGCCATATGAGAGGAATTATCCTACTCATGATTTGGAACTAGCAGCAGTTATGCATGCTTTGAAGCTGTGGAGACATTACTTATATGGGGAAGGATGTAAAGTGTATACGGATCATAAAATTTTAAATTACATCTTTACCCAGAAAGAGTTGAACATGAGCTAGAGAAGATGGTTGGAACTGATAAAGGATTTTGATATTAATATTCAGTATCATCTAGGAAAGGCGAATGTAGTATCTGACACCTTGAGCAGAAAGAGAATAGAGAATCTTGCAACATTGATCATGATAGAATGTCATCTCATTGATGATATGAGGAAGCTTGAACTAGAAATAGTCACAAGATAGGTATGTGAAAGATTGGCTAATATGAGAATTCAACCTACTCTTGTGGATATAATCAAGACAGCTCAGAAAGATGATCGGAGTATCTTGGATATAAAGAGGAAAATGGAGAACGGTTGAGCACCAAAATTTTATGTGGATGATGAAGGTATCCTTAAGTACAAAAGGAAATTGTGTGTGCCAGTGCAAGGAGAACTTAAGAAGGAATTGTTGAAAAAAGCGCACTACTCCAATTATTCCATTCATCCTAGAGGGAACAAGATGTATCAAGATTTGAAAAAGCTATACTGGTGGAACAATATGAAAGAGGAGATAGAATAATATGTATCTAAATGCCATAAGTGTCAGATGATTAATATTGAGCAAAGAAAACCGACTGGTGAGTTGAAGCCTTTGCCAATACCACAATGGAAGTGGGAAAATATCACCATGGATTTTGTTTCTGCTTTACCTAAGACAAAAGATAAGTTTGGTTCAATTTGAGTCATTGTGGATCGTCTCACAAAGATAGCTCACTTTATACCAATTAAGACTGGTTATAAGTTAGAGCATTTGGCACAGTTGTATATCAAGGAGATTGTGAGATTGCATGGAATACCAGTAACAATCATGTCAGATAGGGATACTAGATTCGTTGGGAGATTCTGGAAAAGTTTGCATCAGGCTTTGGGAACCAAGGTTGTGTTCGGTACTGCTTATCATCCTCAAATTGATGGGCAATCTGAAAGGACTATGCAGACTTTAGAAGATATGTTGAGAGCATGCGTATTGGATTTCAAAGGAAGTTGGGATGAGCATTTGCCACTAGTGGAATTTGCCTATAACAATAGTTATCAAGCATCGATTGGCATGCCTCCATACGAAGCGCTTTATGGTAGAAAGTGTAGATCACCTATTCACTGTGATGAAGTGGGTAAAAGACAATTGTTGGGACCAAAGTTAGTCCAAGATATAGTTGACAAGGTCAGTTTGATTAGGCAAAGATTACAAGCTGCACAGAGTAGACAAAAGAGTTATACGGATAAACGAAGAAGACCCTTGGAATTTCGAGTGGATGAGCATGTTTTGCTAAAGATTTCACCAACAAAAGGAGTTGTCAGATTTGGCTTAAGAGGAAAGTTGAATCCTCGATATGTGGGATCATATGAAATTCTTGAAAGGATAGGCGATATGGCTTGTAGATTAGCTTTGTCGCCTGATTTGGAGAGAGTGCATAATGTGTTCCATGTATCCATGCTTAGAAAGTATGACAGAGATCTGAAAGAAATAGTAGCTCTTGAACAGTTGGAAGTGCAGCCGAACCTTATGACGATTGAAAAGCCGATCAGAATTATGGACTCTAAGGAGAAGATTCTGAGAAGCAAGGTGATCAAATATGTGAGAGTGCAATGGACTAATCAAACTGAACGTGAAGCTACCTGGGAGCTAGAAGAAGACATGAGAGTGAAATATCCAGAGTTGTTTCACTAATCCAGGTAACTTTCAAGGACGAAAGTTCTTTTTAGGAGAGGAGAGATGTAATATACAGAAATAAAGATGAAAATATAATGAATTATGAATCATGAATCATGAGATGATATAGGATGATTTTAAGGTCAAAACAAGTAAACTGTAAAGGTTTAAGTTTGGTTGTAGAACAAATATTAAAGTTCGGATTTCAGCAATTTTTGACAGATTATTCGTCGCCTCTAGAATCTACGTCGCCGCGTAGAGATGGCGTAGGAAAGGGAACAGTAGCATTTTTTTACGTTGGGTGGAAAGCCGCCAGTGTAATAGGGTTTCTCTTTACACTGGCTAAGAATGCTGCCAGCGTAGGGCATGGATTTGCCAGCGTATGTAGTAGGATCAAAGTTCTAGGAATTCAAAGCCCCGATGAACGCCGCCAGTGCTCGTGTAAATTTTTCCAAGGTAGGGTGTACGCTGGCATGATCTACACGTACACCGTTGATGTAGGGTCGGTGTATGATGAAATTTATATAGATACAAGACGTGAAAGACAGTTTCGATAGATTTTTCTTTTATCATTTTCTCCTTCGTATAAGAGAGTTTTGGAGTGTTCTTGGAGATCTAAGCTTGGAGAATCATCTAAAGGGTGTTTTGATCCAAAGTAAGTGATTTTAACCTTCTCTCATGGATTAAATATGAAATTGTATAAGTCTTTCTTAGGGTTTTATGGATTTTTCATGAAGGATTTTGGATAAAAACCTAGCTTTGTGTGGAATCCGAAATTTTGAGAAAGGATTAGGTTTGGTGATCCAAGCAAGTAAGTAAAGTCTTTTAAATGTAAATATTCAATAAAGGTTCATTTTTTATATGAATGTGATTGGTCTAATTATTATGAATATTAGGTTTTGAAGGATTATTGAATTCTATAGATTGCTGAGGAAGATTGATTAGGTTAACGGTGCAACTTAATGATTTTCTTTATCAGGTTAGGATTTCGAGAGTTATAGTACATTAAGAATTGTTTATATCGTGTTTTATTTGTGTTTTATATATATATATATATATTATGTTGTTGACAGGAATTTGGAGATTTGGGTTTGGGTTTGTTGTTGTATTGTTAATATAGATTGAAGTATATAGTGGAGATTCGGGAGATTTGGTTGTGGTTGAGTATTGTCGATAAAGGATTTTTAGGAGATACAGATTGGAATTTCTTGAAATTGAGAAAGGTACGACCAATCCTTACTTGCTGTTTTTGCTTGTAAGTTTGGTATTGATTGAATGCTTGTACGAACAGAATTTCTTAGTAAACTTAATCTTTATTCGGTTTAATAATAGTATGTTTTGGTTGTGCTTGGCTTTACTAGTAAAACTGGCAGACACTGATACTGGTGAGGCATCTTGATGATCTTGGTGTGAGGTTGTCCCTAGTGGACTCGTGTCTTAATATGATTCCGATAGAATTAGGTGTTCTAGACTTGGGGTGTTTAGGGAGTGCCCACTCATCCATATATATATATGATTATTATTTTTCAAAGAGTTGTATGATTTTCAATGGGGTCTGAGTAACTCCGAGTTCAGCATTAGAGTATACCTAATACTGGACTGTGTTGTTTTTGTTGGCTTAAGAAAGATAATAATATGACTGTTTGCATTAGTTTAAGTTACATGAATTACCCATCTATTGTATGTGCATGTGCATTTGTTTTTGAATTGTAGTTATCGTATTGGGCGTCGCCGCTCATTCTTTTATATTTCAAGTACAGGTAAAGAAGATATAGTGTATGATCTTTCCGGATATGACTTATTCTTTGATAGCAGGGATGGCGATAGTGGGCCTGACTATCCAGCTGAGAGTTAGGCTTCATATATCAAATTTCTAAGAAAAGACATGTTTTGATCATTGGATTTGTAGTTGGATGTTTTTGTTAGTTTTACATGAAAAGATTTTTATGTACATAGTATTAAATCTCTATTGAATTTGTTGACTATGAATTCAACTTGGATTTTATGTTTGAATAAGGAGTTTATGTTTTATGAAGTATGAGTTTTTTAGTTTTAACAAGTTTCGTATCCTATGAGATACCCTATGTGTCACCCCGAAGGGTATCCTAAACGTGATAATCCGCCACATACGGTATTAAAACTTAGGAATGACTTCCCGAAGTCACGCGAAAGTTTTCAACACCATAGGTGAGGTGTCTATCACAACCATAGGAGACACCAGTGGGATGTATAGTTTGAGATAGTAAATACGGCATACAAGAATCTAAATAATCATCAAATTTATCATTAAGAGAATACAATCCGTACATCATCGTAGGGGTTTTCCCTTATAATTCTCCAAACAATCATAATAACCACTTAATCTTTCTCACAACAAGATAATACTAACATCATAAGACATTAAAGGATATTTAACCTAAGATCTTCAAAAGATTTCAGAAGCTTTTCTAATATCATCCCTCTCGAGTATATGAAATCTTCGGGTATAAAAGATATAGTCCTGTTACAACAAAGATCTATCGAAGTATAAGCATAACTAGCTTAGTGAGAATATTCTTGAATCATCGTACTTGTATAAATAATTTCAAACAAGTTATTAACACGCATATGAATGCATCAAACACGTGATCAAGCAATACATATGATCTACCGAAAATCATATGTTTGAATGAATTTACTCCTCCATTCAGGGTTAGGTGTTCCTGTAAACCCCTAAATTTTCGGAATCGGTTTAGCATAAAAACCCTAACCGAAAGTCAAACGAAACCCTAAAGGTCAACGAAACCCTAGTTTACCGTATCAACCTAAATCCGGCATTGCCGTTTTCTTTGGCCCGGAAAAACGAAGTTGGGTTAATTAGCTCAAATGGTCCGTAATAAACATAGGTTTCATAAAAGTTTCAGTTTCGTGAATTTCGGATGTCCTTCGAACCCGATCGGACACAGTTCTCGAAAAACGTGTCCGGAAGCCCGGACTAGTAAAAATATTCCGAATACACCGTTAGACTCGTAAAAATATAAGTTTTCCAAAAATATCAATTTCATAATTTTTCGGTAAGTAAAAATAACAGATATAGCTATTATACGCGTATTTTCTTACTACCGGTACTTTAATTGTCATATCTACTTTACATTACACTATTCATTACTATTCTACACTATTCTTTTATCTCTACTTTTTCTTACACCTACTCTTACACTCTACATAACCTATAATCTTAATTTTTTACCTTTCCCATAACTTTATATCACATCTACCTTACTTATTACATCTTTAACAAAATACAAAAAAAAAAATAAAATCACTCCTTCTCTCCTCTCAAAATGTGGCCGGCACCTCTCTCTCTCTCTCTTCCCTCCCCATTTGTTTTAATTTTGCATTTATTTTATTCATCCAAAAATCACTCCCCATTTTCCTATAAATACCCCCCTCCTCTTTCACTTCTTTCACACCTCTTCTACACTAAAATTACTCTCTCAAAATCTCTCTAGAATTTCTCTCCAAGAAGCTTTTCAAGAAGTTCTCTTTAGGCTCATCTTCTTTAGGTAAAAGTTCTTCAAGAAGTCTCCATGTTCATTTACTTAGTATGAGCTTAGTATATGTTTTCTAAAACCATGAAGGTTAAGAAAGCAACATTAGATTCATACTTTGTTTTTGTTCATAATATCAATTTCTTTATGTTCCTTATATTTCCTTTATGTTCTTTATAATTCTTTTATGTTCATAACTATCTACTACATCTAAATAACTATATACATATTCTTTAGAGCGTGTAAGCTCATAATCTTGCAATTTATTTACCTTTCATGCAATTTATTTACTTCAATGCAATTTATTTATTTCAAGTTGTTCTTAAGACTAGTCTCTAGTCTTAGACTTGTCCTCATCAAGTCAAAACAAGCTTTTCTTCTTTCATTTTATTTCATTATGGGACTAGTTTATTTCTTAGTCCTAGGAGCCTTGAAAAAGCTAAGACTCCAATACTTGATTTTATTATTTATGCTTTATGTTACTTTGTTTATTATTATTCTCATAATCATGTTCATTTAGATTGTTGTCCAAAAGTTTTATTTTCTAAAGATAATGAAATAAAAGAAGACTTTTTGTCACATAGAAATAAGTTTATGTGAAACATAAAAATATAAGATAACAAAAATAAACTCCTTCATTTTCAAGTTACAAAAAGAATTCACTATGAATTTAGAAACTATTTTTACTTAAAAGCTAGTTAAATCTTTGTTACTCTACCTTATCTTTCAAAAGAAAATGTTTTGTTGGCAAAAATAGATCCTTCCATAAAGAAAGAAAATAAGACTAAGGAAACTTTAAGTAAGGAACCTCGCAAACAAATAGACAAAGAAAATCTATGTTTTGAAAATATTCCTTTTCAAGTTACAAGAAGAAGTTAATAAGATTATAGAAATTAGTTTTTCTACAAAAAGTCCTTAATTGTTCCACTTTGTTTTTATAAAGAAACCAAATTTTCATGCATGGTAATTGTTTTTGAAATAAGAGACATGAGAAAAAGAATGAGAAATATCAAGTAAAGATTTTTGCCAAAACAAGTAAACAAAGGAATTTACAAGAAAATGAAGAAAAGCATATTTTCTAGAAAACTTCAAAAATATTATTAGTGTAACTTAGAAAGTAGAAAATTTTATTTTCAAAAGTCACTTAGAAAAAGATAAATAAAACCAACATAAAACGTTTTTAGAAAAAAGAAAAACAAGGTATTCATTTCAAAGAAATTCACAAAAACAATTTCCGAAAAGCTTCAAACCGACATTGTTTTACTTAAGAAAAATAATTTGGACAACAAGACACTTGAGCATGCTTAAATATGAGTTATATAGTTAAAAAGAGAATTTTTCAACTATATAGATAACTAAGTATTTATCAAACAAATTTTGATTTCTTGAACCAAAGTTGTTTTTACTTGAAAATCCGTGGTGAATTTTGTCGCCACTTTTTCGGAGCCTATAGGCTTTGTTTGTGGGAAATAATTTTAGAAATGGGTAGATCTTTTCGAGTAGATAGAAATCGGTATATTATATGCGCGATTCCGAGTTAAAATGACCAAGTTATGGCCATTTTAAGTTGGAACATTCTTCCATACGAACTTTAACGTTCTTTGACATTGTTTTGTCAAAATTCAAGAAATCTTCAAGAAAAACTCATTGGGTATTTTCTTTGGTTAGGTGACCCGAGGAAGGATTTCTTCACCCCGAGAACTATTACGATTAGTGGAGTGTGTGAACGACTCATCCGCTTAGAGGAATAGACGACAATGGCATCGTGAGTTTATTTCCATTAAATGCTACACTTGTTGTGCTTGTAAATTAGTTGCACTAGAGTTAGGAAAAGATAAACCGATATGCATGTAAAATAATTCCTTGAAAGAATTCTAAGAATATCGAAGCCCGAATTGTTCTAAGTGATTGTTTTAGTATAATATTGATTTGTGTGAAATTCCTTGATCACCATAAAGTTGAAAATAATTATGTTATGACTTTATAAATTAATGAACTCATGCATACCACGAAGTGAGTCACATTACATGGTTGGGATTATCCTTGGGTGAGAAGGATAGTAGGCTCATGTCGAAAGCAACACTTGGCGGAAGATCCGAAAGCGATTGCTTGGCGGCTTAATGGAATATGCTTGGCGGTTGATCCGAAAGCAAGGTCAAATCAAGTAGGTTCGGAATACTTGGCGATGAGTGCTCGCAAGTATAAAAGTTTTTATTGAATGCTTGGCGATGTGTGCTCGCAAGCTTAAATTTTCTATTATTAAAACTACTTGTTTTGAGTATCACCAAACCCCGAATGGAGGGCGTAAATCCATTCAACATATAGTTCCCGGAAAGCTATATGATTGTTTGCCCACGTGTTTGATGCATTACATATGTGTGATTAACCAACTTGTTTGAATCTTGTTACAAGAAGTTATTTATGGAAATAGTTCTCACTAAGCCTATTAGCTTATACCCCGATAGCTACCTTTTGCAGTTTCCGTACTTATGGCTAAGGCCACGTGGACCATGTGGGCAGGTAATCCCTTTTGAATATTAGAACTCTGGATAAAGTATCATCATAGTATTAGCATGCAATATTTATATAATAGCTTAGTAATTTAGGGAATTGTTCCTAAGTATGCAGTCTTTGCTATGAACAAATATTATTGTGAATCCTCTTTTCTTAATATGTTTTTATATCTCCTTAAGCTTCATTATTCCATATATGGTCCTCTAAAATTGTGAAAGTAAGCCTTACACTTAATATAAAAGCTTTTGGAAATGACTAAGGTTGTCATACTTAAGCTTTAATATTGAGTGTGGCGGACTGTCACGTTTAGGGTACCCGTTGGGGCGTGACAGTTTAAGTTGGTATCAGAGCATGGTTTAAGAACCTAGGAATCATAATTATAGAAATGGACTTAAGAAGAATTGACTTAGATAGAAGCAAGAAAAACTTAGATAAAATAGAATGGGTAGAATAAGCCTCTAATATCTTTCTTTTACGTAGATCACCATAGAAGAGGCCCGTCTCCAAGCCAAGAACTTTCGAAAAGGATCCTTCGAAACACCGAGAACTTCGAATGAGACTTAGATTTTATGTGAAGAATTTGCCCTAGCTGGACAACCTAAGACCCTCCGAGAAATGTTCCAAATCTGGAAGAGGGGAATGATGCAATCCGATGGAAAGGAGTGTTACGAACTATTCACAACTGCCCTATAGGCAAAAGAATGACCGAGTTGGAAGTAATATATGCTGTGGAACGAATCATTGCTATCGGAGACCACGACCAATGCTGAAGGAAGCAACCTTCGTTCTTAGAGAAGAAGGAGGACGAACCCCACCGGATTTTCGAACCTGGACCAAGATCGGACCGATATTTGTCTATGCCCATGATGATTTGATGGATCACCTCGAATGGATGAGAGCCGATCTCAACGATACTTTCCATTGGCACGGAGTATATCAGGGAATACTACGACCCCAACAGAAGTATCCACCGACCACCTACCTTCACAGGAATCCAACTAGGAATAAACGAGCCCCTACGATTGCGAGAGATGGAACAGTGATAAGAGATGAACCAATGCAGGAGGGTGAATGACAGTTCGGATGATGAACCCGGTGAGGACTCGGAGGAAAATCAAGAAGAAAGACCGGCGCAAGAGATAAGAACCAAGCTGCCGTAGGAGTCGAGGAACCTTGGACCAACGATGAGTTAAGAATCATTCGTTACCTAGAAGGAAGACATGTTCGGGGAGGACAAGATGAAGACCCCACGATGGATACAGAAAATGTTCCGGCGATGAAAACAACAATAGGGAAACCGAAGGAACAATCACTTGGAAGACCCTTGATGAAATAGCACCAGCAATGACGCATGAGGAGCTAATTGCCCATCACGAACAAGAAAGAAAGAGAGCACGAAATAGAAG
The DNA here is from genome assembly GCA_024138025.1 of Combretum micranthum. Classification (NCBI taxonomy): domain Eukaryota; kingdom Viridiplantae; phylum Streptophyta; class Magnoliopsida; order Myrtales; family Combretaceae; genus Combretum; species Combretum micranthum. The sequence goes on from JAMXBD010001339.1 coordinate 89,696, forward strand.
AAAACACTTCAACCAAATCATGAGGAGTTTGAACCCAGGATCATCCAGCAGCAACCCGGGAGATGCCCGAAGAATGAAGAAGGAGGAAGGAAAACGAAGCATATCCCTAGAAGTCCAGCTTAGATTTTGTAATAGACTAGATTCATGATCTCAGTCTATCTTTTAATTTTCGGAACAATGTTTGGTATTTCTGTGTGATTTTCTTTTATGATTTATCTTATTTCCGATTTCATGTATGAACTTTATTTCATGATTATGCTCTAAGTTTGATTTCAAATTGTTTTGATTTAAATTTTGTTTTTATGCATATTTAAATTTCCGTTATATTTCCCCAAATTCCGGCAAAAATTTAATTAAGTTATCAAAACTTTACAAACCTAACTTAGAAAGTTTAAAACAGCCGAAATAGGAATAGACGAAGAAGGGAACAAAGCGCCTCTAACCAACCAGACATAGAAGCAGATCAACCTGCTGTCAAGGAGCCGCCGCACCTCAAAGGGACTTACACGCCACGTTAGGACACCTAACCCACGTATTAGAAGAAATTAGGCAAAATATGCCAGCAAGCACCCGTACAAGAAGCAACACCAGCAACCCATCAGCGACAGCCCCAGTGTCTATACCAACCCACCCACAACAAGCTTCAACAGAGGCATCTGTGCATAGGAACATGCATAGCCAAAGTGCACCCCTACCTCCATCTCCACCGCCAAGACCATACAAAAGCATGTTACCTACTTCATCAAAAGTAACCGCTTCTTTGAAGGAGCTTATGACAAGCCAAGAGGCAGAAGATTGGTTATCTCAAATAGAGATGTTTTGATGCATATGAAGTTCCCCATTTGCAAATCAAGTATGGAACATTCATGCTTCGTCTAAACGCTAGGATATGGTGGGAGTCAAGGAAAAGAGATCTAATGACTCCAATCACTTGGGAAATGTTTAGACATGAGTTTTTGGAGAATTATTTTCCAGGAAGTTTAAGAGTAAGATACAGTGCAGACTTCTTGCAAATTGCTCAAAAAGGAAGAACAATCGAACAATATGAGACTGAGTTCAGTAGATTGTTGCAATATGCACCAGACTCCTATAAGTACAGTGAAGAATTAAAAAGGCAAGTCTTTATAGGAGGATTGGACGAAGACCTAAGGATGAAGTTGGAAGAATTTGACATAAGGAATTTTCGAGAATTAGTGGAAAGAGCTCGGATTGTAGAAGGAGCAAGGAAAAGGAGAGAAAGAATAGAAGAGGAAGAAGACCGATCATCGAAAGGGAATTTTTCATAGAACCCCATCTCATGCCCTACCAAAGAAAATCAAGAACAATAGAAGGATCATACCAAAGGTATTAAGTGTTGGAAGTGCAATGGAGCACACTACCCGAAGAAGTGCCCCAGCTATTTGGAAAGTGTTTCTTCTGTGGAAATACAAACCATAAGATGTCAAAATGCCCAAACAGAGGGATAGATGCTTGCTATGTTTGCAATCAGAAAGGACATTTTGCCAACAACTGCCACAAGAAAGAAACATCCTATCAAGATCATCAGAGGAAGTTATTCCTATAAGAATAGAAAAAGAAATGGAAACTTGACTGCCTTGGAGTACATTAGAAGCTATATCAGCGATGCAGGAAACAATCAATCCCCAACCTCCTTTTATTGATGTTGTAGCAGGAGAATGCAAAGTTTCTTTATGTGGATGAATAGGAGTGATCCTAATGTATATATAAGAAGTTTTTAGTGAATAAAGATGTTTTACTCTCATGAAGTTCAAAGTATTACATTCTTTCTATATATATGACAAACAATCAACCTAGTTAAAGATAATGCAAAAGAATGATGAAACCCGAGGAATTGGTCAACCTTTCACAAAGACATGAGAACATGAAGTCACCCGTGACTCTAAAGAATAATGGAAATAAGTAATCTCTTGAATAAGATGTATACCGCTCATATAAGATCCCAATGAGAAGAAACAAGGGAATTTGACTTATAAGGAAATTGGAGAAACAACAGACAAGAAAAATCGAGACCTTACAAAATGAAGTATACCATCACGAAATTTACCCATCCAGCTCATAATGGAGAAAACCCTAAGCCAACGTGTTAATTTTCGGAAAGGAACGAAGTGAAAAACCCTTAAGGAGCAAACACGTTTCCCTCAAGATTAAGATCACGTCATCACCAACAAGGATCAAATCAAGAAGGCATGACCCCCAAATTCTTCATAACCCCACAAGTCTTAGTGAATGCTTTCTGGATAGTGATATAGCCTGAAGAAGCAAAGAAGTAATCTACGAGTGTAATCTTAAGGAAATTAAAGAGAGTCGAAAAGCCAAAAAGCTCGTAACAAGGTTTGAAAAAGAACCACGTCAGTAGGATATTAAGATCAACCATAACAAAAGAGCTTAGATGAAAAGATACGAAGGATAAAGAAGGGATAAAGGAAGAAAAAGGTATTAAAAGAAGATAATTTAGCATAACCTAAGGACAAAGGAGTTAGTAAGAAGGAATCATGAGTACGGTTCATAAAATAGGACCAACAACATATCCAAGGAGAGCTAAGATAAACCAAAGTTCAAGAGACAGTAGAAGAAAAGAAATATGGATAATAAAGAAATCAAAGGATGAAAAGGTTTATGAAATTCAAGGTAAACAGAATTAAACACCTCAAGATTTTGAATTTCCTACAAAAGATCGAGGAAAGTCTTTCAAAAACCTTGGAGGAACAATCAAAAGCATCTCATGAGATGATAAAGGCACAAGATAGACAAAATAAGATGAATCGAAAAAGAAGACCTTAAAAGTCTCAAATTGAGAATCAGGCGAGTTTAAAGTAATCATAAGCCGAGAAGGAAGTTGATCATTTCAGGAAACATATCGGAGGAGTGCAACAATTCCCCGTTTGACAAAAGGATAAGGAATCAAGGATAAAAGTCAAATAATTTTCAAAAAGAGTTTTCCTTATGAAGATATACCCAATACCGAAATATATCCACAAAAGTTCAGAGGATGAAAATGAGGAAACCAATTAAGGAAATTTTTGAAGAAGGACGCGTAACTCAAGTAACCAAGTTTTAACCACAAATAGGAATTTCCAAGTTTTGAGGACAAAACTTTCTTTAAGGGGGGTAGGTTGTAAACCCCTAAATTTTCGGAATCGGTTTAGCATAAAAACCCTAACCGAAAGTCAAACGAAACCCTAAAGGTCAACGAAACCCTAGTTTACCGTATCAACCTAAATCCGGCATTGCCGTTTTCTTTGGCCCGGAAAAACGAAGTTGGGTTAATTAGCTCAAATGGTCCGTAATAAACATAGGTTTCATAAAAGTTTCAGTTTCGTGAATTTCGGATGTCCTTCGAACCCGATCGGACACAGTTCTCGAAAAACGTGTCCGGAAGCCCGGACTAGTAAAAATATTCCGAATACACCGTTAGACTCGTAAAAATATAAGTTTTCCAAAAATATCAATTTCATAATTTTTCGGTAAGTAAAAATAACAGATATAGCTATTATACGCGTATTTTCTTACTACCGGTACTTTAATTGTCATATCTACTTTACATTACACTATTCATTACTATTCTACACTATTCTTTTATCTCTACTTTTTCTTACACCTACTCTTACACTCTACATAACCTATAATCTTAATTTTTTACCTTTCCCATAACTTTATATCACATCTACCTTACTTATTACATCTTAACAAAATAAAAAAAAATAAAATCATCCTCTCTCCTCTCAAAATGTGGCCGGCACCTCTCTCTCTCTCTCTTCCCTCCCCATTTGTTTTAATTTTGTATTTATTTTATTCATCCAAAAATCACTCCCATTTTCCTATAAATACCCCCCTCCTCTTTCACTTCTTTCACACCTCTTCTACACTAAAATTACTCTCTCAAAATCTCTCTAGAATTTCTCTCCAAGAAGCTTTTCAAGAAGTTCTCTTTAGGCTCATCTTCTTTAGGTAAAAGTTCTTCAAGAAGTCTCCATGTTCATCTACTTAGTATGAGCTTAGTATATGTTTTCTAAAACCATGAAGGTTAAGAAAGCAACATTAGATTCATACTTTGTTTTTGTTCATAATATCAATTTCTTTATGTTCCTTATATTTCCTTTATGTTCTTTATAATTCTTTTATGTTCATAACTATCTACTACATCTAAATAACTATATACATATTCTTTAGAGCGTGTAAGCTCATAATCTTGCAATTTATTTACCTTTCATGCAATTTATTTACTTCAATGCAATTTATTTATTTCAAGTTGTTCTTAAGACTAGTCTCTAGTCTTAGACTTGTCCTCATCAAGTCAAAACAAGCTTTTCTTCTTTCATTTTATTTCATTATGGGACTAGTTTATTTCTTAGTCCTAGGAGCCTTGAAAAAGCTAAGACTCCAATACTTGATTTTATTATTTATGCTTTATGTTACTTTGTTTATTATTATTCTCATAATCATGTTCATTAGATTGTTGTCCAAAAGTTTTATTTTCTAAAGATAATGAAATAAAAGAAGACTTTTTGTCACATAGAAATAAGTTTATGTGAAACATAAAAATATAAGATAACAAAAATAAACTCCTTCATTTTCAAGTTACAAAAAGAATTCACTATGAATTTAGACTTTTTACTTAAAAGCTAGTTAAATCTTTGTTACTCTACCTTATCTTTCAAAAGAAAATGTTTGTTGGCAAAAATAGATCCTTCCTTAAAGAAAGAAAATAAGACTAAGGAAACTTTAAGTAAGGAACCTCGCAAACAAATAGACAAAGAAAATCTATGTTTTGAAAATATTCCTTTTCAAGTTACAAGAAGAAGTTAATAAGATTATAGAAATTAGTTTTCTACAAAAAGTCTTCATTATTCCACTTTGTTTTTATAAAGAAACCAAATTTCATGCATGGGTAATTGTTTTTGAAATAAGAGACATGAGAAAAAGAATGAGAAATATCGAGTAAAGATTTTTGCCAAAACAAGTAAACAAAGGAATTTACATAAGAAAATGAAGAAAAGCATATTTTCTAGAAAACTTCAAAAATATTATTAGTGTAACTTAGAAAGTAGAAAAATTTTATTTCCAAAAGTTACTTAGAAAGAAATAAATAAAATCAACATAAAACGTTTTTAGAAAACAAAGAAAACAAGGTATTCATTTCAAAGAAGTTCACAAAAACAATTTCCGAAAAGCTTCAAACCGACATTGTTTTACATAAGAAAAATAATTTGGACAATAAGACACTTGAGCATGCTTAAATATGGGTTATATAGTTACAAAAAGAGAATTTTTCAACTATATAGATAACTAAGTATTTATCAAACAAATTTTTATTTCTTGAACCAAAGTTGTTTTTACTTGGAAAATCCGTGGTGAATTTTGTCGCCACTTTTTCGGAACCTATACGGCTTTGTTTGTGGGCAATAATTTTAGAAATGGGTAGATCTTTTCGAGTAGATAGAAATCGGTATATTATATGCGCGATTCCGAGTAAAAATGACCAAGTTATGGCCATTTTAAGTTGGAACTTTCTTCATACGAACTTTAACGTTCTTTGACATTGTTTTGTCAAAATTCAAGAAAATTCAAGAAAAACTCATTGTGGGTATTTTCTTTGGTTAGGTGACCCCGAGGAAGGATTTCTTCCCGAGAACTATTACGATTTAGTGGAGTGTGTGAACGACTCATCAGCTTAGAGGAATAGACGACAATGGCATCGTGAGTTTATTTCCATTAAATGCTACACTTGTTGTGCTTGTAAATTAGTTGCACTAGAGTTAGGAAAAGATAAACCGATATGCATGTAAAATAATTCCTTGAAAGAATTCTAAGAATATCGAAGCCCGAATTGTTCTAAGTGATTGTTTTAGTATAATATTGATTTGTGTGAAATTCCTTGATCACCATAAAGTTGAAAATAATTATGTTATGACTTTATAAATTAATGAACTCATGCATACCACGAAGTGAGTCACATTACATGGTTGGGTTATTATCCTTGGGTGAGAAGGATAGTAGACTCATGTCGAAAGCAACACTTGGCGGAAGATCCGAAAGCGATTGCTTGGCGGCTTAATGGAATATGCTTGGCGGTTGATCGAAAGCAAGGTCAAATCAAGTAGGTTCGGAATACTTGGCGATGAGTGCTCGCAAGTATAAAAGTTTTTATTGAATGCTTGGCGATGTGTGCTCGCAAGCTTAAATTTTCTATTATTAAAACTACTTGTTTTGAGTATCACCAAACCCCGAATGGAGGGCGTAAATCCATTCAACATATAGTTCCCGGAAAGCTATATGATTGTTTGCCCACGTGTTTGATGCATTACATATGTGTGATTAACCAACTTGTTTGAATCTTGTTACAAGAAGTTATTTATGGAAATAGTTCTCACTAAGCCTATTAGCTTATACCCCGATAGCTACCTTTTGCAGTTTCCGTATTATTATGGCTAAGGCCACGTGGACCATGTGGGCAGGTAATCCCTTTTGAATATTAGAACTCTGGATAAAGTAATCATAGTATTAGCATGCAATTATTTATATAATAGCTTAGTAATTTAGGGATTGTTCCTAAGTATGCACAGTCTTTGCTATGAACAAATATTTATTGTGAATCCTCTTTTCTTAATATGTTTTTATATCTCCTTAAGCTTCATCATTCCATATATGGTCCTCTAAAATTGTGAAAGTAAGCCTTACACTTATATAAAAGCTTTTGGAAATGACTAAGGTTGTCATACTTAAGCTTTAATATTGAGTGTGGCGGACTGTCACGTTTAGGGTACCCATTGGGGCGTGACAGTTCCAGGCTCTTTAAAACCCAACTTAAAATCTAACTCACGTAGTTTATTTCAGGCTCCTACTAGCCCATCACAACATTGTTCTTTCAGGCTCCTATCGCCCATCTTGCAGATTTCTGGCTACTGCACACCTGGATACTAAACCCTTATCCTATCAAGAATAGCAGCTCATGCAATGAAATTAACTAATTGATATGCATGAATCAATTAATATAATTTACAGTATATTTTTATAGTAATTTAAAGATGATCATAGAATTTTGCACACACTCAGCAGAAAAACAATAAAACCTAAGTTAATTATCAACGATTCATGCCTTGGTATGCTTAATATTCTTTCAACCAATATTATCATACACAATTCATTTTCATCTTTTCCTACTTCTAGTGCCTCTAGCTACAAGCACAACCAAGTACGAAGAAGGTAGGAAATAAACTCATTTGGCCATGAGGATCTATCTTTCTTACGAATGAGTCGATCGGTAATTCCACTAATCAAAATAACCCTCCACGTATGACTACTCCTTCTCAGGTTCACCTAATCAAGAAGAATACCCATAATGAGTATTTCTTGTTGATTCAATGGTACTTATCAAAAACTATGTCATAAGATCGTTAAAATTCGCGTAGGAGGTAATTCCAACTTAAAATGGCCATAACTTGGTCATTTTAACTCGGAATTGCGCTTATAATATATCGTTTTCTACCTATTCAAAAAGATCTATCCATTTCTAAGGTTATTTTTATCATAAAAAGCCATTTGAGTTTGAAAATACCACGGTACAGAATAGTTACGAATTTATAATTTACAAAATATGATTTTCTCAAACTTTACTTCACTAAAAAATTCTTAAGAAAAATATATGGATATATATAGTTGAAAAATCCTTTGAACATATATTTATACTCATATGTAGGCATGATTTTGATAGTGTTGTCTTAATATTGATATTTTATAAACGACTTGTCTTGATGGTTTAAATGATAAAACTTTTTGAGAATTTCTCCTTTTTGAATTGTTAGAAGGAAAAAATATATATATTTGAGTCGTTATGAGCAAATATTTTTCTATTCTATTTTCTTATTTTTTTTAAAGTAAATTTTATTTCAAAAATTTGGTTCTTTAAGTTATCTACCAACTTTATTTCTAGTGATTAAAAATAAGCTTTTCAAAATATTCCTTAAATTTCCAATATTTAAAGTTGTGTTAAATGTTTGTTTTTTTGTTTTATTTTTATATCATTTCTCTCCATTAAAAATAGATATATCTTTGAAACTTTATTTTCTTGACAAATTTTGTTTTTCTAAGTTGGTCTCTAAAATAGTGAGTTAATTTTATCTTAGTTTGAAAAACTTGTTTTATTCTTAATGTTAGTTAAATAGTAAAATAATTTTCTTAGACAAGTTTATAAGAAAAGCTTTCTTAATAAAGATTTGTTAACTTTAAAACTTAGTAAAACTTCATTTTAATTTTTGAGAAGAGAACAATAATATAAAATTTAAGTTTTGAAGGAACTTTCTTAGTATGCGATTCTCAAAGTCTATAACGAACATAATTAAGTCGTATAAAAGATATGGTTGAGTTAAAATCCTTTATGGTTAAAAATTCTTCCTTTATGGGGTATTTAGTTTTTGATTTAGAAAAGAAATAAGTTCCTTTTATTCTTCTGAAGAAATTTACTTTACTACTTCTTCCAGAATTTATGATTAGCTTACTTCGAAAAGAGCTTGTTAGAAAAGAAAACTTAGATCTTTTTGTTGGAACTTCTTTTGTCAAGAAATCTAATTTACTTTTTCTTTATTTAAGAAAGAACCCATTTTTATTTTTACTTAAGACAACAATATTATAATCATGCATGAATATGTAGCAATGTAAAAGTAAGTATAAAACATAATAAGATAGAAAGAAATACTTGTAAGTAAATAAACATAAATAAATTGTCAAGCATTGGGAACCTTAGCTTCATCAGGTATCCCAATCATGTATTGGGAGCCTTAGCTTCATCAAGGCAACCCGGGACTAAGAGTGAACTAGTCCCAAAAGAAAGAAAATTTGTTTTGACTTGATATGGACAAGTTTAAGACTAGAAAGACTAGTCTTAATAAATTGCATAAAACAAGTAAATAAATAAATTACAAGACTTAGAAATAAATAAATAACAAATGAGCTTATATGCTCTAAATAAATATATATACATAGTATACATAATATTATATTAGAGCAAAAATAATAACAATAATAACAACAACATAATAATGTAAAATAGGAACATGAACAAAAACAAAATATGAACATATGTTAAGATCATATTTTATACAACTTGTTGATATTCATAAGAGCTAGAATGGATATTTGTTTTCATTAAAATTCATGTTTCAGGACTAATTTGAACAAAGAAATCAAAACAAGAAACTTTGAAGAGAAATTTAAAAAAATTGAAGGATATGCTGGCAATTCATATTTCAAAGCCGCCGGCGTTCAGATGGCTTACTCTCAAGGCTGCTACCAACATTACCAGCTTTGCCAGCCTTTAACTCAAGCAACTTTATGCTGCCTCAAAGCTGCCGGCGTTCAGACGGCTTACTCTCAAGGCCGCTACCAACATTACCAGCTTTGCCAGCCTTTAACTCAAGCAACTTTACGCTGCCTCAAAGCCGCCAGCGTAGAAGTTCAACAGGCTAGCGTACATGGAAGGTCGGTAGCCCAGAGTTGAAAAGTCACTAGCTTTGAAGGAATTACAAGATACGCCGGCTCCTAAGCCATCGGCGTTGGGGCAGTGTAGGTCACAGATTTGAAGAGACATGAAGATAACAAATGCTTGAAAGAAATTGAAGAGACAAATCTATTGGAGTGTCTACGCCGGTGTCAAAGCCGCCGGCTTTTGGATGGCTTTCATTATAAATTAGCCCAACCTTTCATTTGTGATCACATACGCCAGCTACATCTACATCTGAGCCACCAGCGTAGAAGCGGCCTACATGTGTAATTGACGTTGAAAGCTGCCTGTGCACTGCCTGCGCAAAGGAGAAATTGAAGATACGCCGCCTGTAAGTCACCGACGTAGGATCCATAACTGCCGGCTTTGAATGAAACTGCCATTTTTTTTAATGAGTTGTTACGAAATTTTTCCTATAAATAGGGGGACTTCTCCTCACTTTGAGAATAATCCAAGCAGCTTTGAAATACACTACAATACATAGATTAGAATTAGCATTTCATAGAGATTTTGAAGAGATATTGAAGTTTTTCAAGAAATTGCAAGTGAAGCTTTGATATTTTGAATTGGTGATATCTGATCTTTTTCTTTTATGTAATTCATATATCTGAACATTCTGATCATAATGAAATCATTTGCAATTTCCTATCTGATTTTTGAATCATCATCCATGAGTAGCTAATTCCTTTTTGTGGGAAGTTGATGAAGCTTTAAACATGCTAAAATGATCTTTGAAACCATGTTATAAGATAGTTAGAATCATGGCATATTCATATTGAGTTCTGATTATTCATCATATCTTTGTTGTATAAGAATTCTGATAACTCGGAAGGGAAATTAGGGTTCATATGAATTCATAAATTGAGATTAAATTACAATTGCGGAAGCGGCAGAGTTTAATCTAATTTTGAAATTGTCCACGAATACTAATCCAATATTTTATATTGATTTCTCACTAAGGAATTAGGGGATGTTAATATAAAGTATTAGTCAATTATAGAATCGGAAGATTTATAATTGTAATTTTGATTCCACGAATAATTTATTTAGCGGAAGCTATTGGATTATTTTTGTGGTTTAAAAGGTTTTTAACTCTATTTTTAAACCTTTACAATTTCTTATGAATATCCATGAATCTAATTATCATTATAACATGAATTCAAGTTGATTGGCAATAGTTTAAAGTGGATTATGCTCCTTCCCACATTTTTCTAATATATCACTCTCTTCAAAAGCTCACTGCATTCATAGTAGATACTTAATTAGATAATTTAGTCTTAATCTAATCATTCTAAAAGATCAATTGCATATATATTAGTATTAGTTGATAACTGTCTAGTAGTTAATAGATCTCTATGGGATTGACACTTAACTCATGCTATATTACAAGATAAGGCCCAGTACGCTTGCTGGATAAGATGCTTTGAAAATTCAATACTAATTTAGCACATCAAGTTTTCTGGCGCTGTTGACGGGGATCTTATTAATATTAGACTACCTTCAGCTTTGCTAGTAGTTTAGGTTTAAGATTAGTTTTGATTTTTTTTTTCTCTTTGCAGGTTTTATGCGAAGAAGTAGAAGTTCTGAACTTCTACCTTTAGACCCTGAGATTGAAAGAACCTTGCATCAACAGAGAAGAGAAAACCAAAGAAGAGGAGCAATGGCACAAAATCAAGGACAAGGAAACAATGATAACAACAACCAGTTGCAAGCAGCTGCTTCCGCTCCAAGGGTAATTCGAGACCATACATAACCTATTGTTCAGGATCTCACCATAAGAATGCCCACTGTGGAGGTAACAACTTTGAGCTTAAACCGTCCCTAATTCAAATGGTTGAGTCACATCAATTTGGAGGATATCCGAATGAGACGCCAGATGAACACCTTGCCAAATATCTCCAGTACACCAACATTATCAAACTTAATGGTGTAAGAAACGAAGTCATCCGACTACAGTTCTTCCTTTTTTCTCTTAGGGATAAAGCTTTGGCATGGTACAATTCCCAACCTCCAGATTCGATCACTACATGGGCTGATCTGATAAAGAAGTTTCTAAAAAGATTCTTCCCTCTAGCAAGGACCGCCAGATTAAGAAATGAGATCTCCAACTTCACTAAATTCCCTGGTGAATCATTATATGATGCTTGGGAAAGATTCAAAGAGGCGATCAGAAAATGTTTACACCACGGTTTACCCGATAATCTACTGATCGAAAATTTCTACCTCAGTCTTGATGAAGCTTTGAGGTCCTTAGTAGACGCTACATCAGGAGGATCATTGATGGGAAAAACATATGAGGAAGATAGTGAGATTATTGAAGAATTAGCTTCCGCGGCTCATAATTGGATTTGTGAAAGAACAAGAGCTAAAGTAGCATCTTTGGAAGACAAAGAAGATATATCACAACTCAAGGCTCAAATGGCCACTCTCATCACTCAAGTAAGTAAACTCACAACTACAAATTCTTCCAATAAAAAACAAGTGTTTTATTATGAGATTTGCTTAAGTCCACACTCTTCTTTCGAGTGTCCGCATGGATCATCATCAAATGATGAGCAGCTCAACTATGTGGGAAATTTCCAAAAGGGTAATTTTGGAAATACATATCATCCGAATATGCGGAATCATCCCAATTTGTCATATCAGAATGATGCTAATGTTCTAAAGCCACCACCTGGTTTCCAAGGACAAGGATATGCAAGAAATGCCCCACCTCAACAGCAAATTCAATCCTCCACTGACGCATTACTAAGGGATTTCATTGTCACTACAAAAAACTCACTCAGTAATCAGAATGCAATCATTCAAGATTTGCAAGGGAAACTCCATCAACTTGCATAGCAAGTGAGTAGTAGACCATCTGGGTCTTTACCAAGTAACATAGAGGAGAATCCCAAGTCTGTAAATGCAATCACCTTGAGAAGTGGTAAGGAGATTGCTCCAGTTGAGGAAACTATCAAGGATCAAGAGGAAATTCCTCCACAAAACAACAAAGGGAAACGAAAGGTGGAGGACACTATTCAAAAACCACCAGAGGTGAAATCATATGTTTCCTCCCGTCCCGTTTACAGGAAGATTAAAACAACAAAGACTTGATGAGCAATTTTCAAAACTCCTGGATGTTTTCTCCAGTTGAGGAAACTATCAAGGATCAAGAGGAAATTCCTCCACAAAACAACAAAGGGAAACGTAAGGTGGAGGACACTATTCAAAAACCACCAGAGGTGAAATCATATGTTCCTCCCGTCCCGTTTACAGGAAGATTAAAACAACAAAGACTTGATGAGCAATTTTCAAAACTCCTGGATGTTTTCAAGAAGCTGCACATCAACATTCCATTCTTAGAAGTAATTTAAGGAATGCCTTCCTATGCAAAATTCATCAAAGAGTTGCTGTTCAACAAGAGGAAGATTGATAGAAATGTGGTACTCACCGGAGAATGTTCCATGATCTTACAGAAACATACGCCCAATCTGCCTACTAAACTCCGAGATCAGGGAAGTTTTACTGTTCCCTGCACCATTGGTGATTGTCATTTTGATAAAGTTTTAATTGATTCTGGTGCAAGTATCAACTTAATGCCTTTATTGGTATTTCAAAAACTAGGATTTGGAGATTGCAAGGATACACATGTAACCTTGCGACTTGCTGATAGAAGTGTAAAATACCCTAGGGGTATTGTGGAAAATGTCCTAGTTAAAGTTGACAAATTCTTTTTGTCACGCCCCGAATGGTACCCTAAACGTGGCAGTCCGCCGTACACAATATTAAAGCCTATGAATGACCACCTCGATCACGCGAAGGCTTCCATACTATGTACAAGGCGTCTAACACATAAAGGAGACACATCGGAATGATGCATTTTATGTTGATATAATTGAGTAATAATGTAAAGGAAATACAATCCACTATACTCCAAATACAAAACACTATACTTCAAAATACAATTCATCAAACTTCAATTACATTCATCCCAAGACTTCACTTCATAAAACAATTACAAGGCAAATCGCAAGGCTTAGCCAAAAACTTCACGCATTCTTATATCTTGCCGGAATCCCGAAGTCATTCTCGACTTCAACCATTTCGGTCCCCACTTAGCATTCTTGGAATCACCTGCTCATTTAAACAACTATTGGGGTATAAGCTACACTAGCTTAGTGAGAATTCCCTTAATTCTGTACCATAACAAGTATTAATCAATCATATGATATGCATGAACAAACATGTGAGCAAGCAATTATGCATGGGTATCCGGAACCCACACACAGGACGGATTTACGCCTTCCGTATCTTGAGTTAAGGATGGTATTGAAGTCTACACGACCGCTGCTAGTCCCCAAGCTCTCGGCTCTTAGCACTCGCCTCGGCTAGGCTCACACATGGAATGCATCCCCGATGCGCCTTAGTTTCCTATGAATGAGCTCTGATCCCGGGTCTCATTATTCAAACGAGTCCTCGGACCATACCGATCGACCTGCGTAGGAGTAGCACGCTACCAAATGCAATATGTCCAATGCGATGCATGATCAATTTACTTTTTGCTTAGGCCAAAATATTTATACATTCTTTAGAGTGACCAGCCAATATCATACATATAAATAATATGAACAATGCAGTTATCCAATCAAATCGTGGTTTCGATATGCTTTAGTATTCTTTGGCATACGTTCATCACAGCCTCATCATATATCCCATCCCCATTCATATTGATTTTTATCTTGTTCCTATAATCTAATGCAACTAACTACAAGCACAATCAAGGTAACAAAACAAAGAGAAAACTCACTCGGCCATTGGATCACCGGTCTTCTAGTAATAATAATCCGGTGGTAGGGAATCGTCGAACTCGAGATTACCTAAAAAGGAAGAAATACTCTAATAAGTATTTCGACTCAAACTAATCCAACGACTTCTTACGAACTATCAAATTCGTAATTCGCATCCTAAGCGGGAATTCCAACTTAAAACGGCCATAACTTGGTCATTTTAACTCGGAATCTCACAAATTTTATATCGATTTCTATCTACTTCGGAAGAGATTTCTAAATATGAAGTTTAAATCAAGTTTTGAAAATATATAAGCCTCGAAAATGAGGGATCAGATCTGTACAGCGTGTTATTGATTCCGAAAATGCGGTTTTCATGAATGCACTTGAGATTCCTAAGTCCAAAATGAAACTAAATGCAGTGGTAATGATTTTCCCTATCATGAATGTCATGATATGAACTCTAATGAGCCTAAGTTCTTATAACTTTTTAGATTTAAAGAATTTAAATAAACTTTTTCTTAGAAAACCACTTCATGCTATTGTTTAACAAGTGAGTTTACTACACTTGATCACACCTACATATTACAAGGATTTTCTTTAGGAAAACTCCACTTTTTTAAAGAAAATTTTGACACTTATATTAGTTATATCCTAAGGCCTTTATTTCTTTAATAAAATCTTCATTTGTAAACTTTTAAGTGGGTCTTTTGCTAGGGGGTTTCCAAAAATCCGAATTTAGAACATTTCATTTTCAAGTTGATTCCTTTAGGAAAAATGTATTTTATACTTAAAACTTTAAGTATTCATTATACCTATACCCTAAGGACTTCATTTATTTATGAAAATACCATTTTTGAAGTTGGAAGAATAGTGTTTTCTAACCATATATCCATTATTACGAATTTTGTCTACATGAATTTTAGCTCAAAACTTCTATTGGACTTCATTTCTTGTTTCTAACATTTTCTTGAGTAAAATCTCATTTAGACTCACGAAATATATCACCAAACATTATCTATTACCTATAGGCTTCATTTTTCTTGAAAAATATATGTTTAGAAGTTGATAAAAGTGTTTTTAACCTAGGTTTTTAAAGTCATCCGAATTTACACAAGTTTATTTCTTGAAAAGTATTTTCCTTTTGACTTTATTAACTCATGTACCTATAGATATTATACTAGGAAGGTATTTACTAAAGACAAAAGCATTAAAGACTATTAATGCACATAAACACAAAATAATGATGAGATCTTAAATGCCTACATGAATATAAGTAGTAAAATGATAGATCTATTATCTCAAATGCTTAAATGAGTTTTGAAAACATAAAAACTATATTTTTATAAAAGATCTTTTGTTCAAAAGACTTTTTGATGGATAAACATAAAGCTTTTAGCATGAAAGCTCCTTTAAATGTTAGATCTACCTTGTGATGGTTCAGTATTCTTGTTTCGATATCTCATTGTCCCTACCAAAAGATCATGGGGACATTTAGTTGAAATATCCAAAAATCACTTAGTCATAACAAAGATCTATGAGTGGAATGAGTAAAAGCAAAATAGGAGATGGAAAGAAGAAATGGAAGTTGTGTGTGTGTGTGTGTGCTCCTAAAGCTCACGGCATTGAGGGTGAGAGGGAGAGGATTTGAGAGTGTTTTACCTTTTAGAAAGTTTGAAAATGAAAGAATGAGGAAAGAGAGAGAAAATGTAGCTTATATATTAAAGTGAAATTAGGTTAAAATGGAATAAAAAAAATAGAAAAAGAATTTGCAAATTGGAACTTGTTGGGGAGGGTTTCACGCCAACCAATGCATGGGGAGGAGGAGAAGATTTGATTTGATTTAACTTGTTTTGATGGAAATGAGTACAATTTGTCATAAATTAAAACAATATTTAAGAGAGAAAAAGTCTTTGAAAAGGAAGTGATTGAGTGATGGTAAGTGTTGCAAGTGTAGGGTGTACAAATAGGTAATCATAGGTTGTACTTGTGAATAGTAATGAATAGTAATCAAGACAACTTAATTACCGGTAGTAAGAAAAATAAGAATAAGAAGGTTATAACTGTATTTTTCGTAGGCCGGAAAATTATGAAATTTATATTTTTGAAATCCTTATTTTATTTTGATTCAAATGAGTATTCATAAGTAAATTTTTGAAATTCTAATTCCGAGGCACGCTTTTCTATAATGGGTCTCGGGATGACCCGAAATTGAAATTTTCTTAAAATCTGATCTTTTCTTGTTTCGAAATATAATCAAGAACTATATTCAAAATTAATTTTGCTTATAAAAGTTTCTTATTTAGAAATCGAGGAAAAGACGGAATTAGGGTTTCTAAGTCTTTCTCACAAAGCTTGAACTAAACCGATTTAGGGTTTCATTTTCTGGTTTTCGAAGTTGACTCGATTACTAGGAAACCCAGGGTATAAAAAAAATAATAATAATAAAATTGTGTAATGAAATAAAATGAATAGTGTAAAAGACTAATCAATTACCGGTAAAAATGAAAATACGATAAAAGGTTATAATTGTAACTTTTATAACCCGAAAAATTATATAACTGATATATTTGGAAATCTTATGAAATTATGAGTCTAACGGTACTAATGGTATATTTTTGATATCTCGAGTCCCGGGACACGCTTTTCAAAGTCTGTATCCGAACGGGTTCGAGATAGGTCAAAAATTTACCAATCTGATTTTTGTGAACAAACTTATATTACTACGAGCTATTACTTATTTAAACTACCTCTTGGCCTCTAGAGTTAAAGGTGTTAGATTGTCGGACTTACACTATTGTATTCCGGTTAGGGTTTCCGGATAATTTTCCGGTTTAGACCTTTGCCAATTTGGAAACTGAGATTTTATGTTTATACAACGTATTTAGTTTGAGAAATTTATTTTAAATTTTATTTTTATAAGTGTTTAATATCTCTTACTGCTTTCGGAAATCTTGAATTGAATCATTATATCTAGAGTTATATCGGTAATGGTTACCAGATATGATTTTCTTGAGTTTGAGTCAAATATCGATTTTTGGAATAATTTTGGGGAAATCTTGATTTTTATAATTTGCTTTGAAAAAGGATCTTCATAGTGTTTTGTTTTCGAATTTATTTTTGCTTCGATTTAAGGTTTTATGAACAATTGGTTAATTTAAGGATTATCTAATTTGTTATTTTGTTTCTTGAATTCTTTCTTCTTAAGATTACGAGATTCCAATTTCTAACTCGTTCGATGATTCTTGGGAGTTTGATTTGATCGTTAGGGCTTTATTGTGATTTTCGTCTCTTAGAATTATTAGTCTGGTCGATTGGGGAATTTCCAAAGTCTATGTTTTATTATTGGCAGATAAAGTTTTCTTAATCGTGCCAAAGCCTAGTTATGAAATTGGCCTTTGGTGATTTCCTGATCCTTCAAATTATCATGTTATAGATTAACTTGCTTTTTAGCAAATTATCATTGTGTTTTATTTTCATCCCGATTTTTATGAATTATAGATTAGGTAAGCAGTTTATCTTACGTAATGGTTTTTGGACTTAAGGACTTTTGTAGTCCTTATTTTATTTTTAGATTTTCTCAAGACTAAAGAATTCTTACTTTCTTTTATATTTTAGGACTCGTTCGAAGTTCGGTTTTAATTTGGAGTGATTTTTAGGGTTTATTTTCAAAGTTCATCGTAGAATTATTTACTGAAATTTTCCGAGGCTTATACTTTTTCCTTGTGGATTTTGTAGTCTTAGACATGGATGAAGATAGGGAAGTTCCCATGATCTTGGGCAGACTGTTCCTTGCAACAGGTAAAGCACTAATTGATGTGAAACAAGGGCAGCTAACATTACGGGTGATGGATGAAAAAATTAATTTCAATGTCTATGAGGCAATGAAGAAATTTGATGATACTGATGCTTGTTACACCATCAATACCATTGATGAGCTGGTTTCTGAGTCGCTTGAGGAACAAACTGGTGTGGAGACTATGGAATCTATTTTAAGAGACTTAGACAATTGGAGTGATGAAGAGGATGAAGAAATACAGGAAGATGTACCAATGATCAAAACTAGATATTATGAATCATTGGGTACAAATGAGCAGAAGCAAGTTCCATCTTTGACGTAACCACCGACCTTGGAACTTAAACCCTTCCTGACCATTTGAAGTATGCTTTTCTCAGAATTGACGATACTTTTCCAATCATCATTTCATCGGCATTGACAAATGAACAAGAACAGCAGTTGATTGAAGTGTTGAAAAAGCACAAAGAAGCAATCGGATGGACCATTGCAGACATTAAGGGTATTAGCCCTATGATTTGCACTCACAAAATTCTTATGGAAGTTGAGTGTAAACCTACAGTTCAACCATAAAAAGAGACTTAACCTAACACTTAAAGAGGTTGTCAAGAAAGAAGTTCTGAAGCTACTTGACGCAGGTATTATCTACCCTATCTCTGATAGTAAATAGGTTAGTCCAGTTCAAGTAGTGCAAAGAAAGGTGGTATGACTGTAGTAAAAAATGAGCACAATGAATTGATTCCTACTCGTACTGTGACTGGGTGGAGAGTTTGTATTGATTACAGGAAATTGAATGATGCCACCCGAAAGGATCACTTTCCCCTTCCCTTCATTGATCAAATGTTGGAGAAACTTGCAGGGCATGACTATTATTGTTTTCTTGATGGATATTCTGGATACAATCAAATTTCCATTGCATCCGATGATCAAGAGAAAACAATATTCACTTGTCCCTATGGCTCTTTTGTCTTTAGGAGGATGCCCTTTGGACTTTGCAATGCACCTGCTACGTTTCAGAGGTGTATGATGGCTATATTCTCTTATATGCTTGAGAATTTCATTGAAATCTTTGTGGATGATTTTTCAGTCTTTGGAAAATCATTTGATCTTTATCTGGAGAATTTAGCCTCGGTTTTACAAAGATGCAAAGATACCAATCTGATCTTGAATTGGGAAAAATGCCACTTCATGGTAAGAGAAGGGATAGTATTAGGTCACAAAATCTCTGCAAGAGGAATTGAAGTGGATAAAGCCAAAGTGGAGATCATTAAGAAATTACCACCACCCATGACTACTAAAGGAGTCAGAAGTTTTCTTGGACATGCTGGCTTCTATAGACGATTTATCAAAGACTTCTCCAAGATTTCCAAACCTCTTTGCAACCTTCTGGAAAAAGATGTAGTGTTCAATTTTGATGACAAATGTTTGCAGGCATTCAATTCATTAAAGGAAAAGCTCATATCTACACTAGTAATCATTGCGCCAGACTGGGAGCTTCCTTTTGAAATCATGTGTGATGCCAGTAACTTTGCGGTCGGAGCGGTACTTGGTCAGAGACGAGGTAAGATATTTCATGTTATATACTATGCGAGTAGAACACTAAATGAGGCCCAAAGAAATTATGCCACTACTGAGAAAGAGCTTTTAGCTGTTATCTTTGCATGTGATAAATTTAGGCCTTATCTGGTAGGTTCTAAAGTGGTAGTATATACTAACCATGCAGCTCTTAAGTACTTGTTTGCTAAAGCCGATGCAAAACCTAGGTTGATTAGATGAGTATTACTATTGCAAGAATTTGATCTTGAAATTAAAGATAAAAAGGGAACTGAGAATGTAATTGCTGATCATTTGTCTAGACTTGAATTTGATAATTTAGACATTCCCATTAATGAAAAGTTCCCTGATGAACAATTGTACGCAGTAGAAATCCTAGATTTGCCATAGTATGCTGATTATGTGAATTATTTGGTAAGTAAGATTATCCTACATGGTTTGTCTTATCCTCAAAAGAAAAAGATTTTGCATGATGTAAAACAATATTTTTGGGATGAACCATATCTGTTCAGAAAATGTGCTGACCAAATAATTAGAAGATGTGTACCTGAATCTGATCAGCTGAGCATCTTAGAACACTGTCATTTAAGAGAAGCAGGGGGACACGTTGGTGTTCAAAGTACTGCAGCTAAAGTGTTATCATCTGGGTTTTATTGGCTTAACTGATTTCGTGACTGCAGGAACTTCATTATGTCATGTGCTCAATGTCAAAAGACAGGTAACATTTCTAAACGGCATGAATTACCACAAAACAATATTCTGGTAATTGAGCTTTTTGATGTTTTGGGGATTGACTTTATGGGTCATTTTCCCTCATTTTGTCAAATAAATATATACTTGTGGCAGTTGATTACGTTTCAAAATGGGTTGAAGCTGTTGCTTTTCAAACAAACGATGCCCAAGTAGTTTTAAAATTTTTGAAAAAGAATATTTTTACCAGATTTGGAGTGCCCAGAGTTATAATTAGTGATGGGGGGTCTCATTTTTATAACAAGCAATTTGAAAAACATTTAACAAAATATGGTGTTGCACATAAAGTGGCTACCCCCTATCATCCACAAACTAGTGGGCAAGTTGAAGTTTCCAATAGGGAGATAAAAAGGATTTTGGAAAAAACTGTTAATGCATCAAGAAAAAGATTGGTCTTCAAAATTAGATGACGCATTATGGGCTTACAGGATTGCTTTTAAAACCCCTATTGGAATGTCTCCATACATGCTTGTTTTTGGTAAATCATGTCATCTTCCTGTAGAACTTGAGCACAAGGCATATTGGGCCATAAAATTTCTCAACTTTGATAAAAAAGCTGCAGGTAAAAATAGATTGCTTCAATTGAATCAGTTGGAAGAATGGAGGAATGAGGCATGTGAAAATGCTCGTATCTATAAGGAACGAGCAAAGAAATGGCATGATAGAAACATCATCAAACGAGAATTTTTGCCTGGACAAAATGTTTTACCTTACAATTCTAGTTTGAAGTTGTTTCTTGGAAAATTACGGTCAAGATGGTCGGGACCGTTTGAGATTGCCAAAGCTTTTCCATATGGCACGGTGGAATTAAAAACTGAGGATGATCGGACTTTTAAAGTGAATGGGCAACTGCTTAAACATTATTTTGAGGGGGAAAATCTTGACAGTCCTACTACTGTCATGAATCTCAAAGAACCATAATCAGATCAAGAAAGTCGGGCTAAGCGACTTTAAACTAAGCGCTTTTTGGGAGGCAACCCATGTCTAATTTTAGAATAGTTTTATTTGTTTTGTTTTTACTACCTTTTTTTTTAGTGTGGACAGGTTATTTAAAAAAATTTAAAAAGCTGAAGGCCGGCTCAAGGCTGCCAGCCTTGAGCAAGCTTTGAAAAAACAAGGAAAGCCAGTTCAACGCCGCAAGCTTTAGGCCGGCGTAAATATCATACGAAGTAGGTGAGCACCGCAGAAGAAGCCGGCAATGGGAAAGTAAAGGCCGCTGGCTTACATGCCAGCATTTGAGAACAACATTTACACCGAAAATGGGAAGGTGAAGGTCGTCGGCTTAATGCAGGCGTATTTTCAAGATTTCTAGGTTTTTGAAAAATCCTAATCGAAGCCGGCACCTGGGGATATAAGACGCCGGCTTTTAGCCGGCGTATACGTCTAAGCCGGCAGTGTAAATGGGTAAGCTTCCAGCCTGATGCTCTTGGTATGAATTTTTTTTTGTTACACTAGCTGTAAGCCGCCGGCTTACACGACAAAAATGCCGGCGTACAATCTGCAGATTGCTTTTACTAGGTACGATCCTTCTCTCTCTTTCTCATTCTCTCATAATCACTCTCTCACACTCAGTCTCTCGCTCTCACTCAACCATCCCATGTCCATTTCGTTTAATCCAGCTTGAACAAGTGAGTTCCAATGATCTCTACTCTTAGTTCTCTGATCTAATCTATCACATTGCTTTGATCTGTCAATTCGCTCATAGATTAAACTGAGATTGATTGTTTTTCGTAAATGGGATATAAACTTCAGATCTTGATAGAATTGATTGCTGTAATGATGTTCTGTTCAAGCTACATTTCGTTCCATACATGCTTTATTCCTATCTGTGCATATATGATCCTTGAGCTGGCCTGATCCATGAAATGTGCTTAATTGAAAAATTAGGGTTCTTAGGCTTGTAGGAAGTTGAAATTTCGAAAATTGGGGCTTTGATGATTGGACTGTAATTTGATGCTTTACATACTAGTTAGTAGCTCCAAATCATGAATTGTGATCAATTTTGCACGAATTGAACTTCGAATTTGGAATTGTGCTCAATTTTGATCAATATTTCATTATGAAAATGTTTTTGGGACTTTCAATGAAAATTTTTTTTAAATCATTTTTATTTGAAAAATTTGAAATTCCAGCGTTCAATTCTAAGCTGACCAACCTAAGCTGCCAGCTTTGATTGTATTGTGCAAGTGTAAATGATCCATGCAATTCAATGATTCCTTAGCTTCACTTAATTATATGCCTATGGTCTCCAAATTGTTTTAATTCATGTTTTAGGCATAAATTAAGAATTTCATTGAAATTGTGCATTCCTCGTTTCTAATTAAGATCAATTTATTTGCAGGAATGGCTCCAAGGAAAAAACGACCAAGGATGACTGACGCCTCTACATCTGGTTCACAGACCAGAGATTTGCTGTCTAGTCAGCAATATGCCAAGGATAGAAAAAAGAGGCTCGTGAAAATGGACTTCTTAAATACATAGTATTTAGACTGGTGCCTACTGGATGAGTTTGGGATCATTGATAAGATCAGAGAGATTGTTCAAGATCCAGCTTGGATCCGGCTATTTGATTTTCGGGAGCTTGCATACAAGAACTTGACGATTAAGTTCTTGTCCACTTTAAAGAATATCCCAGACCGATAGGAGTCCACTTTTCAATTTCAAGCATTTGGGCAGATCAGGGAGCTCAAATTAAAGCAGATAGGCCACCTACTGGGACTGTATGATAATGAGGAAGAAAATAGGAATTTGCCAAACAGTTGGCCAGATCATATGACCCAAGAGGCATATTGGTTTTAGCCGGTTGCTCCTGAGAGAGCAAATGAGCCCTTCGTCCCCTCCAAGTCTTTGGCCACATCTTTTCGTGCTGTTGAGCACAAGCTGCTCCACCATATTCTTGCATACACTCTGAGTTGCAAGAAGACTAGTCATAGCAAGGTGACTAGTTTAGACATGTTCTACTTGTTTAGCCTTATTAGAGGCTACATGATTGATTTAGGTGTGGAGATAGCAAATTTTATCTACCGGTAGGCAGATGATACCAGGACTCGAGTCCTGTGTTGTGGTGGCTACATCACCAAATTACTGAAAGGGATGGACATTTTTTAGCCTCCATAGGATGATGAGATTTTTGTGTGTAAGAAGATAACATTTGCACTATTCTGAGGCTGGAGATTGCTGAAAAACCCCAGAGGAGCTCAGCCACCAGTATTGGAGGAGGTCGAGTTCCAGGATATCTTTCCTAGAGATGCTCCATTTGAGATTCCATCCACATCTGCTCCTCCTCCTCCTACAGGCACTTCAGCAGCATATGGTATGGACCAGCTTAGGCTGGATATTGAGGAGCTGAAAAGCCAAAACCAGGAGCTCTGGGATAGACAAGAGAAGGAAAGAAAGAAAAACAAGAAGTTTCGGAAGTCTATCTTTGAGGCGTTGAGGACGACCATCTGCTGCATCAGCCTAGAGACAGGGGCTGGCATGACATATGAGACTTCATCTGAGTTAGGCACAGCTCACATCACTCAAATAGGCTCAGTTTAGAGCACACACGGACAGCCAGCCTAGGAGACACTCAGAGACATACTCCTGAGGATAGCAGCAGACCTAGTCCAGGGCCTGAGAGCTAGAGACCCTACTAGCTTTCATTTGATTTTTATTGTTTATATTTTTATCTTGGCCTGTATATTTATTGAGCACCCAAGTTCCTGTGGGTGGACTCTTTTATTTTTTTGCTTTTGTTTTTGTTTTTGTTTTTCTTTTGTAGTGATTACAGGGATGCAGCAAAGCAAATTCTCTTGCAATGCAAATTTTAATGATTATGATGAATTCAAGGAAGTATCAAATTCTTTTTCTTATTCCTTTCCTATGATTTAATTTGTTGCAAAACAGTGAGGACACTGTTTAGTTGAAGTGTGGGGGAAGGGATAAAATTGAATGAAGTGTTGAATTGAAGTGATAAATATGATCTGTTGTCTGCTGTTATTTATATTTGAAAATACCCACCTTGTATTTTTGGTTTGAAAGCAAATTATGAGGAAATTCTGCCAAAAGTTTTTCAAAAATCTCTTGAAATTGGAGATAGTACAAAAGTAAAGACTCAAAGCAATGAAATTGACTTGTAAAAATATCTTACTCACCTGCTGTTGTGATTGGTTTACTAGGTTAAAATTAAGTTGTAAAATCCTTAAAAAACAGGTTTACTTTACTTTTAACTTTGGAATTGGAATTTTAAGAGCTTGTCGAGTCCTTTTGTGAAAAATAAACAAGTCTACTTCTAGGAAATTTTAGTTTGTATATATTCTTTGAATTTTAACACTTAATGAAAGAGGTAGAAGAAACTTTTAAACTTAGTGATCCTTCATAAAAATAAGGCTTTGATATTGTTATTGCATTCAAAAAGAAAAGAAACAAGCATAGCCACTACTCCTCTAACTTGAAATTTTGAGTTATGAGTATCTGAACTTGAACATTAAAGTGAGGAAGAGTTCTTAGGGGTATTTTGAAACCTGGTCACTTAGGTGATGAGCCTAGGATGTGCCGACTCAATGAACTCACTATAACGAGAAGGGAAGAATGGCAAAAGTTCAATTCATGAGCTTTGAAAAGCAAAAAGATGGAGGCAAAAACCTCAAAAAAAAAAAAGAAAATAAATGCTTGAAAAAGAAAAAGAAAAATGAATGCAAATATGCAAATAAAGGAGACTTATAATAAAGAAGGAGAAATTATAAGGAAAAAGTAGATACCATATGCTTTCATTTAGTGTTACTTAGAATATATATAAGCTAGAAATCCAATGAAGTTTAAATGAGTATTTTTCCTTAGTAGATTAAGTATTTGCTTTTGAATAGAATGTTCTTTTGTTAAAAGTTGAGATTAAACTTGTTTTGTTTGGATTAACTCCTAAATTTTGATTATAGTACTCTAATTATAAGAAATTGGTATGGTTAGAGCAATAGATACAAGAAAAACAAGTTAAAGAAATTGTGATTAAATTGGGAAAATTGTACTATCTATAAGAGATTTCATTTTATTCTTCATTTTGCTTGAGGACAAGCAAAAGTTCAAGTGTGGGGGAATTGATAAGATCATATTTTATACAACTTGCTGATATTGATAAGAGCTAGAATGGATATTTTTTTTATTAAAATTCATGTTTCAGGATTAACTTGGACAAAGAAATCAAAACAAAAAACTTTGAAGAGAAATTTAGAAAAATTGAAGGATATGCCGGCAATTCATATTTCAAAGTCGCCGGCGTTCAGACGGCTTACTCTCAAGGCCACTACCAACACGCTAGCTTTGCCAGCCTTTAACTCAAGCAACTTTACGTCGCCTCAAAGCCACCGGCGTAGAAGCTCAACAGGCCAACGTACATGGAAGGCCGGTTGTAAGCTCCGGAAAATTTCAATAAATAATCTCAAGATGAACTTCGAAAATAAACCCTAAAAATCACTCCAAATTAAAACCGAATTTCAACCAGTCTTAAATCACGAACGAATTCGAAAAATTTCCGAATCTTGGGAAAAATAAGAATTCTCAAAAACAAAGTAAGAACTCAACATACTACAATTCCAAAACCACTACGTACGACAAATTCCATATGTGACTCCGACTTATAAAATCGGGTAATATAAAGCCCAAAAACAAATTATTAAAAAGTAAATAATGATTGACTTTTGAAAATATAACTCAATTCAAGAATTCCGAAAACATTAAGAGATATTAAATACTTACAAAAATAAAATTTAAAATAAATTTCTCAAATTAAATATGTTATATAAACATAAATATCAGTTTCCAAATTGGCAAAGGTCTAAACCGGAAAATCACCCGGAAACCCTAACCGGAATACAATAGTGTAAGTCCGGCAATCTAGCCCCTAACCCTAGAGGCCGAGATGTAAATATGTAGAATAGCTCATAGTAATATGAGTTTGTTTAAAAATATCAGATTGGTAAATTTTTGACCTATTTCGAACCCGTTCGGATACAGACTTCGAAAAGCGTGTCCGGGCTCGAGATATCAAAAATATACCAATAGTACCGTTAGACTCGTAATTTCATAAGATTTCTAAATATATCAGTTATATAATTTTTCGGGTTATAAAAGTTACAGTTATAACCTTTTAATCGTATTTCCATTATTACCGGTAATTGATTAGTCTTTTGCACTATTCATTTTTATTTTATTACAAAATTTTATTATTCCTATAAAGTCTTATATTTTTAGATAAATATTTTATATGTTATAGAAAATTTTTTTTTCTAAAATTTAGTTCGTTTCGGGTCTTTACGGGATCAGATTCTGTTTAAGACCCGATACTAAATATAAAATAAAATAATTAATATTGAAAAATATTTTTATTTTCATAAAATTTTTTAGAATTTTTCGGGTTATAAAAATATTATTTATAGCCCATATTCGCGTATTTTGATCATACCGGTAACATATTTGTTAAAATACTAAAATAATTCAAATAATTATTTAATTTTAATTATGAAAAATCTGCTACAATTATTTGGAATAATTTTTCTAATTTTATTTTATTTTTTTTATTTTATTAAAAAGTACTCTTACAACCCATACTTTCAAGTACACCTTTCACACATCACTTCTTTTTCACTTCAATCTTTTTACACTTTATTATATCAATTCATGGCAGATTTTTGACCCTATTTATGGCTGCCATTGTCCTTCATTTACTCCATTTTGACCAATTTAATTATTTTCTACTCCTTCTTAAGAAAGTTACATTACACATTAATTATACAATTCAATTTTGAGTCAAATTTCAAACAACACTCTCTCCTCTCTCTCTAATTCACGTGGAAGCTGTCCTCCCTCCCCAAAATCTGCCTTGTTTTATTTTTTTCTTCATTCATTCATTTAATACACTTAATTTCTCTCTCTCCTTCATTTACTCATTCCTTCCTTTTTCATTCTTTAGTCTTTCTCTCTCATTTTTCCTCTCTTTCTTCTTCATTTCCTCTTGTTCCTCCATGAAAAACAAGCTGCCCCCTTCTTCTTTCATGGCTTCCACACTTCATTTTTAAAGATTTCTAAGCCAATCTTCTTCCCAAAGCTCCATAGGTGATATAGGTAAAGTGTAATGGAAGTTTCATGCATCAAATGACCTTCCATAAGCTTAAAAGCTTAGGATGATGATGCCAAAAATGAAACACTCTCTTCTCCACTTTTATTATCTTGTATTATAGGTATTTTCTTGTTTAAAGTTGTTATATTTTGTAGATCTAAATTTTTGTAGCTTTGATTTTCGTTTATGCCATAGATCTTGTTATTTAAGTTGTTATATTTGTTATTTCTTATGATTTATGCATAGATCCATCATCCACATGTGTTCATGCACTTATAACTAGTTTAGAAAACTAGATCTAGAGTTTTAAGTTCATAAAATGCATTAGACTTTGTTTTATGTTCATGGATGGCTTGTAAAAGCATGATGATAGTAAGAAAGCTTTAGGAAACTCAAGATCTATTGTATTTTCAACAAAAATAATTTTTGAAAATTCGGATGAAAATGGAGTCATATTTAGAAAAGTTGTTTTTCAACTTCAAAATGTGTATTTTTCATTTAAAATGAAGGGCTTAGGGTATAGATACCATAAATGAAAGATTTTGATAAGTAAAGTTTAGATCTATGATGTTTATAACTTATTACCATGCATTTGTTTTATGTTTATGTTCATGTTAAGTATAGATCCTAGTTTTGAACTCAAACAAAATTGTGAAATTCGTATTTTGGCAAGACCCCCATTTAAAAACCACTTTCCAAGTGTTAAAATGTAATTTTTACTTAAGAAAATGAAGGCTTAATATATGTATATCATCAAGACTTCTTTCCAAGAATCAAAAGTGATTTTCAAAAGTTATTTTCAAAATAAAAATTATATTTTCGGATTTTGGCCAAGGCCTATTTTAAAAACATGTTTTCCAACTCAAAAATGAAGTTTTTATTCAAGAAATGAAAGGCTCATAATATATGATAGGTAAGGAATGGATTTTCATAAGCTTAGATAGATTTTATCAAAAGATATGACCACAAATAAATTTTCTAAATTCGGATCCCAACCAAGACCAATTTTGAAAACCCATTTATCAACTCCAAAACTCATGTTTTATGCGAAAAATGAAGTATATAGGTAATAGATATCATTAAGCAATGATTTTTACAAGTTAAAATGAGTTTAGGCATGAGTAATGTGTAAAACAAGTAATGGAATTAAAATGGAAAATTTTGAGTTAGTGATCAAATTGTCAAATTCGTAATTTGAGATGATGCATATGTAATCACTTAGTATTTGAACTCAAATTGCAAGTTTTATGTGTTAAATGAAGTCCTTAGACAATAGATATAGTAAAGCTTCAAATTTTGATGCATTAAACAAGTTTTCTCATAAGAAATATGCAAGAAATGAAATTTTCCAAAATTCGGATTTTTGAGTAAATCATATTGGAAAACATATTTACAAAGTGTAAAATAGAAATTTTTATGTAGAAATGAAGGTCATAAGTAATATATATAATGAAGACTCAATTTTAACAAAAATAATTATATTTTCTTAAGTAATAGATCCAAAACAAATGGAAATAATCAAAGCTAGGAAACTAGTATTCGTAAAAGTGGTTATCCTTGAAGTCTTGTAATATAAGGAGTTATAAAATTTTCTTTTAGCAAGAATCATCAAGATCATGCATACATTAAGCTCGTCTCATGTCATTCATGTTAGGGAATCATTCATATTACATGTATAGCTAATCTATATAGTAGGAACATTACAAACATTTACAAAACTATTTTTCGGACTTGGAAATTGTTGCTGCCCTAATCTGATCCGAACTTTTCAAAGCTTCAAAGTTTTCAAAACTTAAATATAATATTAGGAATAGATAGATCTTTCGAAGTAGATAGAAATCGATATATAATTTGCGAGATTCCGAGTTAAAATGACCAAGTTATGGCCGTTTTAAGTTAGAATTCCCGCGTAGGACGCGAATTACGAATTTGATAGTTCGTATAAAATCGTTTGGATTAGTTTGAGTTGAAATACTTATTAGAGTATTTCTTCCTTTTTAGGTGATCCCGAATTCGACGATTCCCTACCACCGGATTATTATTACTAGAAGACCGGTGATCCAATGACCGAGTGAGTTTTCTCCTTGTTTTGTTACCTTGATTGTGCTTGTAGTTAGTTGCATTAGAATTATAGGAACAAGATAAAAACCGATATGAAGGGGATGGGATATATGATGAGGCTGTGATGAATGTATGCCAAAGAATACTAAAGCATATCGAAACCACGATTTGATTGGATAACTGCACTGTTCATATTATTTCTGTTATGTGTATGATATTGGCTGGTCACTCTAAAGAACGTATAAATATTTTGACCTAAGCAAAAATTAAATTGGTCATGCATCGCATCGGACATATTGCATTTGGTAGCGTGCTACTCCTACGCAGGTCGATCGGTATGGTCCGAGGACTCGTTTGGATAATGAGACCCGGGATCAGAGCTCATTCATAGGAAACTAAGGCGCATCGGGGATGCATTCCATGTGTGAGCCTAGCCGAGGCGAGTGCTATGAGCCGAGGGCTTGGGGACTAGCAGCGGTCGTGTAGACTTCAATACCATCCCTAACCCAAGATGGAGGGCGTAAATCCGTTCTGTGTGTGGGTTCCGGATACCCATGCATAATTGCTTGCTCATGTGTTTGTTCATGCATAGCATATGGTTGATTATAACATTGCTTGTTATGGTACGGAATTGAGGGAATTCTCACTAAGCTAGTGTAGCTTATACCCCAATAGTGGTGTAAATGAACAGGTTATCTCAAGAATGCAAGGTGGGGACCGAATTGGTTGGAGCCGGGAATGACTTTGGGATTCCGGCAAGGAATAAGAATGATTGAAGTTATCAGCAGTTTTATGATTTGCCTTGTAATAGTTTTATGAAGTGGAATCTTTTGATGAATGTAATTGAAGTGTAATGATTTGTATTTGAAGTATAGTGATTCGTATATGAAGTATAGCGATTTGTATCTGAAGTATAGTAAATTGTATTTCCTTTACATTGTTACTCAAGCTATATCAACGAAAAATGTATTACTCCGATGTGTCTCCTCCATGTGTTAGACGCCTTGTATATAGTATGGAAGCCTTAGCGTGACTGAGGTGGTCATTCTTAGGCTTTAATATTGTGTACGGCGGACTGCCACGTTTAGGATACCCTTCGGGGCATGACACCGACAGCCCAGAGTTGAAAAGTCACCAGCTTTGAAGGAATTACAAGATATGCCGGCTCCTAAGCCCTCAGCATTGAGGCAGTGTAGGTCACAGATCTAAAGAGACATGAAGATAACAAATGCTTGGAAGAAATTGAAGAGACAAATCTGTTGGAGTGTCTACGCCGATGTCAAAGCCGCCGGCTTTTGGACGACTTTCGTTATAAATCGGCCCAACCTTTCATTTATGATCACATACACCGACTAGATCTACACCTAAGCCGCTGGCGTAGAAATGGCCTACATGTGTAACTGGCGTTGAAAGCTGCCTGTGCAAAGGAGAAATTGAAGATACGCCGCCTGTAAGTCACCGACGTAGGATCCATAACTGCCGGCTTTGAATGAAACTGCCATTTTTTTTAATGAGTTGTTACGAAATTTTTCCTATAAATAGGGGGTCTTCTCCTCACTTTGAGAATAATCCAAGCAGCTCTGAAATACACTACAATACATAGATTAGAATTAGCATTTCATAGAGATTTTGAAAAGATGTTGAAGTTTTTCAAGAAATTGCAAGTGAAGCTTTGATATTTTGAATTGGTGATATCTGATCTTTTTCTTTTATGTAATTCATATATCTGAACATTCTGATCATAATGAAATCATTTGCAATTTCCTATCTGATTTTTGAATCATCATCCATGAGTAGCTAATTCCTTTTTGTGGGAAGTTGATGAAGCTTTAGACATGCTAAAATGATCTCTGAAACCATGTTATAAGATAGTTAGAATCATGGAATATTCATATTGAGTTTTGATTATTCATCATATCTTTGGTGTAAAGAATTCTGATAACTCGAAAGGGAAATTAGGGTTCATATGAATTCATAAATTGAGATTAAATTATAATTGCAGAAGCAGCAGAGTTTAATCTAAGTTCGAAATTGTCTATGAATACTAATGCAATATTTTATATTGATTTCTCACTAAGGAATTAGGGGATGTTAATATAAAGTATTAGTCAATTATAGAATCGGAAGATCTATAATTGTAATTTTGATTCCACGAATAATTTATTTAGCAAAAGCTATTAGATTATTTTTGTGGTTTAAAATGTTTTTAACTCTATTTTTAAATCTTTACAATTTCTTATGAATATCCACGAATCTAATTATCATTATAATATGAATTCAAGTTGATTGGCAATAGTTTAAAGTGGATTCTGCTCCTTCCCACATTTTTCTAATATATCACCCTCTTCAAAAGCTTACTGCATTCATAGTAGATACTTAATTAGATAATTTAGTCTTAATCTAATCATTCTAAAAGATCAATTGCATAGATATTAGTATTAGTTGATAACTGTCTAGTAGTTAATAGATCTCTATGGGATCGACACTTGACTCATGATATATTACAAGATAAGGCCCAATACGCTTGCTGGATAAGATGCTTTGAAAATTCAATACTAATTTAGCACATCACATATTGTTGTTTCTTTAACTCATATGAGCCTAAAAAATATACACTAAGCTCATGCTAAGTTGTATGAACATGATGAAGAAATTTAAGTAGGATTTTACCTAAGGTTTAATGGAAGGTTTGAAGAGATGAATGGGTTTTGTGTTTGATATTTTTCTTCTTGAAGTTGTAGGAATTGGTAGAGAGTATTTTGTGAGAGATTTGTTGGAGAGAGGTTTTGAGAGAGTATTTTGGTAGAATTTTGTTATGTAAAATGAGGGTGTGAAAGCATGAAGGAGGAAGGGGGTATTTATAGAATTTTTGGAGTGAATTTTTTATGTAATAAAATAATTGAAAAAGAAAAATAATTGAGAGTAAGAGAGGGGGGCCGGGCGCATAAAGGAAAGAGAGAGGGAGGATTTTTATTTATTTTATAAATTTTTGTAAATAAAAGAAATAAAGTGTCAAGTTTGATGTGAATAAAATTGTATTGGTAATGTAAAAAGTAAGAAAATAGGTAAGTAGGTAGTAAGAAATAGGTGTAAGAAAAAGCATAGATAGGTGAATAGTAAGAATAATACTATGAATAGTAGACTAGACATATAAAATACCGGTAGTAATAAAAATACACGTAAACGAGCTATATCTGTTATTTTTAGTTACCGAAAAATTCTAAAACTGATATTTTTGAAATCCTTATTTAATTACGAGTCTTTTGGTGTTATCGAAATATTTTTAATATTCCAAGCTCCGGGACACGCTTTTCGAGAACTGATCTCGTTCGAGTCCGAAGGACACTTGAAATTCGCCAATCTGATATTTTTATGTTACCCTATATTATTACGAACTATTCTAAACCATTAACTTAGTTTTGTTTTCTAGGGTTTGAGAACGTGGGATTGCTGGAGTTGAAATTGCTTGATTATCTTGACCTTTGTTGACTTTTGAAGTTCCGGTTTGACTAGGGTTAGGGTTTAATCCATCTTTCTCATAGAAATTGAGGGGTTTAACTTAGGGATCGGATAGGCGAATCTTTTCATGTTCGGATTTTCGAATCGATCGATTATTGAACTTTCTATTTTTGTTTTTGAAGATTCTCTTACGAAATTCCGTGATCGAAATTGTTTAAGGTTCGGTTTCAGGGTCAAACTTTAGGATTTCAATTTGGTATTCCCAAAACCATTATCGAAAAAAATTTGGGGGCTTACACTATGAGTGTTTACAGGTGATATTTGATATTAATGTGGATATTGGAGCCTTTGTGTGTCCTATATAAGAGAGGATACGTGGCGGGTTGTGTCACGCCCCAATGGGTACTCTAAACGTGATAGTCCGCCACACTCAATATTAAAGCTTAAGTATAACAACCTTAGCCATTCCCAAAAGCTTTTATATTAAGTGTAAGACGTACTTTCACAACTTTAGAGGACCATACATGGAATTATGAAGCTTAAGGAGATATAAAAACACATTAAGAAAAGAGGATTCACAATAATTATTTGTTCATGGCAAAGACTTTACATACTTAGGAACAACTCCCTGAATTACTAATCTATTATATAAATATATGCATGCTAATACTAGGCTAAATTTTACCCAAATTTCTAATGTTCAAAAGAGATTACTTGCCTGCATGGTCCACGTGGCCTTAACCATAAGTACGGGAACTGCAAAAGATATCTATTGGGGTATAAGCTAATAGGCTTAGTGAGAACTATTTCCATAAATAACTTCTTGTAACAAGATTCAATCAAGTTGATTTAATCAAACAAATGTAATGCACAAGCACGTGGGTAAACAAGCATATAGTTTTCCGGGAACTATATGTTGAATGGATTTACGCCCTCCATTCGGGGTTTGGTGATACATCTCCTCGATTCAAGTAGTTTTAAATAAAAAGTTTTCTTGCTCACGAGTACACATCGTCGAGCATTCCGAATCTACTTGATTGACCTTGCTTTCGGATCTACCGCCAAGCATATTCCATTAAGCTGCCAAGCAATCACTTTCGGATCTCCCGCCAAGTGTTGCTTTCGACATGAGCTTACTATCCTTCTCACCCAAGGATAATAACCCAACAATGCAATGTGACTCACTTCGTGGTATGCATGAGTTCAAATTTATAAAGTCATAACATAATTATTTTCAACTTTATGGCGATCAAAAATTTCACACAAATCAATATTAAACTAAAACAATCACTTAGAACAATGGCATTCGATATTCTTAGAATTCTTTCAATGAATTATTTCATGCATATCGGTTTATCTTTTCCTAACTCTAGTGCAACTAATTTACAAGCACAACAAGTATAGCATTTAATGGAAATAAACTCACGATGCCATTGTCGTCTATTCCTCTAAGCGGATGAGTCGTTCACACACTCCACTAAATCGTAATAGTTCTCGGGGTAAAGGAATCCTTCCTCGGGGTCACCTAGTCAAAGAAAATACCCACAATGAGTTTTTCTTGATGATTTTCTTGAATTTTGACAAAACAATGTCAAAGAACGTTAAAGTTCGTATGAAAAAATGTTCCAACTTAAAATGGCCATAACTTGGTCATTTTAACTCGGAATTGCACATACATACCGATTTCTATCTACTTGAAAAGATCTACCCATTTCTAAAATTATTTCCAACAAACAAAGCCATATAGACTCCGAAATAGTGGCGACAAAATTCACCACGGATTTCTAAGTAAAAATAACTTTGTTCAAGAAATCAAAATTTGTTTGATAAATACTTAGTTATCTTTATAGTTGAAAAATCTCTTTTTATAACTATATAACTCATATTTAAGCATGCTCAAGTGTCTTGTTGTCCAATTTATTTCTTAGGTAAAATAATGTCGGGTTGAAGCTTTCGGAATTTGTTTTTGTAAATTTCTTTGAAATGAATACCTTGTTTTCTTTATTTTCTAAAAATGTTTCATGTTGATTTTATTTATTCTTTTCTTAGTGACCTTTGAAAATAAAGTTTTCTACTTTCTAAGTTACATTAATACTATACTTGAAGTTTTCTAGGAAATATGCTATTCTTTTTTTCTTGTGTAAATTCCTTTGTTTACTTGTTTTGCAAAAATCCTTACTTGATATTTCTTATTCTTTTTCTCATGTCTCATATTTTCAAAGATAATTATCCATGCATGAAAATTTGTTTTCTTCATAAAAACAATGTGGAACAATTAAGGACTTTTTGTAGAAAAAACTAATTTATATCTTATTGACTTCTTCTTGTAATTTAAAAAGAAATAACTTTATTATTTTCAAACCATAAATCTTCTTTGCCTATTTGTTTGCAAAGGTCTTTACTTTAAAAATTTCCTTAGTCATCAATCTTATTTTCTTTCTTATGAAAAGAACCATTTTTGTCAACAAAAATATTTTCTTTTGAAAAACAAGGTGGGATAAGGATCTAAGTGGCTTTTCAAAGTAAAAATAGTTTATAAAATTATAGTGAGTTCTTTTTGTAACATGAAAAGGAATGAGTTTATTTTGTGTTGCTTTATAGATCTTATACTTTACATAAGTTTATTCCTAAGTAACAAAATTCTTCTTTTTGTTTAAATAACATTATGGACAACAATATAAATGAACATGATTATGAGAATAATAAGAACCAAAATAACATAAAGCATAATAATAAAGTCAAGTATTGGAGTCTTAGCTTTTTCAAGCCCACTAAGAAGTAGACTAGTCCCAAAATAAAATAAAATGAAAGAAAGAAAATCTTGTTTTGACTTGATGAGGACAAGTCTAAGACTAGAGACTAGTCTTAAAAACAACTTGGAATAAATAAAATGCATTGAAGTAAATAAATTGCATGAAAGGTAAGTAAATTGCAAGATCATGAGCTTATATGCTCTAAATAGTATATACAACTATATAGATATAGTAGATAGTTATGAACATAAAAGAAACATAAATGAACATAAGAGAAACATAAATGAATATAAAGGAAACATGAACATGAAGGAATTATGATTATGAACAAAAACAAAGTATGAACCTATTGTTGCTTTCTTAACCTTCATGGTTTTAGAAAACACACACTAAGCTCATACTAAGTAGATGAACATGAAGAAGGCTTGGAGAACTTTTCTTGAAGAAAGCTTACTTAAAGAAAGACTAAAGAGAGCTTTTCTTGTGGGAACTTCTTGGAGAGAATTCTTGGGAGATTTTGAGAGAGTAATTTTAGTGTAGAAGTGTGAAAAGAAGTGAAAGAGGAGTGGGGTATTTATAGGAAAATGTGGAGGGATTTTTGTGTGATTAAAATAAATGCAAAATTGAAACAAATTGTGGATGTAGAGAGAGAGGGGGCGCCGGCCACTTCTTGTAGAGGGGGATTTGTTTTATTTTTTTAACTTTTTGGAAAGATAAAAGATGTAATATGTAAAGTAGATGTGATGTAAAGTTATGGGAAAGGTAAAAAGTTAAGATTATAGGTTATGTAGAGTGTAAGAATAGGTGTAAGAAAAAGTAGAGATAAAAGAATAGTGTAATGTAAAGTAGATATGACAATTAAAGTACCGGTAGTAAGAAAATATGCATATAATAGCCATATCTGTTATTTTTACTTACTGAAAAATTACGAAACTGATATTTTTGGAAAACTTATATTTTTACGAGTCTAACGGTGTATTCGGAATATTTTTACTATTCCGAGCTTCCAGACACGTTTTTCGAGAACTGTGTCCGATTGGGTTCGAAGGAAACCCGAATTTCGCGAAACTGAAACTTTTATAAAACCTACAGTTACTACGAACTATTCTAGCTAATTATCCCAACTTCGTTTCTCAGGGCCAAAGAAAACGGCAATGCCGGATTTAGTTAGATACGGTAAACTAAGGTTTTGTTGACTTTTAGGATTCCGTTTGACTTCCGGTTTAG
The DNA here is from genome assembly GCA_024138025.1 of Combretum micranthum. NCBI lineage: Eukaryota > Viridiplantae > Streptophyta > Magnoliopsida > Myrtales > Combretaceae > Combretum > Combretum micranthum. The sequence continues at coordinate 126,675 of JAMXBD010001339.1, forward strand.
GGTTTTATGCTAAACCGATTCCGAAAATTTAGGGGTTTACAGGTTGTGATACCTTATTTTAGGACATTACAAAGACAATACACTTAGACAAAATACTTATTACATAATATAAATAACGCAATTAAACTTCTCTGATTGTCTAAGTGTTCTATCTTGATATTTAATTTTATTTCTATGACCTGTATTGGTCTTTTTTTTATGTTTTTATGGTAAAGAATATTTACTACTTATTATTTATTTTTATTTTGCTTGTCTTGATCTTAAAATATTTTATATTTTATTTTTATCGGCTAATTACGTGGTTCGTACTTAGTAAACTAGTAATTTATTAGAATGTGTTATTATCATTTTATATCGTTCCTTAACTTGGCCGATTATAGCAACAAATATCCATTTCTAATTATTTATTTTTATCTTGTTTCTCTTGATCTTATTGGATACTAAATATTTTTATTTAGTAGTCATAGAATTCATTCTCAATAAATTGATATTTCATTATTACTGTTATTATCACTTTTAGACTGTTCTTTAATTTGTAGTATCTAATATTTATTTTTTATCATTTAATCTTATCGTATTCCTTTCATTCTACTTTATGTATTTATTTTGTTATTTTTGTAAATCACATTGTTCATAATTTTAACTTATTAAATTTTCTATTCTTATATATCTATCCTAGATAATTGTTTAGAATATTTATAATTCATTTTTATTTGTACAATATATTAATATTATCAATAATATTGTAAGTGATATTTTTCAATAATTTTAGAAGTTGTTAAATTACACTTATTACATTTTATCATTCCCTTTTTGAGTATTGTATTTCTTATTTATATATTATTCTTCTTCATTGCATATAATATATATATATATATACTCATTTGGATGAACAAGCCTGATCTGGGAAATTTTGCATGTACCCTAGCAACAAACGTCGCCGTGTTTATTCCCAGATGCCGGTGTTCGTGTAAATTTTTACACGATTGAAACGCCCGCGTATGCTGGCTCAAAGGCCACCAGTGTTTAACAAACATCACCAGTGTTGTGGCGTATCCCGCTGGCTTTAAATTCCAGAGGCTAGTGTTTGTATAAAAATTTCGTGTTTCAAAATTTACGCAGCCTTTATTCCAAACTACGCCGCTTATACATCGCCAGCTTATCCCTGTAAGCCGCCAGCATTTGGGATATAAGTTACCGACGTAGGGATAACATTGGCACTGTTCATCGTCTTCCTCATTTTTCCTCTATTTCGAACTTACTTATCTTAATTCATTTATATATTATACTTGTGTTGAAACTCTTTCTAAGTATTTTTCCATACTTTACATGTATCATACGTGATATATCGATACATATAATACCTTATAATCATCATACTCTATGATTTCCTAGGTTCTACATATCATAATACACAAATGAAGTTTCAAAGTTAGATTTACCTTGTTGATCCAAGTTTGGGCGTTCTAACTCATTTTCCAACACTAGTTTCGGATCTAGGATAATAAGAAACATTGTAGAATAATGTTTATCAATTATTTCATTCAAAAACGAATCCAACTTACTTTACTCTTCTTTTCCAAGCTTGAAGTTAAGCTTTAATGGAAGTTGTTCTTGGATTTGAATTTGTTGCTTATGAGTTGGTTTGTTTGGAACGAAGTTTACAGCTTGTTGTTGTTATTGTTCTTGGTGTTTTTAATGGGTTTGTTATTTGGTTTTAATGGCTTTGTTCTTCATCATTTATGAAGCTGCATACATATATATAAATAGAAGAATAAGAAGAGGAAAAGGGTAGCTTATGGATGCAATTTTCCACCGATTATGCATGTGTATGTATGCATTAATTAAGTTTTGTTGTCCGGTTTATTCTAATTGGCTAGTGTGTGTGTGATTTGTTGACTTGTTGAACAATAACTAGACAATTTGAAGGAGGATTTCGGTTATGCAATCCTCAAGAATATCTCCATCTAATTCTTGGTGCATTTTGCACCGTATAAATACAAAATTATTATTAAAAAAAATGTAAGGGAGATAGGTTGAATAGAAATAAAAAAACAAAGAGAAGATGATAAATTTATAACCAACAACTGTGTAAGGAGTGAGAAAAAATATGAACTTGTGAAAAAAATCAATTTTAGTCCAACTAATATGTATGATAAATATTGATTTGATAATATTTTTAGATGAAAATTTTCAAATTATCGTTATTAAATATTATGAATACTATAGTATACATAGAATTTCCATTAAATATATGTGTATGTGTGTTAATTTTTACACTTTTTGTTCGCACAGTAGGAGTTCAAAGTGAAAAGGAAAAGAGAACCTGAAATGAAATAAAAAATGAAAGGGTTAGGATGAATGTAAATACAAAAAAAAAAAAAAGAAGAAGATGATAATAAATTTATAACCAACAACTATGTAAGGAGTGGGCAAAAATATGAACTGGTGCAAAAAGTTAATTTTGTGGATCTAAATGACACGTACGATAAATACTGATTCTATAATATAAAGATAAATTAATTATAAAGAAAGACAAGTTTGTTATTTGATATAAAATAAGAGGGTTTTATGGTCAATCATAAAGTATATAAAATGATTATTAAGAAGGGTCAAAGAGTCAAAGGATATTAAAGAAGAAGGTTTTATGGTCAAAGTTGAAATATAATTTTATTGTGTTCACATGGCAAAAACTTGATTAAGAATGGATTTTGGCAGCCTAAATTGGACATGAACCTAGGGTTTTTCCTAAACTAACATACCTCTATAAATATACCCTTAACCTACGAGTTTGTCACACCATTCCTCAGTCAAAATCTAAGAGATTTGGAGTACGTTTAAGATGGCTGAAAACCGCCAGCTTATATATTCTTTCTTTGTCAACAAAAATCTAATTTTAATACAATTTTGGTCACATGACAGACACATGACAGATGATGAAAAGTCACAAATCCCTATATATTCTTACTTTGTCTTTTCTCCAATAAAACCCTAAATCTAGATTCTTATCCTTTGAGAGTTTATAGCCGTGAAAGGATTCAGAAGTCTAGATCAGATAACTGAATCACTTTTTTTGTTTTAAGATATTATGGATTATTAGATTTCTTAGGGTTTGATTATTGAATTTGTGATAGAATTGGAAAACATATATATCGGGTTTGGAGATTTGATTCTATTGGTCAAAGGAGATCTTGGAAGATCGGTTTTAGGTAATCAAAATCATATCTTTCCTTTAAAGTCTTTCAATTTATGAACTACCTTAGGATTTTCTTTTGTTTTTAAGAGGAGTTGGAGAAACGGTTCTAATTTTCTTGGAGATCTGAAGAGTGGGTGTTTAAGGAAGATTGAAGATCATATTTGAATCTTGAGGAGAACGATTAGGAATTTGAGATCCATTCAAGGTAATTAAATCCCTTAATTACATATGTAGATTGTTATGCCCCGGAAGATACCTTAAACGTGGCAGTCCGCCGCATATAATATTAAAGCTAATGAATGACAACCTTCGTCATGCAGGAGCTTTGATATCACATGCAAGGCATGCTTCCAGGATAGTAGGAGACTCACAGGGGTGTTACATTTAAGTAGATAATAAAAGCAAGTAAGAACTTATATAAATAAACATGAAATCTTCATTTAAACAACAAACTCTTACATCATCTTAGGGGCATTCTCCCGTCTTAAAAATGTTCCATTAATAAAGTAAACATAACTATAACATAAGCCTACTATAGAAATTTTCTTAAAAGTCTATGCTCAAAACTAAATACATATAACTTCACCCAAAAACTCCTAGTGGCTTTGGCTCATACCTGGCATAGGGTGTAAACCCCCAAATTTTCGGAATCGGTTTAACATAAAACCCTAAGCCGGAAGTCAAACGGAACCCTAAAGGTCAACAAAACCCTAGTTTACCGTAACCAATTAAATCCAGCATTGCCGTTTTCTTTGGCCTTGAAAAACAAAGTTGGAATAATTAGCTAGAATAGTTCGTAATAACCATAGGTTTTATAAAAATATCAGTTTCGCGAATTTCGGGTGTCCTTTGAACCTCATCGGACACGGTTCTCGAAAAGCGTGTCCAGGAGCCCGAAATAATAAAATATTTCGAATATACCGTTAGACTCGTAAAAATATAAGTTTTCCAAAAATATCAGTTTCGTAATTTTTCGGTAAGTAAAAATAATAGATATAACTATTATACGCGTATTTTCTTACTACCGGTACTTTATTAGTCATATCTATCTTACATTACACTATTTATTACTATTCTGAACTATTCTTTTATCTCTACTTTTTCTTACACCTATTCTTACACACTCCATTATCTATAACCTTAACTTTTTACCTTTCCCATAACTTTACTTCACATCTACCTTATACATTACATCTTTCATTTAACAAAAAGTCAAAAAAATAAAATCACTCCCCCTTTATTTGTACATGGCTGACGCCCCCTATGCCCCCTCTTCCTCAATTTTGTTTCAATTTTTACTTTATTTTAATCACACAAAATTCACTCCATATTTTTCTATAACACCGCCCCCCCCCCCCCCCTCACTTCTTTCACACATTCACTACCCATAAATTCATACCAAAACTCTTCCAAAATCCCCTCTCAAAATACCATCCCAAAACCCAAAACTCTCTCAAAATAATTCCACAACCACTTTTACCAACAAACCAAAACCCATAACCACATAACCATACCAAAGTCTTCTTTAGGTTTTCTTTCTTATTCTTCATGTCATGTAACTTTACATGACCATAATGTGAGTTTCCAAAGACCGTAAGTTATGGAAACTACATTATGTTCATGTATTGTTCTTGTTCATGCCAATCCATTTATGTTTATGTTGTTTTATTATTGTTAATATATTATTATCTATATATATATACACATATTCTTTAGAGCATATAAGCTCACTTGCAATTTATTTATTTATTCCATTGCAATTTATTTATTTATTCCTTGTTAAAATTAAGACTAGCCTCTAGTCTTAGACTTGTTCTCATCAAGTCAAAACAAGTTTTTCTTTCTTACATTTTATTTTGTTATGGGACTAGTCTACTTCTTAGTCCCGGGAGCCTTGAAAAAGCTAAGACTCCAATGCTTGACTTTATTATTTATGTTTTATGTTATTTTGTTTATTATTATTCTCATAATCATGTTCATTTAGATTATTATCCAAAAATTTTAATTTCTAAAAAAATAATTAAACAAAAGAAGAATTTTGTCACTTAAAGATAAGTTTATGTAAAATCTATAAGATAACAAAAATAAACTCATTCATTTTCAAGTTACAAAAAGAACTCACTATAATTTTAGAAACTACTTTTATTTTAAAAAGCTACTTAAACCTTTATTATTCCGCCTTGTTTTTCAAAAGAAAATATTTGTTGATACAAAAATGGTTCTTTTTATAAAAAGATAAATAAAATAAATGGCTAAGGAATTTTAAAGTAAAGACCTTTACAAACAAACAGGCAAAGAAAATCTATGGTTTGAAAACAAAAATAAAGTTATTCATTTTCAAGTTATAAGAGGAAATCAATAAGATTTTAGAAACTAGTTTTACTACAAAAAGTTCTTAATTGTTCCACATTATTTTTATAAAAGAAAACAAATTTTCATGCATGGATGATTCTATGAAAAACATAAGATATGAGGAAAGAATGAGAAATTTCAAGTAAAGATTTTTGCAAAACAAATAGACAAAGGAAATTTGTACAAGAAAATAAATAGGAAGAATAGTGTATTTTCTAAAATAGTAGAAACTTAGAAAATAGAAAATTATTTTAAAAAGTTACTTAGAAAAAATAATAAAACCAACGTAAAGCCTTTCTAGAAAACAAAGAACAAGGTATTCATTTCAGGAAAACAAAAACAAATTTTCGAAAACTATATTCTTCCAATATTGTTTTACCCAAGAAAAATAATCGGACAACAAAACATTTAAGCATGCTTAAATATGAGGTATATAGTTATAAAAGAGAATTTTTCAACTATATAGATAACTAAGTATTTATCAAGCAAATCTTGATTTCTTGAACCAAAGTTGTTTTTGTGTTGGAAAATTCGTGGTGAACTTTGTCGCCACTGTTTTGGAGCCTATATGGCTTTGTTTGTTGAAAATAATTTTAGAAATGGGTAGATCTTTTTGAGTCGATAGAAATCGGTATATTATATGCGCGATTCCGAGTTAAAATGACCAAGTTATGACCATTTTAAGTTGGAACATTCCTTTATACGAACTTTAACGTTCCTTTGACATTGTTTTGTCAAATTTCAAGAAAATCATCAAGGAATACTCATTGTGGATATTTTTTCTTTGGCTAGGTGACCCCGAGGAAGGATTCCTTTACCCCGAGGATTATTACGATTAAGTGGAGTGTGTGAACGACTCATCCGCTTAGAGGAATAGTCGACATGGCATCGTGAGTTTATTTCCATTAAAAGCTATACTTGTTGTGCTTGTAAATTAATTGCATTAGAGTTAGGAAAAGATAAATTGATATATATGTAAAATAATTCTTTGAAAGAATTTTTAAGAATATTGAAGCCGGAATTGTTTTAAATGATTGTTTTAGTATAATATTGATTTCTATGAAATTCCTTGATCGCCTTAAATTTAAAAATAAATATGCTATGAATTTATAAATAAATGAATGCATGCATACCACAAAGTGAGTCACATTGCATTTTGGGTTATTATCCTTGGGTGAGAAGGATAGTAAGCTCATGTCGAAAGCAACACTTGGCGGGAGATCCGAAAGCGATTGCTTGGCGGCTTAAAGGAAATGCTTGGCAAAAGATTCGAAAGCAAGGTCAATCAAGTAGAATCGGAATGCTTGGCGTTGAGTGCTCGCGAGCATGAAAACTTTTTAACTAAAACTACTTGAATTGAGGTTATATATTGTCATGCCCCGTAGGGTATCCTAAACGTAACAGCCCGCCACATACTAAGTAAGACTCTCGAGTTCCCTACCCGGGGCCTTCGGAAGTCTTAAGTAGATGTAAAGCGTTCCTTTACGACAATAGAATACTTCAACATATGGAGTTAAACAGTTTAACAAGGCATTCATTGGCCATAGATAATAAATCAAAACACACAATGTTAAAGTTTACAAAAACTAAGGGGCATTCCCCCGCAAAAGAATAACAGTCTATTACAGTCATCCAGAGTCCTTAGTTTCCAATGGAAGTCTATACAAAATGGAATGAATTAAACTTCTATAGGAAACTCCTATCTCCGGTACCTGCGCTGTGGCTTGTCTTGGCCTAAGCCATATAAACTCATGCTGCAAAAGATAGAAACTATAGGGGCGTAAGCTAATTAGCTTAGTGAGTAATACTTCCATAACACAATTAAATACAAACATTCAAACAAGTGATTATTCATGCAAGTGTATGCACCATACAAATGTGATCAACAAACATATGACCAACCGGAAATCATATGTGGATGGACTTGCGCCCTCCATCCCGGGTTAGCAGATTAACGAATCCTGCGGTACGACGCCGTTTAAGCTCACGGTCAACTGATTAAAAGCTCGTTTTATGGATCACGATTAACCTCACATTCGTTTTATGGATCACGATTAACCTCACATTCGTTTTATGGGACACGAAAAACCAACCAATGCAAATGCTCCAACCCCATTGTGACATGAATGAACTCAATTTATAGTCGGAGTCGAATAGTCATTAATTCAATTCTTTAAGTGACCAACAAGTATTCGCAGACATTCATCATAAGATTCTAGTAAAACAGTCAATATCTTAACACCCGATTTCGATATACCTTAAGCTCCATTTCACATATCAACAATCAACAACATAATTAATTCCCACATACCCCATCATGCTTGTACAATTCCTTTTTATCTTTGCCTACATCACTAGTGCCACTACATTACAATCACAAGCATTAATTGAGAGTGGAAGTAAACTCACTCGGCCATGGGACACCAAACTTCTTAATAATAATAATCGGGAGGTAGAGTGTCGTCCTGCTCGGAATCACCTACCAATCAAGAATAATCCCTATGAGATTCTCACCATGCAATTAAATCAAACTATACATCTAGCTAGTTGAATTCGGATTTCTCGCTATTTTTGGAAGTTCCGACTTAAAACGGCCATAACTTGGTCATTTAACTCGAATTTCGCAAACTTTATATCGATCTTCATCTACTTCGAAAGATCTATCTAATTCGAGTATTAAATCCAAGTTTTGAAAATAATAGGGTCATGGAACAGTGGGATCAGTTCTGTCCCGCAATTGACCCAATCTCGAAAATTTGCTTTGCCTTTGATAAAAAGTATTCCTAGATGATGATTCATGCATGAATGATATGGGAATGAACTACTAATGTGTATGCTATGTAATGAACTCAATATGTGCATGGTCATGATGATTTTTGTAGCAATAAACTTTTAGGAACTCCTAAGTGTTGGGGAAAGTTTCATAAAGGCTAATTCTGAGAAGTTATTTTCCCACCTTATACTCCTTAGGGTTTCTTTGGTTTTTAACCTTGCAATCTACTTATTATTTAATTAAAAATAGGTTCTCAAAGTCTATATTAGTCATGGCCTCCATTCATGCACAAAAGTTCACATTTTTCATTTGGTAAACATATTTTCAAATGAGCTATTTGTAAAAATCCGAATTTTCCAAATTTTCTTTTCTTACATTTTTCTTAAGGGAAATCTAGTCTAATGCATTAAAAATTGGAGCTTCAATGTATACATTATCTAAGGACCTCATTTAGCTTAAAATATCCATTTTAGACTTAAATACTAAGTGTTTAATTAGGCATTACACAAAGTTACGAATTTGACTACACACTTAAAGTCAACATTTTTCATTCTAACTTCACCTCTTGTTTTCCTCATTATTATTATGCCTAAACTCATCTAAACTCATGAAAATAATTCCCTCAACATGTCTATTACACATACCCTCCATTTTTCTTATGAAATATGAGTTTAAAATTGATTTTGGAGGTCTTTAGGGTAGGGTTTCCATTTCATCCGAATTTTCAACCTTCCATATCTAACAAAGTTCTTCCTTTTTCAATGTTCTTGCCATCTATATGTGGAGATATACTATCTAACATATCTATACATGAACAAGACTTCATTTTTATGATCAACAAAGCACATGAACAAAAATGAACCTATGATCATGCATGTACATAAAGTAGTGAATGTCTAAACCTTAGATCTACTACATATGATGTATATAACATGGATCTCATGGCATGAACAACAATATAAATACAAGATCACTACTTTACATGCATGAACATTATGAAATCTTAACAAAACACATTTAAACACTAGACCCATGTCTTGTGATGGCTTGACATTCTTGTTCATCCATTTCCATATCCCTAGCATGAGCATCATGGGGTTTTAATGAGGAAATACACAAGATATGGTCTTGCTAAGACAAGAATAGGAAGGAACAAGGCTTACATACACATACCAATGGAGTCTTGAAGTGAAATGGAGAAGAAACAAAGTTGGAAAATGAGAGGGAATGGGGAAGGGGAGTGCTCGGCAAAGAGGGGGAGAGAAGAGAGGGTTTGATCCCTTTTTCCAATTTTGAAAAGAGAAGAAATGAAGAGAGAGAGAGAAAAATAAGTATATATATCAAATGTATTAGGGTTTAGTTGTATAAAATGGAGTAAAATAATTAATTGGAGAGGGAAATTAGAGGGAGGGGGCGCCGGCCATCATGCATGGAGTGTGTGTGTGTGTTTAAAATTTGATTTTTTTGTAATTTAGTAAATGAAAATGTAATAAATGTAATAATTATTTAAAAGACAAAATTTCTTGGAAAAGAAAATTGAAATGAGTAGTTGTAAGGATGTAAGAATAGGGTATGGGTAGTGTGTAGTGTAGGTTGTACTTGTGAATAGTAGACAAGACATCTACTTTACCGGTTGTTCCGAAAACACGGGAAAAGCTATAACTGTAATCTTTATAGCTCGGAAAATTATGAAATTGATATTTTTGGAATCCTTATACAAAACGGTTCTAATGAATATTCCGGAATATTTTTCTGAATCCGTGGCCCGGGGCACGCTTTTCCGTAATTGGGCTCGGGAAGGCCCGGAATTGAAAAATTCCCGAATTTAAAACTTTCAAAGGTTTGAAATGTTTTGGAACAACAATTCAATTCATTTACTCCATAATATTTTTTACTATGAAACCGAAGGAAAGCCGGATTTAGGGTTCCTAGGCTCCATTCACTAATCTCAATCTGATCGGATTAGGGTTTCGTTTCCAACTCCTGGGGTTTCCTAGCTACTAAGAATTTCCGGGGTTTACATATATCACCAAACCCCGAATGGAGGGCGCAAATCCATTCAACATATAGTTCCCGGAAAACTATATGCTTGTTTGCCCACGTGGTTGTTGCATTACATTTGTTTGATTAATCAACTTGTTTGAATCTTGTTACAAGAAATTATTTATGGAAATAGTTCTCACTAAGCCTATTAGCTTACACCCCCATAGATATCTTTTACAGTTTCCTTACTTATGGTTAAGGCCACGAAGACCCTGCAGGCAGGTAATCTCTTTTGGATAATAGAAATTTAGATAAAGTGTAGCATTAGTTTTGATGTACAAATATCCATGTAATAGATTAGTGATCAAGGGAAAAAGTCTCTAAGTTTGTAAAACCATTGGTATGAATAACGGTTTATTATGAATCCTCTTTTCTTAATATGTTGTCATATCTCCTTTAATCTTCATAATTCCATATATGGTCTTCTAAAGTTGTGAAAGTACGCCTTACACTTAATATAAAAGCTTTTGGGAATGGCTAAGGTTGTCATACTTAAGCTTTAATATTGAGTGTAGCGGACTGTCACGTTTAGGGTACCCTATGGGGCGTGACATAGGGGCTCCTCGGTGCCAACCAAAGATAATCATACTGTAATAAAAAGCTATGGGGGTATAAGCAAATCTAGCTTAGTGAGATAATTCCCATCTACAAGACATTTCCATAAATCAAACAAGTATTTAAACAATCACATGAAAATGCACCAAACACATGAGCAAACAAAATACAAAAAATTAACCGGAAATCATGTGTAGCATGGATTTTTCGCCCTCCATGTCGAAGGTTGGGAGGTTACAGGCCCATACGACCATTAATACTTGCAGATTTGCAGCCTCCTACTCGCCCTGTAAACTTTCCGGCTCCTACTGGCCCATGTAGACTTTCCAGCTCCCACTAGCCACCACTACTACTTCCTCGTTTCCCCACATAAGGAATAGTAATAAAACAATGCGACTCACAAATATGATATGTATGAATTATTTTTTATATAAATTTAACCAGTTAATGTTGAGTTCAAGTAAAGGTAATCAAAAACAATATTCATCATATCAATGCAAGAATCACAATTTAATTATCAATTCCTCTTTTGATATTCTTAACTTATATTCAACCGATCATAATTTTAAATCACATAATAATTTTATCTTTTCCTTATCTTCTAGTGCTACTACCTACAAACACACACAAGGAAATGTAACTTAGTAAAGGATTAACTCACTCCATGTCGGTAGCTTCCTAAGCGAAGTAGTCTTCCGGGAAAGTGATTCGGTTCCTCCTTTACCTAAACAAGATGAAATACCCATAATGAGTTTTTCTTGAAAACTCAAATTCTATCTTAAAATCACGGTAAAATCGAATTGGAGGAAATTCCAACTTAAAATGGCCATAACTTGCTCATTTTAACTTAGAATTTTGCATATAATATATCATCAAACTAAGTTGTTTGGGTTCCAAAAAAGTGGTGACCAGATTCACCACAAATTTTCACAAACTTGAATTCCTTCTTTTAACAAAAGCTCATTTTTAAGAGATAGATATTATAATAGCTTGTAAGACCTTTGAAATGCATATACATATATTTATTGACTCATGTCAAATGTATGAAGTTTAATGAAGTTGTCTCAACCCATGAATTTTTGTAAAAGTAAAGTCTTCTAAAGGAAAGTGGAACTTTTGAAAATTCTTTTTGTTAGAGAATATTTCAAGTTATAAGAAAATTCCGTTTCCTTTAAATTTTCAAAGAATGATTTTATTTCCTTAGTGTCTAATACTAACAATTATATCTTCATAGAAATAATTTCCTTGTTTCTTAAACTTATTTTATTTTTATGAAAGGAATTTCTTGTACTTAAGGAAAAGTGAAGTTTTAGTAAAACTTTTGTTTACTCCAAAAAGTCCCTTCTATGCCATGTATGTTTATAAAATTCCTATGAACTCCTTTAAGTTTGTTAAGATGATTCTTTAGTTTTAGAAAAATTACTTCCTACGTTTATTTCTAGAAAAGAATCTTTATTTTAAGAAAACCTTTCCTCATTTATTTTTGTTGATATAAGAATCATTATTTTCATGCATGAATATGAATTATAGATTTATAAAAACATAAAGAAACATAATAACTTAAAAGAATAAGCTAGTAAAGAAATAAATCAACCTTAGCTTCATTAAGGTATCCCAGGACTAAGAATAGACTAGTCCCATAAAGAAAAAGAAAAATGTTTTGACTTGATGAGGACAAGTCTAAGACTAGAAAGACGAGTCTTAAAGATAGCATGAAAATAAATAAATTGTAAGGTAGTAAATAAATTGCAAAACAAATGAGCTTATATGCTCTAAAAGATATATATATATATATATATATAGCTACATAGATATATTTAGTAACATATATATAGAAGCAACATAAAGAAATTAGATTATGAACAAAAACAAAGTATGAACCTATTGTTTCTTTCTTTAACCTTCATGGTTTAGAAAACACATACTAAGCTCATACTAAGTAAATGAACATAAAGAACACTTCAAGAATTTTTACCTAAGAGAACTAAACTTGAGAGAGCTTTGGGAGAGAATTCTTGTAGAGAATTTTAGAGAGTAACTTTGTGTATGGAAGGTGTGAAAGAAGTGGAAAGAAGAGGGGATATTTATAGGAAAATGTGGGAGGTTAATTGTGTTAATTGAATAAATGAAAATAAAACAAATTGGAGATGAAGAGAGAGAGGGGCGGCGCAACTTGAGTGTATGTGAAGGAGTGAATTTTTTTTTTTTTTGGTATTTTTGTTAATGAAAAGTAAGATATGAAAGATGTGGAGTTGTATTGGAAATGAAAATTGTAAGAAATAGAGGTATGGGTTGTAAGAGTAGGTTATAGAAAAAGTAGAGATAGATGAATAGTGTAGAATAGTAGAAAATAGTATAATGTAAAGTAGACATAACAATTTAAGTACCGATAGTAAGAAAATATGGGCATAATTGCGATATTTGATATTTTAGTTACCAAAAAATTATGAAATTGATATTTTTGAAAATATTATATTTTTACGAGTCTAACGATATATTCGGAATATTTTTACTAATCTGAGCTCTAGGACAACGCTTTTCAAGAGCTGTGTTCGGCTGTGCTCAAAACGAATCGCGGTTTGACTAATCTGATATTTTTAAGCTTTCTCAGGTTATTACGAACTATTCTACATACTAAACTTTTACTAACTTTCCTAGGGTTGCTTAAACGGGAAAGTTGGACTTAAATGGCTGCAAAAGACTAGCGTTTTGTTAACTTTAGGATTCCAGTTGACTTTCTAATTAGGTTTTAAGCTTAAATTGATCACAAAACTTTAGGGATTTACATAGATTCCATCGAAATTTGAGATCCATTCGATGCGGATATACAATATCATCCTAGAAAAGTGAATGTTGTGGTAGAAGCTTTGAGTAGGAAGAGGAATGAGAATTTAATGGCTTTAGTCACCTTAGAGCGATATTTGTTAGATGACATGAGAAAGATCATATTGAAGAGTAGAGAAAAAGTATTGAGATAACCAATATAAATTAGAGAATACTTAAATCCTATGAAGATATGAATGTGCATGTGGAATGGCCATTACAAGAAGGAAATATGATCTTAGTGAGTTACAGGAAATCTATAGATGGAGAAACAAGGATGACATCTATATTAATCTATGATGATTCTTAAAGAAAATTTATATGAAGATATAAATTGTTATATAAAAAGGTAATACAAGTTTGGGAGACAATTGGAATGGCACAAATGGTAAATAAAAAAATTATGGATTAACTATGGTGTTTGACAATTGTGGAAAAAAATTGATTAACCCATAGAGACATAGATGTTACAATAATCCGAAATAACAAGGTGATGTAAGGTTTGATCATTAGAGTTAGAGTTGAAAAATCTTAAATTCCATAATTTGAGTTTTCTGATTGTTAATTGAAGGATTATAAGGTGACTACATGCTAACGAGGTTTCGATGGAAATGGTGGTAATTAGAGGTAAAGTATAATGGTTTAATTGTGTTAATGAGTTGGATTGAGTTTTCTACAGTACAATCTATGTCATGCCCCAAAGGGTACCCAAAACGCGACAGTCCACCACACTCGATATTTAACTCAAGTATGACAACCTTAGTCATTCCATAAGTTTACATATCGGGTGTAAGGTGTACTTGCACAACTTTTAGGATCACACTTTGAATCGGATAGTCTAAAGAAGGCATACATAGCATTAAGAATAGAAATCACAACGAGATAAATAAGTTAAGTCTTTACAAAAGTTAAGGGGACATAACCCCGCCAAAAATAACAATAGAAGTCTATTCGGTCTAAAACCATATTACAATCATTAGGGTTTATGTTAACGAGATTTTCTAGAAGTCCACGCCTCTAGTTAGGTCTCGAATTCTTCAAAGCTCCTTCATCTAAAAGATAACCCTGTGAAATGTGTTCTCTCGGAACAACCAAAAATAGGAACACTACAACAAACTATCGGGGTGTAAGCTACAGGCTTAGTGAGATTCAATTCCAAATATTTAGTACTCAATAATAGTATATAACAGACAAGTTATTAGCAACCATATGAATGCACAACCATATGAGCATACAATATATAAGACCATTCGGAAATCTTATGTTGAATGGATTTACGCCCTCCATTTGGGGTTAGGTATTTCAGGCCCATACGACCATCATTTAATTACTTCTCACTTCTTATTATGGTTGATACAGGTGCCTATCCACCACGTTTAAATTTTTACTATGGTTTATATAGGTGCCCACCCACGCACATTTCAATTCCGGCCCATATGCTAACAACCGAGTTTACAGGCCCTTGTTGCCCGAATTATTATGCCTTCTTCCCACAAAGGTTTAATAACTCATGTAATGTGACTCCTTACGTGATATGCATGTACAGGTTATTTATCGTTATCGTGGCATGTTAATTTAAGCAGATTAAATGCGATCATAGAGAATTTTAGACAATCCAAATCTATACTAGATCATACAATAATTTATCAACAAGTCTCATCTGGATATACTTATCTTTCATTCAACTAAGATCAGGTCACAAATCATCGTAATTTTATCTTTTCCTAATTCTAATGCCACTACAATTACAAGCACATACATGAGCACAACTATTTAAGAAATGAACTCACTCGGCCATAGATAGAAATCCAATAGTCGTAGTAGTCCTCAGGGAGTGGAAATCCATCCTCCTATTCACCTAAGTACAAGGAATACACGAAATGAGTATTTCTTATAAAGTTCTAATAACTTAACAATTCTAACTACTAAGTTCGTCAATTTCCGCATAAGATAAAGTCCTAACTTTAAATGACCATATTTAACTCATTTTAACTCGTAATTGAGCATATAATGTATCAATTTCTATCTAATTCGAAAGATCTATCTATTCCTAATATTATTTTCAAGTTTCGAAAATATTTAGGTCACGAAACAGAGGGATCAGTTCTGGTCATTTGAAAACTTCAATTCCGAAAAATAGTTTTGTGGATGTTTGTGATGTTTCTAGCCTATAGTTCAACTACACGTGCAATATCGATGATTTCCTATAATGAATGATATGATATGAACTTGATGCATGCATGCTTTTGACATTATTTACCAAAAGGAAAATTAAGAAACTTCTTATTTGTGTAACTCCATGACTATACACTTTCAAGAAAACTAGTTTCCTAACTTAAACCATCTCATTTGTTTTGGAGTTATTTCTTTAAGGAAATTAATTTATCCTTGTCTAAATTGAGTCTTCATTATACCTATTACCCAAGCCTTCATTTCTACATAAAAACTTGTATTTCACACTTTGCAAATATGGTTTCAAATAGGATTTATCCAAAAATCCGAATTTCTTGAAATTATTATTTTTTTTGAATTATTCTTTTGGGAAAAACTTGTTTAATGCATTAAAACTTAAGACTTTAAGATATCTATTACGTAAGGACTCCATTTAATACATAAAACTTCTATTTTGAACTTAGATGATAGGTGTTCTTATGACTTATTTCAAAATTACGAATTTCATATGTTGAGTACTAACTCAAAATTTTCCATCTAGATTTCACTTCTTGTTTTATATATTAATCTCATCAAAACTCATTTCAACTTATAAAAATCACTACTTAATGATACCGATTACCTATACCCTTCATTTTTCATATAAAACATGAGTTTTAAAATTGATAAAAGGGTTTTTAAAATAGGGTCTTGAAATCATACGAATTTGGCTTTGGACATGTCAAACAAAAACTTTTTCTTTGTAAGTTCCTTGCTTTATTTCCCTAAGGATCTACCAACTACAACATTCATATACACAAAATAAAGCCTTTATAAGAATTAATGCATGAAAACATAAATCATCCATAAGATCATGAATGTCAAGCATGGTATAAGCATCTAAAAGCTAGATCTACTACTTATGATGTATGAAATGAAGTTTAAAAGCATGAACATGAAATTTTTATGCTAGATCTCAACTTTACTCCACTTCTACTTGCATGATCATGAAGATATTTCAACAAAAACTTAATCAAATACAAGATCCACTCTTGTGATGGCTTGATATTCATGTAGTAGCATTTTCTTGTCCCTAGCAAGTGCTCATGGGGACTTTGAGTGAAAACACTCATGAATAATCTTTCCATTACAAGATTAAATGGTAGTAAGGCTTAGGAATCATCACCTAAGGTTAGATTTAGTGAAGAAATGAAGAAGATTGAAGCTTGTGGTATGTGTGTGTGAGGGGCTAGGGCTCACGGCAATGAGGAGGAAGAAGAGAGTTTTGTGAGTTTTTGAAACAATTGGAATAAAATGAAAGAGAGAGAAAATAAAAGACTATATATATTAGATGAAATTAGGGTTTGTTTTAAGTAATAAAAGGAGATAAAATAAAAAAAATGGGGGGAAAATTGAGGGGGGTGCACCGGTTCTAGAGTGAGGGAGAGAGGGAGTGAGTTGAAATTGTTTTGATTTAAAATTCATGTAATAATATCTTAAATTGCAATAATTTGTTAAGAGACAAAAATTCTTGGAAAAGAAAATATAATTGAGATTTTGTAAGGATGTAAGACTAGGGTATGGGTGTGTGTGTAGTAGGTTATACTTGTGAATAGTAATAAATAGTAGATAAGACATTTACTTTAATGGTAGTAAGAAAAATACGGGAAAAAGACTATAACTGTAATTTTAATAACCTGAAAAATTATAAAACATATATTTTTGGAATCCTTATAAAATTTTGGTTCTAACGAATATTCCGGAATATTTTTCTGAGTTTCTAGTTCCAAGGCTCGCTTTTCCGTAATGGAGCTTGGGAAAGCCTGAAATAGAAAATTTTTTGCAATCAAAACTTTGTATGGTTTGAAATATACTATAAAACAATAATCCACATTAAATTATTTAATAGAGGTTCTTTTATATAGAAATCGAAGAAAAGTCGAACCTAGGGTTTTTAGGTTGCTTGTACAAATCCTATTTGGGGTTTTGATTTCCGATTTACGGAGTTTACTTGGTTACTAAGAAAACCAAGGTTTACAATCTACAGTTTTTTGAGGATGTAATGATTGATTTATGAATTAAGATAAAAGTATATAATCAAAGAAGATCTTTTGTTGAGAAGTAGATTTAATAATTATATAAGGATATCAAATCCAAGTGAAGAACAATCACTTAATATTGGGCCAATAAATGGATTTATATGGTGAAACCCTGGAGACGAAGTGCATTAGTAATCTAAATATTAAAGAATTATCGGAACGTTAGGAGTAATGATGTCAAAGGAAGAGTTAGAAGTCATCCGATGATTTTGAAGGTTTACTTAAGGACATAAGTACTAATTTTAATCTTCATGTATATATTTATGGAAAATATAAGAAAATATATCGGAGATCCAATAAACATATTGGAAGAAGTATGATTAGTTAATGAGTATTTTGATATTAGATGAATGATATGCAAGTGATGTGAATTATTTTTTTATATGGAACAATAAGGATAAAAACTAAGTTGAATCAATGGAAGTACAAGTAACATATTGACATTTGGAGCTTCAGGTTAATGTAAGATATTGAATTTGGAATTATAGTTATGAGATTTTCAGCTTTCTAAACATTGCTCGAGGAAACTGAATTGAAGATTTAATACAATGAAGTCAAGGAAAGATTTCTTGATGAATATTTTAATAAGTTTAAGTTATAGTCAAGAGGTGTGTTGTGAAGTAACGGAGGAAGTGAATCCAAATTGAGTGGTGAAAGTTAAGAATTAAAGAAACGTTGATGGAATTAAATTCTAGCTAGCAAATATAAATATGAAGATGGGTCAATATGGTGTAAAGAATCAGAAACAAGAAGAAAAGGAGTGACAAAGAACCGATGGATGCATCGATAAAAAGGAGATAGTGATTCGAGTAACTTTCGAGGATGAAAGTTTTTTTAGGAGGGGAGAAATATAATATAAAGATAAATAAATTATAAAGAAGGACAAGTTTGTCATTTGATATAAAATAAGAGGGTTTTATGGTCAATCCTAAAGTATATAAAAGGATTATTAAGAAGGGTCAAAGAGTGAAAGGATATTAAATAAGAAGGTTTTATAGTCAAAGTTGAAATATAATTTTATTGTGTTCACATGGCAAAAACTTAATTAAGAATGGATTTTGACAGCCTAAATTGGACACGAACCTAAGGTTTTTCCTAAACAACATACTTTTATAAATATACCCTTAACCTACGAGTTTGTCACACCATTCCTCAATCAAAACCCTAAGAGATTTGGAGTATGTTTAAGACGGTTGAAAATCATTGGCTTATATATTCTTTCTTTGTCAACAAAAATCTAATTTTAATACAATTTTGGTCACATGACAGAAGATAAAAATTCACAAATCCCTATATATTTTTACTTTGTCTTTTCTCCAATAAAACCCTAAACCTAGATTCTTATCCTTTGAGAGTTTATAGCCGCCAAAGGATTCAAAAGTCCAGATCAGGTAACTGAATCACTTTTTTTGTTTTAAGATATTATGGATTATTAGATTTCTTATGGTTTGATTATTGAATTTGTGATAGAATTGGAAAACATACATATCGGGTTTGGAGATTTGATTCTATTGGTCAAAGGAGATCTTGGAAGATCGGTTTCAAGTAATCAAAATCATATCTTTCCTTTAAAGTCTTTCAATTTATGAATTACCTTAGGATTTTCTTTTGTTTTTAAGAGGAGTTGGAGAAACGGTTCTAATTTTCTTGGAGATCTGAAGAGTGAGTATTTAGGAAGATCGAAGATCAGATTTGAATCTTGAGGAGAACGATTAGGAATTTGAGATCCATTCCAGGTAATTAAATCCCTTAATTACATATGTAGATTTCATTGAAATGATTTCTAATTTAGGGTTTTGTTCATTCATGAATGGTGATGTTCTAAGGTTACGGTTTCTTTGCTGTCTTTGGCGATTTTCCGGATTTAAAGTCAAATCAAAGTAATTTTTCATCCTCTAAATCATAGATTCATTAAAAGATCTAATTAGAATGATGGATTTGTTTATATTTGTTGATTTATGTAATTAGGGTTTTGTGGAGATTTAGGTTTTCTGGGGAATTGATCGAAGAGATTCTACAGTTGTGATTTCTTGATAGGTTAGAGTTTTGGATTATTTTGGAGAATTAGATAATTAGGGTTTCAATGTGATGATTTATATATTGTTCTTGTTATATGTTATATTCAGGAGATTGGGAGATTTCTTGCTGTTTTTAAGAATTTGTGGATTTGGAGAGATTGTTCCTGGAATTGGAAAAGGTACGACCTTTTCTTGTTTGTTGTATTTGCTTGCACGTTTAGTTTTTTGGTTGTTGCCTATAGGAACAGATATATAAATAAACTTAATTCTATTTGGCTTAATTTGTTTTTCTAGATGTCATTGGCCTTGACCAGTAAAGACTTGGCAAACAATGATACTGGTGGGGTATCCTGATGATCCTTGTGTGTCGTTGTCTCTAGTGGAGTTGCACTTGGAGATGATTCCATTAGATATAGGTTTATTGGCAGCATGGCCGTGGGTGTTTGGGGAGTACCCATTCATCAATATATGTATATAATTACTTATTTTCGATATTTGGTTGTTTTTCAGGAGTTTGAGTAACTCCAAGTTTCGGATCAGAGATCTATGATTCTGAACTGTGTTGTTTTGCAAGCTTAATGAAGATAATAATCCTATTGTTTGCATTTAGTTAGTTGCAAGTATATATATATGTATATATATATGTTGTTTGTGCATTTGCACATTGTTTGTGGACTGGCGTACTAAGCGTTTTTACTCATTCCTTTCTTTTTCAGGTACAAGTGATGGAGATATTGTTTATGACTTGTCTGGTTATTTTTTTTATTTTGATCATGGGGATGGCAATAGTGGGCCTGATTACACTGCAGAGGAATAGGATGTTATACAAGACATATGAAAAAGGATTTCTTGAGTTTTTGAAGATTTAAAAAAAAAAATATTTTGATTATTTATCCTTTTGAGGATTTGAAGTATTGGTTTTTATGTAATATTTTATTAAACAGGATTATATGATTTTAAGTTGAAAGTTAGATCTTTTCTAGATTGTTGTTGGCTTTGATTTTGCCAACTCAGATTTAGTTTATATTGCAGGAGATATTTCAAAGTCATAAATTATAGGTTTCATGGGTTTTGTTTGTAAACCCCTAAATTTTTTGAATCGGGTTAGCCTAAAACCTTAAACTAGAAGTCAACTAGAACTCTAAATATCAACAAAACCCTAGTTAAACGTAATAGCTTAAGTCCGGCAATCCCGAATAAGCAACTCGATAAGAGTAAGTAGAAGTTTAGAATGTAGAATAGTGTGTAATTACCAAAGGAACCCTAAAAAGATCATATTAGTAAAACCGCAACTCGTTTCGAACCCGATTAGACACAGTTTTTGAAAAACGTGTCTCTAAGCTTGGAATAGTAAAAATATTCCGAATATACCGTTAGACTCGTAAAAATATAAGGTTTTCAAAAATATGAGTTTTATAATTTTTCAGTAAGTAAAAATAACAAATATTGCAATTATACGCGTATTTGCTTACTACCGGACTTTATTAGTTATATCTACTTTATATTACACTATTCATTACTATTCTACACTATTCTTTTATCTCTACTTTTTCTTACACCTACTCTTACACATACCATAACCTATAACCTTTACTTTTTACCTTTCTCATAACTTTATTTCACATCTACCTTACTTATTATTACAATTAATCAACAAAAATACAAAAATTAAGTCACTCTCTCTCTTCTCTATGATGGCCGGCACCCCCCTCCCTCTATCTCCCTCAATTTTTTTTATTTTCTTTTATTTATATCACTAAAAAATCGCTCCACATTTTCCTATAAATACCTCCCTCTTCTTTCACTTCTTTCACACATTTACTGCCCACAAATTCTCTATAAAAACTCTCTTAAATTCTCTTCTCAAAACTCTCTCCAAATATCCTCCAAAAACTCTCTCAAAATAATTCCAAAAAACTTTTACCGACAACAAAACACATAACCACATAACACTACCAAAGTCTTCTTTAGGTAACAATTTCCTATTATTTTCTTCTTCTCATGTCATGTAACTTTACATAACCATAGTGTGAGTTTTCAAAGACTAAATGTTATGGAAGCTACATTATGTTCGTATATTGTTCTTGTTCATGAAAATCTATTTATGTTTATGTTATTATTTTGTTCATATTATTGTTATTATATGTAAGTATTATTATCTATATATATATACATATTCTTTAGAGCATATAAGCTCACTTGCAATTTATTTATTTATTCCTTGTTATTTTAAGACTAGTCTCTAGTCTTACACTTGTCCTCATCAAGTCAAAACAAAATTTTTCTTTCTTTCATTTTATTCTTATTTAGGACTAGTCTACTTCTTAGTCTCGGGAGCCTTGAAAAGGCTAAGACTCCCAATACTTGACTTTATTATTTATGTTATTTTTGTTTGCTATCATTTCTCATAAATCATTTTCATTTAGATTGTTGTCCAAAATTTCAAATTCTAAAAATAATTGACAAAAGGAGATTTTACCACTTAGAGATAAGTTTATGTGAAGTATAAAATCTATGATTTAACAAAAATAAAGTCATTCTTTTCAAGTTACAAAAGAACCCATTACAATTTTAGAAACTGCCTTTGTTATGAAAAGCTTTTTAAAACATTTATTATCCCACTTTGTTTTTCAAAAGAAAATGATTTTTGATACAAAATGATTTCTACGAAAACATAACATAGCAAAAACCTTAGGAAGCAAGAAGTGAGGATTTTCAAGTTTAGATCTTTTCAAATAAATAGTCAAAGGAGGATTGTGTAGAACATACATAGGACCAACACAAGAATTTAGAAAAAGAAGAAAAAATTGTATATCAAAAGTCATCTAGAAAAGTAATAAGTCAAAAATAAAGTAATTCTTTGAAAACCAAAAGAATCAAAGTATTCATTTCAAAACCAATCATTGTAAACCCCGGAAATTCTCAGTAGCTAGGAAACCCCGGGAATTGGAAGCGAAACACTAATCCGATCAGATTGAGTTAGTAAGTAAAGCCTAGGGACCCTAAATCCGGCTTTACTTCGGTTTCATAGTAAAATAAATATTATGAAGTAAATGAATTTGAATTGTTGTTCCAAAGTACATCCCAAACCTTTGAAAGTTTTAAATTCGGGAATTTTTCAATTCCGGGCCTTCCCGAGCCCAATTACGGAAAAGGGTGCCCCGCCACGGATTCAGAAAAATATTCCGAAATATTCATTAGAACGTAATTTTATAAGAATTCCAAAAATATCAATTTCATAAT
The DNA here is from genome assembly GCA_024138025.1 of Combretum micranthum. Taxonomy (NCBI): domain Eukaryota; kingdom Viridiplantae; phylum Streptophyta; class Magnoliopsida; order Myrtales; family Combretaceae; genus Combretum; species Combretum micranthum. The sequence goes on from JAMXBD010001339.1 coordinate 149,928, forward strand.
TTTCCGAGCTATAAAGATTACAGTTATAGCTTTTCCCGTGTTTTCGAACAACCGGTAAAGTAGATGTCTTGTCTACTATTCACAAGTACAACCTACACACACACTACCCATACCTATTCTTACATCCTTACAACTACTCATTTCAATTTTCTTTTCCAAGAAATTGTCTTTTAAATAATTATTACATTATTACATTTTCATTTACTAAATTACAAAAAATCAAATTTTTAAACACACACACACTCCATGCAAGATGGCCGGCGCCCGCCCCCTCCCTCTAATTTCCCTCTCAATTGATTATTTTACTCCATTTTATACAACTAAACCCTAATACATTTGATATATATATTTATCTTTCTCTCTCTCTCATTTCTTCTCTTTTCAAAATTGGAAAAAAGGATCAAACCCTCTCTCTCTCCCTCTCATTGCCGAGCACTTCCCTTCCCCATTCCCTCTCATTTTCCACTTTGTTTCTTCTCCATTCCACTTCAAGACTCCATTGGTATTGCATGTGAGCCTTGGTTCTTCCTATTCTTGTCATGGCAAGACCATATCTTGTGTATTTCCTCATTAAAACCCCATGATGCTCATGCTAGGGACATGGAAATGCATGAACAAGAATGTCAAGCCATCACAAGACATGGATCTAGTGTTTAGATGTGTTTTGTTAAGATTTCAAAATGTTCATGAATGTAAAGTAGTGATCTTGTATTTATATTGTTGTTCATGCCATGAGATCCATGTTAATACATCATATGTAGTAGATCTAAGGTTTAGACATTCACCACTTTATGTACATGCATGATCATAAGTTCATTTTTGTTTGTGTGCTTTGTTGATCATATAAATGGAGTCTTGTTCATGTATAGAGATGTTAGATAGTATATTCCACATATGATGGCAAGAACATGAAAAAGGAAGGAATTTGTTAGATATGGAAAGTTGAAAAATTCGGATGAAATGGAAACTCTACCCTAAGACCTCCAAAATCAATTTTAAACTTATATTTCATAGAAAAATGAAGGTATGTGTAATAGACATGTTGAGGGAATTATTTTCATGAGTTTTAGACGAGTTAAGCATAAAAAATAGGAAAACAAGAGGTGAAGTTAGAATGAAAAGTGTTGACTTTAATTGTGTAGTCAAATTCGTAACTTTGTGTAATGCCTAAATAAACACTTAGTATTTAAGTCTAAAATGAATGTTTTATAAGCTAAATGAAGTCCTTAGATGATGTATACATTGAAGCCCCAATTTTTAATGCATTAGACTAGATTTCCCTTAAGAAAAATGTAAGAAAAGAAAATTTGGAAAATTCGGATTTTTACAAATAGCTTAATTGAAAACATGTTTGCCAAATGAAAAATGTGAATTTTTGTGCATGAATGGAGGCCATGACTATTATAGACTTTGAGAACCTAATTTTAGTTAAATAATAAGTAGATTACAAGATTAAAAACCAAAGAAACCCTAAGGAGTATAATGTGGGAAAATAACTTCTTAGAATTAGTTTATGAAACTTTCCCCAACACTTAGGAGTTCCTAAAAGTTTATTACTACAAAAATCATCATGACCATGCACATATTGAGTTCATTACATAGCATACACATTAGTAGTTCATTCCCATATCATTCATGCATGAATCATCATCTAGGAATACTTTTATCAAAGGCAAAGCAAATTTTCGAGATTGGGTCAATTGCGGGACAGAACTGATCCCACTGTTCCGTGACCCTATTATTTTCAAAACTTGGATTAATACTTGAATTAGATAGATCTTTCGAAGTAGATGAAGATCGATATAAAGTTTGCGAAATTCCGAGTTAAAATGACCAAGTTATGGCCGTTTTAAGTCGGAACTTCCAAATATAGCGAGAAATCCGAATTCAACTAGTCTAGATGTATAGTTTGATTTAATTACATAGTGAGAATCTCATAGGGATTATTCTTGTTTGGTAGGTGATTCCGAGCAGGACGACACTCTACCTCCCGATTTATTATTAAGAAGTTTGGTGTCCCATGGCCGAGTGAGTTTACTTCCACTCTCAATTAATGCTTGTGAATGTAATGTAGTGGCACTAGTGATGTAGGCAAAGATAAAAGGAACTGTACAAGCATGATGGGGTATGTGGGAATTATTTATGTTGTTGATTGTTGATATGTGAAATGGAGCTTAAGGTATATCGAAACCGGGTGTTAAGATATTGACTGTTTTACTAGAATCTTATGATGAATGTCTGCGAATACTTGTTGGTCACTTAAAAGAATTGAATTAATAACTATTCGACTCCGACTATAAATTGAGTTCATTCATGTCACAATGGGGTTGGAGCATTTGCATTGGTTGGTTTTTCGTGACCCATAAAACGAATGTGAGGTTAATCGTGATCCATAAAACGAATGTGAGGTTAATCGTGATCCATAAAACGAGCTTTTAATCAGTTGACCGTGAGCTTAAACGGCGTCGTACCGCAGGATTCGTTAATCTGCTAACCCGGGATGGAGGGCGCAAGTCCATCCACATATGATTTCCGGTTGGTCATATGTTTGTTGATCACATTTGTATGGTGCATACACTTGCTTGAATAATCACTTGCTTGAATGATTGTATTAATTGTGTTATGGAAGTATTACTCACTAAGCTAGTTAGCTTACGCCCCTATAGTTTTATCTTTTGCAGCATGAGTTTATATGGCTTAGGCCAAGACAAGCCACAGCGCAGGTACCGGAGATAGGAGTTTCCTATAGAAGTTTGATTCATTCTTTTGTATAGACTTCCATTGGAAACTAAGGACTCTGGATGACTGTAATAGACTGTTATTCTTTTGCGGGGGAATGCCCCTTAGATTTTGTAAACTTAAGCATTATGCGTTTTGATTTATTATCTATGGCTAATGCATGCCTCATTAAACTGTTTAACTCCATTTGTTGAAGTATTCTATTGTCGTAAAGGAACGCTTTACATCTACTTAAGACTTCCGAAGGCCCCGGGTAGGGAACTCGAGAGTCTTACTTAGTATGTGGCGGGCTGTTACGTTTAGGATACTCTACGGGGCGTGACAATCACAAAATGAATTTCTTGTAAACTATAGTTTTCTAAACTTCTAATTAATATTTCTTTACTCAAAAAACATAATTGGATAACAAACACTTGAGCATGAATAAATATGAGCTATGTGGCTATAAAAAGAGGATTTTTCAACTATGTAAATAACTAAGTATTTATCAAATAAATTTTTGGATGATTGGACCAAAGTTATTTTTGAGTTGGAAAATTCGTGGTGAATTTTATCGCCATTGTTTCGGGGCCTAAATGGTTTAGTTTGATGAAAATAGTTTTAGAAATGAATAGATATTTTCGAGTAGGTAGAAATCGGTATATTATATGCGCGATTCCGAGTTAACATGACCAAGTTATGACCATTTTAAATTGAAACTTTCTTTATACAGACTTTAACATTCTTTTGACATTGTCTTGTCAAAATTCAAGAAAATCATCAAGAAATACTCATTGTGTCACGCCCCGAAGGGTACCCTAAACGTGGCAGTCCGCCGTACACAATATTAAAGCCTAAGAATGACCACCTCAGTCACGCGAAGGCTTCCATACTATGTACAAGGCGTCTAACACATAAAGGAGACACATCGGAATGATACATTTTATGTTGATACAATTGAGTAACAATGTAAAGGAAATACAATCCACTATTCTCCAAATACAAAACACTATACTTCAAAATACAATTCATCGAACTTCAATTACATTTATCCCAAGACTTCACTACATAAAACTATTACAAAGCAAATCGTAAAGCTTAGCCAAAAACTTCAAGCATTCTTATATCTTGCCGGAATCCCGAAGTCATTCTCGACTTCAACCATCTCGGTCCCCACTTAGCATTCTTGGAATAACCTGCTCATTTAAACAACTATTGGGGTATAAGCTACACTAACTTAGTGAGAATTCCCTTAATTCCGTACCATAACAAACAAGTTATTAATCAATCATATGCTATGCATGAACAAACACGTGAGCAAGCAATTATGTATGGGTAACCGAACCCACACACAGAACGGATTTACGCCCTCCGTATCTTGGGTTAGGAATGGTATTGAGTCTACACGACCGCTGCTAGTCCCCAAGCCCTGGCTCTTAGCACTCGACTCGGCTAGGCTCATCAAGGATGCATCCACATGCGCCTTAGTACCCGAGAATGAGCTCTGGCACCGGTCTCCGTACTTAAACGAGTCCTCGACCATACGATCGACCTGCGTAGGAGTAGCACGCTACCAAATGCAATATGTCTGATGCGATGCATGATCAATTTACTTTTTGCTTAGGTCAAAATATTTATACATTCTTTAGAGTGACCAGGCAATATCATACACATAAATAATATGAACCATGCAGTTATCCAATCAAATCGTGGTTTCGATATGCTTTAGTATTCCTTGGCATACATTCATCACAGTCTCATCATATATCCCATCCCCATTCATATCGATTTTTATCTTGTTCCTAAAATTCTAATGCGACTAATTACAAGCACAATCAAGGTAACAAAACAAGGAGAAAACTCACTCAGCCATTGGATCACCGGTCTTCTAGTAATAATAATCCGGTGGTAGGGAATCGTCGAACTCGGGATAACCTAAAAAGGAAGAAATACTCTAATCAGTATTTCCACTCAAACTAATCCAACGACTTCATACGAACTTATCAAATTCGTAATTCGCGTCCTAAGCGGAAATTCCAACTTAAAACGGCCATAACTTGGTCATTTTAACTCGGAATCTCGCAAATTTTATATCGATTTCTATCTACTTCGGAAGAGCTTTCTAAATACGAAGTTTAAATCAAGTTTTGAAAATATCTAAGCCTCGTATTGAGGGATCAGATCTGTACAGCGGTTTATCGTTCCAAAATGCGGTTTTCATGAATGCACTTGAGATTCCTAAGTATAAAATGATAACTAAATGCAATGGTAATGATTTTCCCTATCATGAATGTCATGATGTGAATCTTTAATGAGTCTATGTTCTTATAACTTTTTAGATTTAAAGAATTTGAAAATAAACTTTTCTTAGAAACCATTTTCTACCAATGTGTAAGTGAATTTACTACACTTGACCACATCTACATTTTACAAGGATTTTCTTTAGAAAAACTCCACTTTTGTTTAAAGAAATTTTGACCCTTATATTAGTTATATCCTAAGGCCTTTATTTCTTTAATAAAATTCACATTTATAAACTTTTAAGTGGGTCTTTTACTATGGGGTTTCCAAAAATCCGAATTTACAAAAGTCCATTTTCAAGTTGATTCCTTTAGGAAAATATATTTTATACTTGAAACTTTAAGTATCTATTATACCTATATCCTAAGGACTTTATTTAAGAAAATATCATTTTTGAAGTTGGAAAAATAGTGTTTTCTAACCCTACATCCATTATTACGAATTTCATCTAATGACTTTTAGTTCAAAACTTCTATTGGACTTCATTTCTTGTTTCCAACATTTTCTTATAAAAAATCTCATTTAGACTCATGAAAAATACTACTAAACATTATCTATTACCCATAGGCTTCATTTCTCTTGTAAAATATATGTTTAGAAGTTGATAAAAGTGTTTTTACCTAGGTTTTACAAAGTCATCCGAATTTACACAAGTTCATATTTTGAAAAGTATTTTCCTTTTTGACTTTATTAACTCATCTAACCATAGATCTATATACTAGAAGGTGATTTACTAAAGACAAAACATTAAAGACTATAATGCACATAAACTCAAAATAAAGATGAGATCTTAATGCTACATGAATATGAGTAAAAAAAAAGGTATCTACTATAATGCTAAATGAGTTTTGAAAACATAAAACTATATTTTTGTAAAAGATCTTTTGTTAAAACACTTTTTGATGGAGAAACATAAAGCTTTTGGCATGAAAGTTTCTTTAAGTGGTAGATCTACTTTGTAATGGTTCGGTATTCTTGTTTTGATCTTTCCTTGACCCTAGCAAAAGCTCATGGGTCCTTTGGTTGGAAATATCCAAGAATCACTTAGCCATAACAAATATCTAAGGATGGAAAGGGTAAAAGTTACTTACTTGAAGTAAAAAGGAGATGTAAAGAGTAAATGAAGAGTTGTGTGTGTGGTGTGGGGCTTCAATATTTTCGGCCAAGAGGGGAAATGGGGAGAGAAGAGAGAGCCTTTTTACTTTCCAAAAGTTGAGAATGAAAGAATGAAGAGAGAGAGAGAAAAAGTTGTTTATATAGCATTTGAAATTAGGTTAAATGGAGTAAAATAAATTGAAAAACAAATTGTAGAATGGAGCTTGGGGGGGGGGGGGAGGGGCGCATTTCACGCCAACCAATGCTTGTGGAAGAAGGGAAAATTTTGATTTTTTGATTGATTTAACATGATGTGAAGTTGTTATGAGATGTAAGGGAAGTTAAGGACAAAAGTTATGGAAAGAAGGAGTTGATTTGAGTGATGGTAAGGGTTTGAATTTGTAGAGTGTGCTAATAGGTAGACTAGGTGGTACTTATGAATAGTAGTGAATAGTTGACAAGACAATTTAATTTCCGGTAGTAATGGAATACGAATAAAAAGGCTATAACTGTATTTTTCATAAGCCGGAAAATTATGAAAAATATATTTTTGAAATCGTTATTTTATTTCGGTTCAAATGAGTACTCATAAAGAAATTTTTGAAATTCTAGTTCCGGGGCACGCTTTTCTATAATGGGTCTCGGGATGACCCGGAATTGAAAATTTCCAAAAATCTGATCTTTTCTTGGTTTGAAATATAATCGCGAACTATATTCAAAATTAAATTTTCTTATATAAGTTTCTTATTTGGAAACCGTGGAAATGCCGGAATTTTGGGTTTCTAAGCCTTTCTCAACAAGCTTGAACTAAACCGTTTAGGGTTTCATTTTTCGGTTTCCGAAGTTTACTTGATTACTAGGAAACCCAGGGTATAAAATAATAATAATAATAATAATAATTGTGTAATGAAATAAAATGAATAGTGCAAAAGAATCAATTACCGGTAGAAATGAAAATACGGTAAAAAGGTTATAACTGTAACTTTTATAACCCGAAAAATTATATAACTGATATATTTAGAAATCTCGTGGAATTACGAGTCTAACGGTACTAATGGTATATTTTTGATATCTCGAGCCCGGGATACGCTTTTCAAGTCTGTATCCGAACGGGTTCAAATAGGTCAAAAATTTACCAATCTTATTTTTAAAAACTTATTTACTACGAGCTATTCTACTATTTAAACTACCTTTGGCCTCTAGAGTTAGGGCGCTAGATTGCCGGACTTAACTATTGTATTCCGGTTAGGGTTTCCGGATGATTTCCGGTTTATATTGCCAAGTTGGAAACTGAGATTTTCTGTTATACAACGTATTTAGTTGAGAAATTTATTTTAAATTTTATTTTTATAAGTATTTAATATCTCTATGCTTTCGGAAATCTTGAATTGAATTATTATATCCGGAGTTATATCGGTAATGGTTACCATATGATTTTCTTGAGTTTGAGTCAAATATCGATTTTTGGAATGATTTTGGGGAAATCTTGATTTTTATAATTTGCTTTGAAAAAGGATCTTCATAGTGTTTTGTTTTCGAATTTATTTTTGCTTCGATTTAAGGTTTTATGAACAATTGGTCAACTTAAGGATTATCTAATTTATTTTTTTTTTTCTTGAATTCTTCCTTCTTAAGATTACGAGATTTCAATTTCTAACTCATTCTATGATTCTTGGGAGTTTGATTTGATCGTTAGGGCTTTATTGTGATTTCCGTCTCTTAGGATTATTAGTCTGGTCGTTTGGGGAATTTCCAAAGTCTATATTTTATTATTGGCAGATAAAGTTTTCTTAATCGTACCAAAGCCTAATTATGGAATTGGCCTTTGGTGATTTCCTGATCCTTCAAATTGTCATGTTATGGATTAACTTGCTTTTTAGCAAATTATCACTGTGTTTTATTTTCATCCCGATTTTATGAATTATAGATTAGGTAAGCAGTTTATCTTACGTAATGGTTTTTGGACTTAAGGACTTTTGTAGTCCTTAGTTTATTTTTTTTTTAGATTTTCTCAAGTCTAATGAATTCTTACTTTCGTTTTATATATTAAGACTCGTTCGAAGTTCGGTTTTAATTTGGCGTGATTTTTAAGGTTTATTTTCAAAGTTCATCTTGGAATTATTTACTGAAATTTTCCGGGTCTTACACATTGTGTGTATTTTCTTTGGCTAGGTGACTCCGAAGAAGGATACCTATATCCCAAAGATTATTTCGATTGAGTGGAGTGTGTGAACGACTCATCCATATAGAAGAATAGTCGACATAGCATCGTGAGTTTATTTCCTTTAAATACTATACTTGTTGTACTTGTAATTTAGTTGCATTAGAGTTAGTAAAAGATAAATGGATATGTGTGTAAAATAATTCCTTGAAAGAATGCTAAGAATAGCGAGGCCCGAATTGATTTAAAAGTTTGTTTTAGTATAACACTTGCTTTGTATGAGATTCTTTGATCGTCTTAAATTTGATAATAATAATGTTATGATATCATAAATTAATGGATTCATGCATACCATAAAGTGGTCACATTGCATTTGGGTTATTATCCTTGGGTGAGAAGGATAGTAAGCTCATGTTGAAAATAACACTTGGCGGAGTGTCCAAAAGCGATTGCTTGGCGGCATTAAGGAAATGCTTGGCAGAAAATCTGAAAGCAAGGCTCAATTCAAGTAGACTTCATATGCTTGGCGATATTGGTCGAAGGCATAAATCTTTTTACTAAAACTACTTGTTTGAGGTTATGTATCACCAAACCCCGAATGGATGGTGCAAATCCATTCAGCATATAGTTCCTGGAAAACTATATGCCTTGTTTACCCACGTTTATGATGCATTCCATTTGTTTGATTAAATAACTTGTTTGAAATTTTGTTACAAGAAGTTATTTATGGAAATAGTTCTCACTAATCCTGTTAGCTTATACCCTCATAGATATCTTTTGCAGTTCCCTATTTGTGGTTGAGGCCACAAGGACCCTGCAGTCAGGTAATTTCTTTTCGGCTATGGAAATCCTACATGAAGTCTAGTGTTGGATAAGATGTACAATATTCTTGTGATAGATTTGTGATTAAGGGAAATATCCCTAAGTTTGTAAGATCATTGATATAAGTAAATGAATATTATGAATCCCCTTTTCTTAATATGTTATTATATCTTCTTAAGCTTCATAATTCCATGTATGGTCCTCTAAATTTGTGAGAGCACGCCTTACACTTAATATCAAAGCTTTTGGAAGTGGCTAAGGTTGTCATACTTAAGCTTTAATATTGAGTATGACAGACTGTTACGTTTAGGGTATCCTTTGGGGTGTGACATTGTTCCTTTTATAGTACTCTTAAATGTGGGTTCATAGAGATTTCTATATGTTTATATTTTATGGTATTGAGATTTAGAGCCTTTACGTGTCTCTTTTAAGAGAAGGACACGTGGCAGGTTGTAATGCCTTAGTTTAGGGCGTTACAGATTTGATAATATTTTTTGATAAAAATTTACATATTAACGATGTAAGTCTCAAAAAATTTCAGTAAATAATTCCAAAATAAACATTGGAAATAAACTCTAAAAATGACTCCAAATTAAAACTAAACTTCAACTAGACCTAAATCACGAACGAATCTAAAAATTCTCAATCTTAAGAAAATGAGAATCCTTAAAAATAAAATAAGAACTCAACGATTTTCAAATTCAAAACCATGTATGACATATTCTATATGTAACCTGAATTATAAAATCAGGAAATGTAGAACCCAAAAAAAATTATTAAAAAGTAAATAACGATTAACCTTCGGAAATAAAACCCAATTCAAGAATTCAAAAAACGTTGAGAGATATTAAATATTTGCAAAATAAAATTTAAAATAAATTTCTCTAACTAAATGTGATGTAAAAACATAAACCCCTCAATTTCCAAATTGGCAAAGATCTAAACCAAAAAATCACTCGGGAACCCTAAGTGGAATACAATAGTTTAAGTTCGAAAATCTCGCGCTCTTAACCCTAGAGGCCGAGGTGTAGTTTAAGTGTGTAGGATAGCTCATAGTAGTATAAGGTCACTTAAAAATATCAGATTGGTAATTTTTTTTTTTACCTATTTCGAACCCATTCGGATACAGACTTTGAAAAGCGTGTTCCAGGGCTCGAGATATATAAAATATATCATTAATACCGTTAGACTCGTATTTTCATAAGGATTTCAAAAATATCGATTTTATAATTTTTAGACAACTAGAGATATCTAATTTTTGCGATTATATTCGTATTTCTTTATTACCGGTAATTAACTAGTCTTTTGTACTATACACTACTATTCATTACACAATTTTACTATTCTCGTATACCCTTATATTTTTAGTTAAATATTTTATATATCATAGAAAATTCTGTTTTCTTAAAATTAGTTCGTTTCGAGTTTTCACGAGATTAATTTCTATTAAAGACTCGATACTAAAAATAAAATAAATTAATTTAATAATTGGAAAATATTTTAAGTTTCATAAGATAACTTTTTTATAATTTTTCAAAATCTAAAAATATCGGTTATAGCTTATATAAGCATATTTTGACCTTACCGGTAACCTATTTTTGGAAATACTAAAATAATTCAATTGATTATTTAATTTTATTTATGAAATTTCTGCCACTCATTTAAAAATATTTTTCTTGATTCTATTTTATATATTTTTCTTAATAAAAATCACTTTTTCAACCCATACTTCAAGCACACTTCAATTGTCACTTCTACATATTAATCATATTTTCTTTCACTTATTCTACACTCCATTTCGCATGCATGGCAGCTGACCACACTCCTAAAAACAACCACTTTTCTTTTATTTTAATGATTTATTTAATGATTTAAAGTTTCTTTTAGTTAGCAAATTAAGTAATACAAGTTACACTTTCAAAATTCAAGTTACAAACTAACTACACTCCTCTCTCTCCCCTTGTAAAATCACATCCATTGTTTTTTTTTTTTCTTCTTTCAATTATTTAACACACATCAACACACTCCTCTCTCTATTTAAAGCCTCTTACTTACTCACTTTCCTTCTTTGTAACCCTACATCATTTACTCTCTCTTTTTCCTCTCTTTAACTCTTTCTTAGCCTTGTTCTTGCAAGGAAAACAAGCTGCCCCCATTTCAAATTCTTGCTCTCACATTCCATTCTTGAAGATTCTTTAAGTAAACATTTTTCTTAAGCTTCCATAGATACTATAGGTCGATTATCTAGAGGTTTCATGCATCAAAGGACCCTCCATAATGCCTAAAGGCTAGAGATGATGATGCCAAAACTTTGAAACACTTCTCTTGTTTATGATCTATAATGATATTGCTATATTTGTTGTCTCTAAGACTTTATTATCTTCATATTTATATTATACTTTGTAGATCTAAATTTTTATGAAGCTTTGGTTATGTTTATGTTTAGATCTATAGGTTTAGGGCTTACTACCATGCATTTCTTTTATATTTATGTTCATAATATGTGCAGATCTTGGAGTTGAACATGAATAAAAATAGTGAAATTCGTATCTAGGCAGGACCCATTTTTAAAAACCACTTTCCAAGTGTCAAAATGAAATTTTTACTTGAGATAATGAATGATTAATGTATATATATCATCAAGACTTCATTTTATATGATTTAAAGATGATTTTCAAATATTATTTTTCATAACAAAATGCTATTTTCGGATTTAGGCCAAGGCCTAGTTTAAAAACATGTTTTCCAACTCAAAAATGAAGTTTTTATTCAAAATATGGAAGATTTTTAAGATAAGATATGTAAAGGATGATTTTTCATAAGTTTAGATAGATTTTATCAAAAGATATGTCCAAAAATAAATTTTATAAATTCGGATCTCAACCAAGACCAATTTTGAAAACTCATTTTTCAACACCAAAATGAAGGATTTGTTTAAAAAATGAAGGGCTTATGGAATAGATATCAATAGGAGATGTTTTTGATAAGTAAATGGTAGATCCACTAGTAGAAATTGTCAAAATGGGAAGAAATTACAAAATATAAAATTTGAGTTTATCATAACATTTTGTAAATTCGGATGGTTTCAAGACCATGCCTTAAAAACCCTTTTATCAACTCAAAAACTTGTGTTTTATATGAAAAATGAAGAGTTTAGGTCATAGATATTATCAAGTAATGATTTTTATAAGTTAAGATGGGACTTTCTAAGAAAAATATGTAGAACAAGGAGTAGAAATAAAGTAGGAAAATTTGAGTTGTTTGTCATTTTAAGAAATTCGTAATAATGGAGTAATGGTATGAAAACCCATATTTTTCAAACTCAAAATATAAGTTTTATTAAAGAAATGAAGTCCTTAGTGGCTAGGTATGGTTGAGCTTTAAGTTTCTAAGTATCGAATGAGTTTGCTTAAAGAAATCACCACAAAAATAATTTTTACGAAATTCGGATTTTAGGATGAACCATATTTAAAAACATGTTTACAAAGTGTAAAATGGGAATTTTTATTGAAAAAGAAGGCCTTAGGGAATATACATAATGAAGGCTTAATTTTGACAAGAATAAATAAATTTTATCAAGAAATTTTTCTAAAAACAAGTGAGGATGATCAAGAATACAAGACTAGCCTTTCTAAGATGATTTTTCATAAAGTCTTACAAAGAAAAATTTTTCTAAAAATTTCTTTTGTTCAATATCATCAAGAACATGTACATATATATCTCATTACATATCATTTACGATAGTAACTTGTTCATATTGCATGAATACTAGCTTTGGTTAATAGAAACTTCATGAACTTTCACAAAATCAATTTTCTAAAATTGTTTTTGCTACTTATCTGATCTTTTCAAAGCTTCAAAATTTTCAAAACTTAAATATGATACTATAATTTTATAGATCTTTTGAAGTAGATAGAAATCGATATATAATTTGCTAAATTTCGAGTTAAAACGATCAAGTTATGGCAGTTTTAAATTGGAATTCCCGCTTAGGACGAGAATTACGAATTTGATAGTTTGTATGAGATAGAATGGGTTAGTTTTTAGTAGAAATACTCATTTGGGTATTTTTTCCTTTTTAGGTGACTCCAAAATCGATGATTCCCTACCACCGGATTACTTTACTAAGAGACTAGTGATCTAATGGCCGAGTGAGTTTTCCTCTTATTTTGTTACCTTTCTTGTGCTTGTAGCTAGTTGTACTAGAATTAGGAAAAAATAAAATTGTGATGAGTTGTGGTATAATCTTGGTTGAATGAATGATAAGTATATCGAGGCGAGACTTGTTGTAAAATCATTGTATGAGTTAGCATAGACTTGAATTGTTTGAAATTCTCTATGATCGCTCTTAACCTACATAATTAACATGCCACGATTATATGAATAAACTGTACATGCATATCACGTATTGAGTTGCATTGCATCAGCTAATATACCTATGATGGGACAAAAGTATATTAGCGGAAGGCGAGGGGGCCTTTGTTAACATTAAGGATGTGAGATCACTTAAGTTAACGGAAGTGGGGTAGGCACTTAAAACTACCACAATAAAACAACAGAGATTGTATAATTAAGAGAAAGAGATCGGGATAATGGTTGCATGACTTATGGACCACCGCAAGCCTAAATGGAGGGTGTAAATCCATTCACATATGGCTACCAGAAAGTCATATGCTTGTCTGCTCATGTGTTTGTTAATGCATAGCATATGGATGAATTATAACTTGCTTGTTATCATAAGAAATTAAGGGAACTCTCACTAAGCTAGTGTAGCTTATACCCCAATAGATGTTTGAATAAACATGTTGACGGGAGAATGCTACGTGGGGACTGAGATGGTTGGAGTCGAATATGACTTTGGGATTCCAACAGGAGGTGAGAATACTTGAAGATATTAGCTAGGTTTTGTGAATTGTCTTGTAATAGTTTGTGTAGTGAAATCTATGGATGAATTGTAATTGAAGTATAGTGAATTGTATTTCCTTTACATTGTTACTCAAGTTGTATCAATATAAAATGTATACTCTGATGTGTCTCCTCCATGTGTTAGACGCCTTGTACACAGTATGGAAACCTTCGCGTGACTAAGGCGGTCATTCCTAGGCTTTAATATTGTGTACGATGGACTGCCACGTTTAGGATACCCTTCGTGGCGTGACAAACGATATTTAATATTCTGGATGCTACAGTATACATAAAATCTTTAGTTTAAGGCTTTTACTTTTCAGCATTTATACTTGCTATCGTAAATTATATTTTATCTCTTTGAAAGTTTAATTAGGTGATATTTTGATAAATTAATAATTATATCGCCCTTAATTCGACTTTATTATAAATTTATCAGGTTTGAAATTACATACGCATTCTGTCACGCCCCAATGGGTACCCTAAACGTGACAGTCGGCCACACTCAATATTAAAGCTTAAGTATGACAACCTTAGTCATTTCCAAAAGCTTTTATATTAAGTGTAAGGCTTACTTTCACAATTTTAGAGGACCATATGTGGAATAATGAAGTTTAGGGAGATATAAAAACATATTAAGAAAAGAGGATTCACAATAATTATTTGTTCATGGCAAAGACTTTACAAACTTAAGGACAATTCCCTAAATTATTAATCTATTATATAACTATTTGCATGCTAATATTGTGCTGTACTTTATCCAGATTTCTAATGTTCAAAAGGGATTACCTGCCCGCATGGTCCACATGGCCTTAACCATAAGTACGGGAACTTCAAAAGATAGCTATCGGGGTATAAGCTAATAGGCTTAGTGAGAACTATTTCCATAAATAACTTCTTGTAACAAGATTCAAACAAGTTGGTTAATCACACATATGTAATGCATCAAACACGTGGGCAAACAATCATATAGCTTTCCGGGAACTATATGTTGAATAGATTTACGCCCTCCATTCGGGGTTTGGTGATACTCAAAACAAGTAGTTTTAATAATAGAAAATTTAAGCTTGCGAGCACTCATCGCCAAGCATTCATTAAAAACTTTTAAACTTATGAGTACTCATCGCCAAGTATTCCGAATCTACTTGATTTGACCTTGCTTTCGGATCAACCGCCAAGCATATTCCATTAAGCCGCCAAGCAATCGCTTTCGGATCTTGCCAAGTGTTGCTTTCGACATGAGCCTACTATCCTTCTCACCCAAGGATAATAACCCAACTATGCAATGTGACTCACTTCGTGGCATGCATGAGTTCATTAATTTATAAAGTCATAACATAATTATTTTCAACTTTATGGTGATCAAGGAATTTCACACAAATCAATTTTAAACTAAAACAATCACTTAGAACGGGCTTCGATATTCTTAGAATTTCTTTCAAGGAATTATTTTACATGCATATCGGTTTATCTTTTCCTAACTCTAGTGCAACTAATTTTACAAGCACAACAAGGATAGCATTTAATGGAAATAAACTCACGATGCCATTGTCGTCTATTCCTCTAAGCGGATGAGTCGTTCACACACTCCACTTAATCGTAATAGTTCTTGGGGTGAAGAAATCCTTCCTCGGGGTCACCTAACCAAAGAAAATACCCATAATGAGTTTTTCTTGAAGATTTTCTTGAATTTTGACAAAACAATGTCAAAGAACGTTAAAGTTCGTGTAGAAGAATGTTCCAACTTAAAATGGCCATAACTTGGTTATTTTAACTCGGAATCGCGCATATAATATACCGATTTCTATCTACTCGAAAAGATCTACCCATTTATAAAATTATTTCCCACAAAAAAAGCCATATAGGCTCCAAAAAAGTGGCGACAAAATTCACCACGGATTTTCAAGTAAAAACAACTTTGGTTCAAGAAATCAAAATTTGTTTGATAAATACTTAGTTATCTATATAGTTGAAAAATTCTCTTTTTATAACTATATAACTCATATTTAAGCATGCTCAAGTGTCTTATTGCCAAATTATTTTTCTTAGGTGAAATAATGTCGGGTTGAAGCTTTTCGGAAATTGTTTTTTTTTATAAATTTCTTTGAAATGAATACCTTGCTTTCTTTGTTTTCTAAAAACGTTTTATGTTGGTTTTATTTATCTTTTTCTAAGTGACCTTTGAAAATAAAATTTTCTACTTTCTAAGTTACATTAATACTATATTTGAAGTTTTCTAGGAATTATGCTATTCTTCATTTTTCTTGTGTAAATTCCTTTGTTTACTTGTTTTGTAAAAATTCCTTACTTGATATTTCTCATTCCTTTTTCTCATGTCTCATATTTTTCAAAAATAATCATTCATGCATGAAAATTTGTTCTCTTCATAAAAACAATGTGGAATAATTAAGGGCTTTTTGTAGAAAAACTAATTTCTATAATTTTATTAATTTCTTCTTGTAACTTGAAAAGAAATAACTTTATTATTTTCAAACCATAAATTTTCTTTGCCTATTCGTTTGCAAAGGTCTTTACTTAAAAAATTTCCTTAGTCATCCATCTTCTTATAAAAAGAACCATTTTTGTATGAACAAAATATTTTCTTTTGGAAACAAGGTAGAATAACAAAGATTTGAGTAGCTTTTTAAGTAAAAATAGTGAATTCTTTTTGTAACTTGAAAAGAATGAGTTTATTTTTGTTATCTTATATTTTTATGTTTCACACAAACTTATTCCTAAGTGACAAAAAGCCTTCTTTTATTTGATTATCTTTAGAAAATAAAACTTTTGGACAACAATCTAAATGAACATGATTATGAGAATAATAATAAATAACATAAAGCATAAATAATAAAGTCAAGTATTGGAGTCTTAGCTTTTTCAAGGCTCCCGGGACTAAGAAATAAACTAGTCCCATAATGAAATAAAATGAAAGAAGAAAAGCTTGTTTTGACTTGATGAGGACAAGTCTAAGACTAGAGACTAGTCTTAATTTCAACAAGGAATAAATAAATTGCAATGGAAAAGTAAATAAATTGCTTTGCATGAAATAAATAAATTGCAAGTGAGCTTATATGCTCTAAGGAATATGTATGCATTTGTATAGATATATAAACAACAACATAAACATAATTGGATTGGCATGAACAAGAACAATACATGAACATAATGTAGTTTCCATAACTTGTAGTATTTGAAAACCCACACTATGGTCATGTAAAGTTACATGACATGAAGAAGAAGAAAGAAATATAAAGTGGTTACCTAAGAAGACTTTGATATGGTTATGCGGTTATGGGTTTTGGTTTGTTGGTAGAAGTTGTTGTAGAATTATTTGGAGAGAGTTTTGAGATGGTATTTTGGAGAGTTTTGAGAGGAAAATTTGAGAGAGTTTTTGTATGAATTTGGGGTAGTGAATGTGTGAAAGAAGTGAAAGAGGAGGGGGGTATTTATAGGAAATTGAGGAGTGATTTTGTGTGATTTAAATAAATAAAATTGAAACAAAAATTGAGGAGATGGGCATAGGGGGGGCGCCGGCCGTGTACTCCAAAGGGGGCATTTGATATATTTTTTGATTTTTTGAAAGATAAAAGATGTAATATGTAAGGTAGATGTGATATAAAGTTATGGGAAAGGTAAAAAGTTAAGATTATAGGTTATGTAGAGTGTAAGGTAGGTGTAAGAAAAAGTAGAGATAAAAGAATAGTGTAGAATAGTAATGAATAGTGTAATGTAAAGTAGATATGACAATTAAAGTACCGGTAGTAAGAAAATACGCGTATAATAGCTATATCTGTTATTTTTACTTGACGAAAATTTACGAAACTGATATTTTTGGAAAACTTATATTTTTACGAGTCTAGCGGTGTATTCGGAATATTTTTACTAGTCCGGGCTTCCGGACACGTTTTTCGAGACTGTGTCCGATCGGGTTCGAAGGACACCCGAATTTCGCGAAACTGAAACTTTTATAAAACCTATGGTTATTACGGACTATTAAGCTAATTATCCCAACTTCGTTTTTCAGGGCCAAAGAAAACGGCAATCGGATTTAGTTTGTTACGGTAAACTAGGGTTTTGTTGACCTTTAGGGTTTCGTTTGACTTCCGGTTAGGGTTTTGTGCTAAACCGATTCGAAAATTTAGGGTTTACACATTCATTACTATTTATAGATTTATTCTAGAGTTTTTACTAGATTGGAAATTTAATATTTATTTTATATTTGTTACTTGGTTCTTTTTTACTAATTATAAGTTACTAGATTATATCAAAATTTTAGTTTCATAGGCTCAGAATTATTTAACTTAAAGGTATTGATATGTTTCAAATATTAAAATTTAGATTCTCAAATATTAAACAATTTTTCTTTATTCTTTATTTCGAACATTATGAATTTTTAAAGTCTTAGTGATAAATAATTATTTATTCTAATTTGTTTATACTTAAAATTTAAATCACGAAAAAATTTGGAATGATTTCTAATATTTTTATTATAGTTTTTTATGATTCTATATTTTATTTTATAATATTTATTATAATCGGGTAATGTAAAATTAAAGGGATTTCAATCATCCCAAAACTAAGGTGAGCTGCTTCTTTGTCCGTATAAAGCTTCATAGGGTGGTATCTTGATGGTTGAATGGTAGGTATTGTTGTAAGTAAACTCAACTAAAGGCAAGTGTGCTTCCCAGCTTCGTTTAAATTCCATAACACATGCCCACAGCATATCCTCTAAGGTCTGAATAGTTTGTTCTGACTATCCATCGGTTTGCAGGTGGTAAGCAATACTAAAACATAACTTAGTCCCCATACACTTTTGCAAACTTGTCTAGAACTTTGACGCAAATCTGGGGTCTCATTTGGACACGATTCCTGTTGGAACTCCATGTGTGAACCCCTGAATTTTTCATAACTCTTAAAAATAATCCTACAATTAAATATCAAAACCAAGACCCTGAAAACCTATCCAAGTTAAAACTAAATTCTAAATAAGGTCAAACATGAAATTTCTTAACCTTATGAAAAATAAAATAGAAAATCAATAATCATTTGACTCAAAATATGTATGTGAAACAATTCAACTATATGATCCCTACCATGTAAATTGAGACAATATATCTGAATAATAATCAATGACAAAATATTAAAACCTTAAGCCCTTAGGTAAATTTTAGAATAAGAAATTCCAATTACTACTAGAAGTCGAACCGAATCAACACAAAATCTTAGGCTCGATTAATAATTCCGAGGATTGTAAAATATTAAGTAAATCATAAAAATAAAGTAAAAACTTAAGTTTTGAACCAAAAATATAAAATGGTTATAAATCGTAAAATTTTATAATTTTACATGTAAATCTTAAAGCCAAAATTAAAATCGAATCCCGAAAAGTCAACTAAACCAACAACAAGCCCTAGTGAGTCTGGTTCCAACAATCCCATGCTCTTAGACTTGAGATAATCATAGAATGTAGTTCGTATTAATATACGGAAACGTAAGAAGATTAGATTCGTCAAAAATTTGATCATTCCAAACCTGAACGGGATCAGTTCTCGAAAAACGTGTCTCGGGACTAGAGATAGTAAAAATATTTCGATAATACCGTTAGACTTGCAATAATATGAGAATTCCAAAATATTAGTTTTACAATTTTTCGGTAATTAAAAATATCATATATTGTACTTTTATGCATATTTTACTTACTACCGGTATTAATGTGTCTTGTTTACTATTCATGTCACTATTTATTACTATTCGTCTATCTCTACTTTTTCTTACTATCTACTCTTACTACCTATACACCTATTTCTTATATTTTTTATTTCCAATACAACTTTATATCACTCGCTTATCACATATGAATCACTTTTCATTATAAAAATACAAATTAAATAATTTTTCCCCTTCCGCTTAATGGTCGGCACCCGTCTCTCTCTTCACTATCCATTTTTTTTCTTTTTCATTTTATTTAATTACATCTAATTTCCTTCTATCTTCAACTATAAATACCCAATTTCCCTCCATTTGTTTCTCGCACTTCATTTTACATATCAAAACTCTCTCAAATTCTCTTCACAAATCCTTTAAAATTTCCTTCCTAAAGCCCTCTTCTTCCCCCATCATCACTAACCTCATACAACCTACAACCAATTCCTTCTTCCTTCATCTCTACATGAACCTTAGGTTAAAAAAAATCTCAATATTTCTCCTTCATGTCATGCAATATTACATGACCATAGTATGTGTTTCTATAATGCCCTAATATAAGCACATTACAACCGCCACGTGTCCTTCTCTTTATATGAAGATGCCAATGCTAAAATTCTAATATACATATAAGCAATATATAAAACTACAATACTATCATAAGGATACTTGTTTAAGTTATCTCATGAAAATAAAATCCTTAAAGAAAACATCTTGATGGCATAAAACCAGCCAACTAAATCTAAATATCACATAAAAGGAAAAACTCTTATAACAGTCTTAAACTCAGAAAAACAATAAACATAAAACTTCATATTAGTCTTTCTCAACTATCCTTAAATCTAAAGCATCTCTAAGAGTCTGGTAAATTAAATCCACTAACGTCGTCCCTATCATCTATGAAGATGTCATATCCTGAAAGATTAAAAACCACCTGATCTTCTCCTACTCTTGAAAAATGAAAAGAATGAGCAAAAAGCCTAGTACGTCAAACCACACACAAATGCATATGTATATACAATATGTATAATCAAGTGCAACTATTACTAATGCAACAAACAACATTTATTATCTTATATTAGCCAACAAGCAACGCAATTCAGAACCATATGCATCTAGTTCCAAATCTGGAGTAACTCATGACTCTATAAAAAAATCATATATATATATAATAGATAATTATACATAAATTGGTGTAAGGAATCTTCCTCACAACTGTGGCCATACTGCAAAAACCTAGTCTATCATAATCATCTCCAGGTGCAACTCCACTCGGGACAACATTACACAAGGATCATCAAGTTGCCAGCGTTGGTATCACACTCTATGTGGTATTCACTAATCGCAGCTAAGCATAAGCAAAACAATTTAAGATATATAAATTAAGTCAATTTAAAACTCTAATCCTAAAACACATAGAACAAACAAGTCTAAGCCTACAAACACATATAGCAAACAAGGTAAGGTCGTAATTGAATCAAATTCCAAAAAATGGACTCTAACTCACCTAAATCTTCTTTTAGAACACAAACCCTAATTGACTAGAACTTAACAATTATGAACATATAGATTTCAAAATACAAACTTTCATTACATATCCTAATTTAAACTCCTTCTAAAACCCTAACCTTAACAAAATTTGAAATTCACACCTTTCTCCTTGATCCTTCTTTACGAATTATTTATTTGTATATTACATCTCTTCCCTCTCAAAAGAAACTTTCATCCTCAAAAGTTACCTAGATTATCGAAAAGTTTTGGATATTTGATCTTCATTTCCTCCTCTAATTCCCATGTAGCTTCATGTTCTAATTGATTTATCTACTAATATAACATTTTACTAACATGCTCTTACTCTTATTGCTCTTGTTATGCTTTTTCTTTTCTTTCTTTTCTTATTATTTTTAGAAATATTCTTCTTTTAGTTCTAGGATGCCATGATGAAGTTAAGATTCGCAATACTTGACCTTACATATTTATGCTTACTTGATTCTTGTAGTTCTTTCTTTCTTTGTATGAGTTATTCTTGTCTTTAACATAACTACATAATCATATTCTTGCATGACCATATTGTTGTTGTCTCAATAAAAATAAAGATGAGTTATTTCTTTAATAAAGAAAAAAAAAAGAATAAACTCTCTTTGAAAATAAATTTCTATCACTTAGAAAAAAAAAAAAGAAAAATTTTCATCAAAGACTTCGAGTTTTGTTCCAACAAATTCTTTTCAAAAGTTAGACAAGCCCATCATAAGTTTTAAGTGATATTATTATGCTAGATTTAACTAAGTAACTTCATTACATACTCTCTTTTTCAAAATAATAAGATAAAAATTACTGTTTCACAATTTAATGCTGACAATTCTTTGTTATGTAAATTTTTTTTAAAAACTTATTTATAAGATTATCACCAACATTTTAACAAACACTAAGAACCAAACAATTTTTCTAAGTCATATTTAAAATCAACTCACTAGTTAAAAAGCCACTTAGAAATAAATAAATCGGTATACAACTTAAGGAACTAAGTTTTAAGAAGTAAAATCCATTTCTTTTAAGAAATTATGAAAATACAAATAGTAGTTATAATAATTAGACACTCACTTGTAACAAACTAAAGATTTTCCTATAAAGATCCATGTGTTAAGAAATTATGAGTTAAGAAAAGAATTATGATGCGAAAAGAATTTAGAACAAGCCATTCATTTAACTTTCCTCATGAGCAAAAACTTAAAACTTTTTTTTTTCACAACTTAGAATAATTTTTCTCTCAACACATAAAGATTTATGTCTTGGGAAATAATTATTTCAAAAAAGTTAGTATGAAAATAAAATATTCATGAACTCAAAATAAATATGAAATCATGATTAAGTGTCACATTTACAAAATTTAAGAATTTAAAATTTTGTATAAAGAATCAAACTTAGGAAATTCTTTAAAAGAGAACTACACTTGGATTTTATATCGCAAATAAATAAAACCATGTTTTATAAAAGAAATTGTTAAAGTAAAAAATTTGTGAATAAGTATAACAATTTTAACAATTTTAAATACATATGTTGAATTATGATTTTTCTTGTTAATTGAATCACATGTTTAAAAAATCACAATTTAAATCAAAAGTCAAAAGATGACCCTTCACTAAACTCTATCTTTCACAAAGATTACTTATAAGTTTTATTTTTAAGACAATATCGCTAGAATCATGCATAAAATATAGGTCTATGTATATATTAAAAGGATTTTTTAACTATATAAATGTTTATGTTTTTGCTATGGAACTTTCAAGTGAAAAAGAATTTAGAAAAAGTTACAATTAGAAGTTGGAATTTTCGTGCCAGAACTGTACCAACCCATTTTGAAACCAAACGACTTCAAATGTTAAAATAATCTTAGAAATAGATAGATCTTTTGGAGTATGTAGAAAACAACATCTTATCTGCGAAATTTCGAGTTAAAATGAGCAAGTTATGACCATTTTAAATTGAGATTTCATATACTCCGAATTTTGACGAAAATAACAAAATAGAATTAGAAAGTTTAAGTAGAAATTTTATGAAATAATCATCCTAAGTATGTCTTTTGTCTAGGTGATGAGGAATACGTGACTTCTCTTCTTGAGGATTATTACGACTAAGAAGATTGCGATATGAACAAGTGAGTTTTCCCTCTAAATTTCGTTACCTTGCTTATGCTTATAGATAATTGCACTAGATCTATAGGTACAAGATAAAATTGACATTTATGGGATATGGTTTTATATGTATATGTTTTTATGCATGTGTGACAATGGATGCTAAGCATATCAGAACCCACAAATAGTTGTTTAAGTAGATCTTTAACATTACCTGTTGCTTATATCTGTATGATATTTGTTTGATCGCCTTTAAGTATACCTTAATTATACTCAGCTTCGATATAAATTAAATGGACATGTGATGCATCCGTCAAGTCACATGTCAAAAACTGCTACTCCTACACAAAGAATTGGATGGTCCAAGGCCAAGATAGCCCACGGCCATGCTCATTCTTAGGAAAACAAGGCATACTGGGGATACATTCTAAGGATGAGCCACGTTGATCAATCACTGAGGGTAGAGTGTGCCTAGGGACTAGCGGTAGAAGATTGTAAAGACCTTCAAATACCATTCCCTAACCGTCGATACGGAGGGGAAAATTCGTTCTATATATGGTTTCCAAATAACCATATATATTTGTGTAATCATGTGTTTGTTGCATAGTATGCATAGTATATGTATGAAAATAAATAAACTTCTTTATAATCACGGTTTGAATAAAAGAGAATATCTCACTAAGCTTGTTGTAAGCTTACACCCCCATAGGCTTTTGTTGAAATAGGTATGCTTGTGGTTACATTGGAGGATCGAAATAGTAAGGAAATCGATGGCAAATGTTTGAGCTTTTGTGGAGGAAGTGGTAAAATAGGATTAATTTACTTTCATGTAAATTCTTCATGAGTTACATATGAAGACATTAGCGGGGGGTATGCCTCTAAAATTGTAATTGACCTTAGTTATGTTAATATGAAGTATTCCTCTTGCCTTGTTATTTAAATGTTATCAAAATAAGTTACATTACTTCAATGTGTTCCCTCTAATGTGTGGTAGGCCTTGTGCATGATATGAAAGCCTTTGCGTGACTAAGGAAGTCATTCCTAGGCTTTAATATCGCGTACGACGGACTGCCACGTTTAGGATACCCCTTGAGGCGTGACATTATGTAATCTCACAGTCTCTTTTACATATAACCTTGCTAGTTTGTCCATTGAATAGGTCATGTTGATAGGTATGGATTGTGCTGACTTGTTGAGTCGATCCATTATGATCCATATAGCATCACATTCGATTGATGTTATGGGTAAACCACACATGAAGTCCATCGTAATTTGATCTCATTTCCAATCTAGTATGGCTAATGGTTTCAATAGTCCTCATGGTCTTTGGTGCTCAATTTTCACTTGTTGACACGTAGGGCACTTCATTACAAATTCAGCCACGTCTTTTTTTATCCCATTCCACCAATAGCGGTTCTTAAGATCTTGGTATATTTTAGTCTCACCAGGATGTGTGGTGTATCCCGAATTATGTGCTTCACCCATAATTTCCTTCTTCTCCTCGTCGTCTGGCACACATAATCTTCTTTTCATCCGCCATGTCTTCCTCATCTATCTCAAAGTCAGCATACTTTCCTTCCTATACCTCTCGCTTCACTTTTTGAATTGCCTCATCATAATGTTGTGCTTCCTTGATCCTATCTATTAAGGTCAACTCCATAACTAAGTTGGAAATTTCTACCTCCACACTTTGTCCCATAAATTCAATACTTAACCTCTCAAATTCCTTTACTAACTCCTTTTGTAGTGAGCGTGGCGGCAACTTCTCTATGGTTCTTCCGACTTAAAGCATATACCATTGCATTTGCTCTTCCAGGACTGTAATTTATTCCGAGATCATAATCCTTCATAAGTTTTAATCATCTCCTCTGCCTCATGTTCAATTCTTTTTAGGTAAACAAGTACTTGGGCTCTTATAATTTGTATATATCTGGCATCATTGTTCGTAGAGCTAATGTCTCCAGAGATTAAGGACAAAAACAACAGCAACTAGTTTAAGATCATGTGTTGGGTAATTCTGCTCATGTGGCCTTAACTATCGTGAAGGATATACAATCACCTTTCCTTCTTGCATAAGGAAACATCCTAAGCCATTTCTAGATGCATGACTATGGATTGTATATAGCTTTTAGGATCTAGTAAGGCTAAGATTGGAGTGGATAGTAAATGTCGCTTTAATTATTGAAAACTTTGCTCCCATTTTTGTTCCAAACGAACTTTTTGTTCTTTTGAGTCAACTAAGTTAGTAGCTTGGCTATCTTTGAAAAATCTTACACTTCTTCCTATACAGCTAATACAAGAAAACTTCTAACCTCAATTACCGTCTTTGGTTGTTTCCATTCCATCTATCACGCCTCAAAAAGGAGGCTTAGTAGGATTAATCTAAAGTTATCATACTACGTGTGCACCCGTAATATGAGAACTGTCTTGCAAGTTAGAGTTTACAAGACTCTATCATACTTATTTACATTATATAATATAAATATAAGATTTTTATCTAATTTCATTATGAATTCCGATTTTTCTATAATCTGCTAGGATCGCAGAAAATTGGTATCCCCTACCAAATAATGAAAATTAGTTAACTTAACAAAATTATAACATTTACTTGTTTATACAAACTATTAAATTTTGTATGTTAAGCTTATCATAACCTACATTTCTAACTTCAATAATGTCTGTTGGAGAAGCACTCCTCACACATTCTTAACCCGATCCTAGATAATGTTATACCTGCATAAAAACTATTGGAGGGTGAGCGAACCACAAGCTCAGTTAGATAACCTGACCGGACTACACATCAAACAATAACAAACAAATTTAATTATCATGTATTTGAAAATCTTGTATTTAGCAGGCTTATATTTTTATAATTATTATTATTGCTATTTTTGCGTTGTTCCTTATCTGACCCATTATAGAACTCGAATTTATTTACTATTGTTTAGTGTCGTCGTGTTTCTTTTCATATACTTCATATAATTTTCTTGTTATGTATAGGTATCGCGTTACTAAAATATTTGGCCTATTCAAATTTCCATTCTTATGTATAAAATATGTATTTTATAATTATTATATTTTATTTTCATTTATAAGGTACACTAATATTAACAATAATGATAATAATATTAGTAATATTAATAATAATAATTATAAAATAATTTATTAGTAACACTAATATTACTTTTCATAATAACTTTATTAAAATAATAGTAATTTCAATGACAACAATAATAATATTACATATCACAATAATAATAATACTAATAGTACTAATAATAGTAATAATATCATTAAGAGTAGTACTTATAATAATAATAATAATAATAATATGAGTAGTACTTATTAGTAATAGTATTAGTAGTATAAGTTTCCAACAATTTTAGGAGTTGTTAAATTACTTTTATTACAATTTATTAATCCTTTAAATCTTTTAAGTTGAATTTACTTTCTAAATCTTACTTTATTTCTCTTATTACACATATATGTAAATATATATATATATTAATGTATTGGTTTTGGGAGGAATGGACTTAATATGGAAAGTTTTATATGTACGCTGGCACATATGTTGTCGGTGTTGATTCCCAGAGGCCAGCATTCGTGTAGATTTTATACATTTTGTTCCAGGGTAAACCGGCCTTAAAGGCGACCATCATAGGCCTGTACACCATCGGTGTATAATTCCACACTGCCGGAGTACATGTAATTTTTTGGGTTTTAAAAAAATCATGTAGCTTTTGTTCTAGTGAAGATCGGCTCAAAGGTTGCTGGCCTATCTAGGTATACTGCCAGCCTACTGGTTTAAGCTGCCGACATAGTGCCGGTGTAGGCACTGTTCATAATCTTCCTCATTTTTTCCGCTGTTTCGAACTTACTTTTCTTAATTTATTTATATATTATACTTGTGTTTAAACTTCTTCTAAGTGTTTTTCCATACTTTACATGTATCATACATGATCTATCAATACATATAACACCTTATAATGATCATACTCTATGATTTCATGGCTTATATATATCATAATACATATATAGAGTTTAAGATGAATGTTACCTTACTTGGGCTGTTGTGATGTTGTTATACTCCTTTCCTTAGCTTGACATGAACCTATTTTTTATAGAAACATTATTTAAGCTAAATTTCTACTTATACCCAACTTAAAACGAATTTAACTTACCTTTATTTGTACATTCCTAAGCTTGTATTGAATTTCTTTTAGAGCTTGTCCATGCCGTGTTTGTGTAATTTTGTTGGCTAAATTTGTTTATGTTTTATGGGTGATTTTAGGTTGTATTATGCATGAATTTTGGTTTTACAATGGTGTTTATGTGTTTTGATTCTTTACTCATTAAGTATCTATATGTAAAAAGATGAAGACAACACTTAATAAATTGGCCAAAAGAAGGGAGCTTTTCCATCGAACTTTCAATGCATTCGCCTCCAATCATGCATTAAACAATTTTCTTATTTGATAACTAGTGATTGGTGTTTGTTTGTGTAGATTGTTAAATTAATGTGAATTATTTGTGCAAATTGTATGAAGATTTCGGCTGGCAAAAATCAGTCATCATAGCCGTATATCATCCTTCACTTGCCCCATAATTAAGGAGAAATGGAACTGGATAAGAAATAAAAAAAAATGTAAGGAGAACAAGATGAATGAAAATACTAAAACAAAGAGAAGATGATGAATTTATAATCAACAACTGTGTAAAGAGTGGGGAAAAATATGAACTTGTCCAAAAGTCAGTTTGCGGGTCCAAGTGACACATATGATAAATATTTATTCGATAATATTTTTAGTTGAAAATTTTCATATTATCGGTATTAAATATTCTGAATACTATGGTATACATAGAATTTCTATTAAAGATATGTGTATATGTGTTATTTTTTTCAAATTTGTTACATACAAAGATAGTTAAAAATGAAATGAATGAGAAACATGAAAGCAAAAAAAAAAAAAAAATGTAAGGGAGATAGGATAAATGGAAATACAAAACCAAAGAGAAGATGATGAATTTATAACCAACAATTATGTAAGGAGTGAGCAAAAATGTAAACTAGTGCAAAAAGTTAATTTTGTGCATCTAAATGACTTGTATGATAAATACTAATTCGATAATATTTTTGGATAAAAATTTACATATCATCAATATTAAATATTTGAATACTATAGTATACATAGAATCTTTAGTTTAAAGCTTTGACGTTTCAGCTTTTATACCTGTTATCGTAAATTATATTTTATCTATTTAAAAATTTTGTTTGGTGGTATTTTTATAAATTAATAATTATATTGCCCTTAACTTGACTTATTATAAATTTATAGGGTTTGAAATTACATATGAATTTATTACTATTTATAAATTTATTCTAGAGTTTTTATTAAATTAGAAATTTTATTTTTATTCTATATTTGTTACTTTGTTCTTTTAACTAGTTATAAGTTACTAGATTAGATCATAATTTTGGTTTCTATAGACTTAGAATTATTTAACTTAATGGTATTGATATGTTTCGAACATTAAAACTTAGGTTCTTAAATATTAAATATTTTTCTTTTATTCTTTATTTCAAACATTATGAATTTTTAAAGTCTTAGTGATAAAGATTCTTTATTCTAATTTGTTTATACTTAAAAATTTAAATTACGAAAAATTTGGAGTGATTTTTGATATTTTTATTATAGTTCCTTTATGATTCTATATTTTATTTATAATATTTATTATAATCAGGTTATGTAAAAATTAAGGGGATTACACCATCACAGCTTTAATCTTCTCAGGATCTATCGATATTCCATTTCCTAACATAACCTGTCCTAGGAAAGGTATCTGATCCAACAAAAAATCACACTTTAAATAACTTGGCATATAACTTGTGTTCTCTCAAAGTTTATAATGCCATCCTTAAATGCTCTTCGTGTTGTTCTCATGTTTTGGAATAGACCAAAATATTTTCAATGAAGACAATTACGCACTTATCCAAGAGTGGCTTATATATATGATTCATCAATTCCATGGAAGCAATTGGTGCATTGGTCAATTCAAACGACATCTTCGAGTCTAATCCTTAGTTGATGATATCTTGATCGCAATTCAATGTGCAAGAATAAGCTTGCTCTTTGTAACTGGTCAAAGAGATCATCAATCCGCAGCTATGGGTACTTGTTCTTGATGGTGATTTTATTGAGCTCCCAATAGTCGATGCATAATCTCATAGACTCATCCTTTTTCTTTACAAACAACATCGGGGCTCCCTAAGGTGAGAAACTTGGTCTGATGAATCCTTCATCAAGCAACTCTTGTACTTGTTTCTTAAGTTCCTTGAGCTCAACGGGTGCCATTTGGTATGGTGCCTTTGATATGGGTTCCATATTTGCCATTAAATCAATCTTGGAATCGATTTCTTGTTTCGAGGGTAACTCGGGCAACTCTTTTGGAAAAACATCAGAAAACTCATTAACAATGGGAATGTTGTCAATGTTACACCATTCCTTCTCTTCTTTTATATTGCACACATAACTTTCAACTCCTTCGATTAACTCAAATGAGCTTAACTCCCACTTCTTAGAAGTTGCGAATTCTCCTAGAAATGCAACTTTCTCCCTATCTTGTCCCATGAATTCTACCTTTTTGTTTATGTAATCCATTGTGGCTTCCACTGAAGATAACTAACTCATTGCAAGAATTACTTCATATTTATTGTTTATACTATTATGAGATCGGTGGTAGCATTGTGTCCTTGTATTTTCATGGGGTAACTCTTAACATTTCTTTCATGGTCACCACACTACCCATGGGGTGAAAGCTAGTCATAGTTGTGGTTATGGGTAATCCGATCTTTTTGGCTAGACTAACAGTGATAAACAAATGTGTTGCAATATTGTCGAAAATGGTATAAGCAGTTTGGTCCCCTACATGTATGGTTCCTGTATTCGAAACACATGGGTTACTAATCTTACTATTTTATGGGGCTCCCTACGCATCTATCTTATCAACCAAAATATATATTTGAGTTTTATACCTAGTAAATATAAGAAAAAGAAGATATTAACGGTTCATGCTAACTTGTAACCAGTTTACAATCGTAATCTTTCTCGTTGTCGAGTGCAACTAACTCCACTCCATCTTCCTTAGTCTCCTCACAAAGCCATTGCCCTTTAAGATTATAGATTCTTAGCCCATACATGAACGATTTTAGGCGGCTTCCATTTTCACTTCCACTTTTCATCGGAGCAAATCCTCCTAACATTCTTGATGATCGAACAATCACTAACTTTCTTTAGGGACATTCATTTGCGAAATGTCCTGTCTATATGCAAACAAAGCAAGTTTTAGAAGCCTTCTTTGGCCAATCAAGAATCTTATGGTTGGGATCACCAAAAAAGTAGCACTTGTTTTGTAGTAACAGGCATTGCTTTGGATAGTGTGCATCTTTGCACTTATAGCAAGTTATGGGGGTTTTCGGTGCATCCCTTCTTCTGCTAACATTTCTCTTGAAGCTACTAGCAGGCTTGAACCTCTTGGAAGAGATATTTGAGCTTGTCTCATCTTGAAATTTCTTCCAGAAAACAAATATGTTTTTCTCTGGAGCTCTAGCCTTTCTTTTCTTTGCTGCTTCAATAATTCATGCTCTCTTCACCAATTCTCTAAAGTTCTAAATGTTGAACTCTTCCAATCTCATCCTTAAATCCTCATCTAACCCATTTAGAAATACTTACTGTTTTAACTCCTCACTGTACTTGTAAGACTCAGGAGCATACTACAAAAGCCTACAAAACTCCGTTTTGTGTTGCTCTACCGTCATTTCTTTCTGAGATATGTGCAGGAAGTCAGCACTGTATCTTACTCTTAAACTGCCTGGAAATTAATTCTCCAAAAACTCATGTATAAACTTGTTCCAAGTGACAGGTGGCAGCAACTCATGGCTTTTTGATTCCCACCAAATTCTGGCATTAAACCTTAACATATATGTCACATAGCTCAAACGGAGGTGGTGGCAGCAGCGGCAGAGGCACAGTATGTGATTGAGAGTCATGTGGTATAAGTCCTTCTACAGATGCTTGTGGTGCTTGTTGAGGCGATGCTTGTGCTGGTACCCGATGCTAGTATATTTATGTTTTGTTATTGCACCAATGCATTTAAATTTTGTGTCAATTAACCGAGTGTAGCCTAGAGATCACCTTATGGATTATGGGGCAAAACTACTTGAGGTGATTCTTGTTGATTTCTTTCATCGGGTAGATTATTTCATGTGCATTGTTCTATTGCGCGTCTTTTAGGTTAGATGTTTTAGAATTTTTTAATCATGTGATTTT
The DNA here is from genome assembly GCA_024138025.1 of Combretum micranthum. Taxonomy (NCBI): domain Eukaryota; kingdom Viridiplantae; phylum Streptophyta; class Magnoliopsida; order Myrtales; family Combretaceae; genus Combretum; species Combretum micranthum. Next base: position 181,595 of record JAMXBD010001339.1, read on the forward strand.
AATGACGATTATTAAGTATTTAAGCATTGAAATACGAAAATCATGAGAGTTATGGAAATTCCAACATGATAGGGAATATATCAAAATCACAAAAGAAGCTTGGTAATCAAATCAGGAAATCGAAATTCTCAAACTAGAAATACTTCATAATATGAAACATTCAATGCTACGAGACTCGTACATAAAGAGATTAAAGTCAACGAAAAAAACTTACAACGGAAATCATAAAACACAACAAACAAAAAACACTTTTTCAAAAACATAAACTAGATTCCTAATCGATCCCATAACTTAGGTTAATCTTGATTACAAAATTTGATTTAGACTTCCAGATATGCTCAGGTGGTTACTTCATCCTTTCATCCTTTTGATGACTTTCATTGGGAGGGGGTCATTCATGATGATCGAGGCTGGGGGTCATTGTAACATACATATTCAATGGACAATCATGAGATGATATAAGATAAGAGGAACATAAAAAGATGAGTTAAGTGAGTTTAATTTGTTTTTGGATTTACATTTGTTGAAAATGCGCATGTCGCAATTTTATATAATCCAACGCTGCCTTGTGGAAGGAGTACGCCATTGGTGTAAAGACCAGCATAGGTTGTGTACAGTATCAAATTCTTAAACGTTGAGTTGAATGCTGGTGAGTATGTGTGTTTTTGTTGCTGTTGAAGTTGGGTAGGATGCTTTTATTTAACGCCAGAGTCAAATGCCGCCGGTGTTGCCTTGGGTTTTGCCAACGTTGATGTTTTGAATGATGCGATTTTTGTTGCACGTCAAACACTGCCTCCTGGGGATCCTACGCCACTGGCGTAGGGATTTAATTTGCCAGCATAGGAATGAAATTCTATAAATACGCATGCAAGTTCGATAGTTTTTGTAGAAGTTTTTCTTCGTGTTTTTCCTTCGTAAAAGAGAGAAGTATGGTTGCTCTTGTGTTCTAGTGTGAAATCTTCATCTTAAGGTGAGTTTGATCAAAGGTGAGTGATCCTAATCCATCTACAACATGTTTTTCTTGAATTTTTGTAAGATCTTTTAGGGTTTTGTTGTGTTCTTGAAGGAAAACGTAGAAAGGATTAAGATATCGGGTTTAATCTATTTCGGATGGATGAAGAGTGAGTTTCATGGTTTGATCAAGTAAGAATAATGTTCTCCTACGTGTTCCATACAAATTTCATGCATGTTCCTTAAGGTTTGGTTGGATTTTTGCATGAAGGTTCTTGTGAGAAAACCCTAGCATGTGTTGAGACCCGTGATTGATGAATGCAAGTCGGGTTTTAGCAATTCAAATCAGTAAGTTTATCTCCTTTATGATGGATTTAAACAAAATAAGAGTTAAACAATCCTAATACGTTCTTGTTGATATGCAAATCTAGGGTTTTGGTGATATATTCGATATTTGTGGAGTTTTGTGCAGTTCATTGTTGTTCTTGAGGATTTTGTGGAGTTTGATCGGAGTAGACAGTGTGAATATTGGAGTTTCTTTGTCAGGTTAGAGTTTTTGGAGAATTCATATCTGTTAGAATATATTTGATAACGTGTTTATATCTTTGATATATGTATATATGTTATAACATGATGTTTAGAGTTATAGAATTGTAGTTAATGTTGATATAGGTGTTTGTGGAGTTTAGGTTATCTTTGTTTTTGTTGATATCGGATTTGAGAATTTGAATTGTATTCCTGAAATTGAGACAGGTACGACCAATCCCTGCTTGTTATTTTGCTTGTAAGTTTAGTATTGATTGAATGGTTGTAGGAACATAATTTCATAATAAACCTAATTATTTCGGTTTAATAATTGTCTATTTGGTTCTGCTTAGCTTTGACTAGTAAAGACCTGGCAGACAGTGATACTGTGAGGCACCTTGATGATCTTAATGTGAGGTTATCTTAGTGGACTCGTGCCTTGATATGATTCTAGTAGAATTAGGTGTTCTGGATTCGGGTGTTTGGGGAGTATCCACTCATCCATATATGTATATGATTATTTTTTCAAAGAGTTATTTGATTTTCAACGGGGTTTGAGTAACTTCGAGTTTGGGATTAGAGTATACCTAATACTGAACTGTGTTGTTTTGTTGGCTTAAGAAAGATAATATATGACTATTTGCATTAGCTTAAGTTGCATGAATTATTTGTACATTGTATGTGCATATTCATTTGTTTTTGGATTGGAGTTATTGTACTAGGCATCTCCTCTCATTCTTTTAAATTTTAGGTACAGGTGAAGAAGATATAGTATATGATCTTTCTGGAGATGAGTTATTCTTTGATAATGAGGATGGCGATAGTGGACCCCACTACCCGGCTAAGAGCTAGTCTTCAGATTTCAGGATTTCTAAAGAAAAAAAATGTTTAGATCTTTTGAAGTTGTAGTTGGATGTTTAGGTTGGTTTCAATGAAAGGATTGTGATATTAATGTTTTTAGTTTTTATTGATTTGTTGGTTGTGATATGCCGACTTGGATTTTATGTTTGAACTAGGAGATTATGTTTTATGAAGTATATGTTTTTAGTTTAAATAAGTTTAGTATCCTATGAGATACTCTATGTGTGTTTACAGGTGATTAATGTGTTATTGTGGATATTAGAGCCTTTGCGTGTCCTATATATAAGAGAGGATACGTGGCGAGTTGTAATGCCTTCGGTTAAAGCGTTATAGCATTCTCCTCAACTTATTCAACCATTACCGCATCATTATCTTGGTCTCTTGGCATGGAGGTATGTGACCTACTTCTACTCAAAGCACTTGTGTTCGAAGTCAGGTTGGGTTGCTATCCAGAGTCATGAATATTTCCATGGAGGTTGAAAACACAGTCATTCTAAAGGTGGTCCATTCATGGTACCATAGGTTCCACTTATAGGCCTACTTCCTCGTCTTCTTCTAGGTCTTCTTATTCTTACTTTTTTACCTCTTCCATGTTCTCCCCCAATCCTATATACTCAGCCATTCTACTTCTTGCGGCTGTGTCGAAGCTAGCTCATTTAGATGCAACAGCACATTATGATACACTCTGTACCAATAGAAGTAGAAATCACCATCTGCTTAGTTTCACTCGGTATGGTTAGCGAGCTCATTGTAGGCATAAATGTATAGTGAACCTGTAAACCCTAAAGTTTTACGATCGATTAAGCTTAAACCCTAATTAGAAAATCAACCGGAAATCCTAAAGTCAACAAAACCCTAGTTAGACACAACTATTCAAGTCTGGTAGTTCCGTGTTCATAACCTTAAGTGAGTAAGTGAGAGATTAATATGTAGAATAGTTCATAATATTATGAGAAAGCTTAAAAATATCATATTAGTTAAATTGCAATTCATTTTAAGCTCGATCGAATATAGTTTTCAAAAAGCGTCTCACAGGGCTCGGAATAGTAAAAATATTCCAAATATACCGTTTGACTCATAAAGATATAAGGTTTTCAAAAATGTCAGTTTTATAATTTTTCGGTACCTAAAAATATCAGATATCGCAATTATACGCGTATTTTCTTACTAACGGTATTTTATTTGTCATGTCTACTTTATATTACACTATTTATTACTATTCTACACTATTTATTTATCTCTACTTTTTCTTACAACCATACACTTATTTCTTACAATTTTCATTTCTAATACAACTTCACAGCTCTCATATCTTACTATCATTAACAAAAATATATATAAAAAAAAATAAATTTCTCTCTCTCTTTCTCTCATATTTGCGTCAGCCACTTCCCCCCTCTCTCCTCAATTTGTTTCATTTTTCAATTATTTAATTAACACAAATTTTCCTCCACTTTTTCCTATAAATACCACATTTTCCTTCCATTTCCTTCAAACCTTTCATATACTAAAATTACTCTTTCAAAATCTCTCCAAAAGATTCTCTCAAGTTTTCTCTAGTTTCTACTTCTTCTATAGGTAATAGTTTAAAGCTTTCTATATGTTCATTTACTTAGTATGAGCTTATAGTGTGTTTTCTAAACCTATGGAGGTTAAAAAAGCAACAATATGTTCATACTTTGTTTTTGTTCATGAAACTATTTTCCTTTACATTGTTTTCACATATATCTAACTAAATATATCTATGTAATTATATATATCTTTTAGAGCATATAAACTCATTTGTTATTGCATTTTTTTTTTACTTTCCTTGCAATTTATTTACTTTCAAGTTGTTTTGAGACTAGTCTTTCTAGTCTTAGACTTGTCCTCATAAAGTAAAAAGAATTTTCTTTTTCTTTTGGGACAAGTCTAATCTTAGTCCCGGGAAGCCTTGAAAAAGTTAAGGCTCCCAATACTTGACAATTATTATTATGCTTATTTATTTATTATATTATTTATTACCTTATCTTATGATATTTTAGCTTTTATAAACTACATGACAATATTCATGCATGGCTAATGAGTTGTTTCCAAATAAGAAGATGAATCTTTTGATGAAAGAATAAAATTTGATCAAAGTTTTTCCAAAGACTTAGAAAATATTTTGAAATAAATCTCTCTTAAAAGTATATGTAAAACTCATCATGAAATTTCAAACTATTAATAAATGAAGTTTCTTTAAAGTCTAAGATATCTCCTTTTCAAATAATAAAAGAAGTCTTGATATATAAATAATAACTTGGTGCTATATTTATCAACTTTATAAACCAAGAGCTACGTAAGTTTTCATGAAAATCAACTTACAAGGAAAATGAAAATAAATTTTCAATGAATAAACTTATCAAGTAACTACTAAAGAAAACTTTTGGAAACTTATTTTTCAATTCCTAGAAATAAATTTTGTAGATAACCTCAAAAGACCAAACTATATTTTCAACTCGCTTTTGATAAACTAAACAATCAAAATATAGTATATTAGATTTTGATAAATCCAATAATTTTATAACTTACTTCACCCACATAAAGTAAAGTCTAACAAATCCAAATTTTCCAAACACTAGAAAAAGGATGTTTTAAGGAAATAAATTAAATAAGAAAACACCTATAACTTCATGCATAAATCATGAGTATATTTATGTACATAAGGAATTCTTTTAAAAAATATACATATTTGAGATTTACTTAAACAAGCCTTAGTAAAAGAAAGATTAGAACTTTTTGTTTTTCAATGATGGAATTTTCGTATCAAATATGTACCCTTCTAATCCGAGAGCCAAGCAACCTTTTATAGTAAAAGTAACCTTGGAAATGAATAGATCTTTTTGAGTAGGTAGAAAAGATATATCATATGCGAAATTCCGAGTTAAAATGAGCAAGTTATAGCCATTTTAAGTTGGAACTTCCTTCAATTCGATTTTACCGTGAATTCAAGATAGATTTAGAATCTTCAAAATAGAAATTCAATGAAAGACTCATTTTGGGTATTTCATCTTGTTTAGGTGAAGAAAGAATCGATATCACCTTCCCAGAAGATTACTTCAACTAGGAGCGATCGTCATGGAATGAGTTAATTCTTTACTAATTACATTTATTTGATTGTGCTTATAAGTAATAGCACTAGTGAGTAAGGAAAAAGATAAATGAATAAATATTGTGTGATTTAGATTCATGATTGAATAATGTGATGGTCGAATAAAAGTTAAGTATATCGAAAGAGGAATTAATGAATAACTTATGTTTTCTAACAATGGTATGATGAATATTGTTTTGGTCACCTTTAACTTGAACTTGATAATAATTGAATAAACCAATATTAAAAATAATTCATGCATAACATATTATGAGTCATATTTATTTTTCACTACTATTCTTCATGTGGAGAAACGAGAAATCATAGTGGTGGCTAGTAGGAGCGGAAAGTCTACATGGGTTAGTAGGAGTCGGAAAGTCTATAGAGTAAGTAGAAGTCGGTAAGTCTGCAACTATTGATGGTCGTATAGGCTGGTAACCACCCAATCCCTGACATGAAAGGCATAAAATCCATGCTACACATAGTTTCCGGTTAATCATGTGTATTTTGTTTGCTCATGTGATTGATGCGTTCTCATATGAATGTTTAAATACTTGTATGTTTTATGGAAATGTTTTGAAGATGGGAGTTATCTCACTAAACTAGATTGCTTATACCCTTATGGCTTTTTATTACAGTTTGATTACTTGTGATTGGCACCCAAGAGTCCCTTTTGTCAGGTATGAGCCAAAGCTACTAGGAGTTTTTGGAAGAAGTTTATATATTTAGTTTTGGATGTAGACTTCTAAGAAAAATCTCTATAGTAGACTTTTGTTATATTCATGTAAGTTTTGAAGATGGCTTAGATTGAGCAAAGCTTTTAGAACGAGGGAATGCTCCTAAGAAGTTGTAAGAAACTTTTATCTTAATGATTATTATATATTTACCTTTATAAGTTCTTGCATGCTTTTTTTATCTGCTTAAACGTAATACCTCTTTGAGTCTCCTACTATCTTGGAAGCATGCCTTGCACGTGATATCGAAGCTCATATGTGACTAAGGTTGTCATTCAATTACTTTAATATTATGTGCGGTGGATTGCTACGTTTAGGGTACCCTTCGGGGCGTGACAAAACCTAAGAAGTTATAAATTCTGAAGTCAGGGAAAGTTTGGCATCCATCATTTATGAATATGAACGTTGCCTCCTAGAGCATGGGAGTACGGTAGTAGTAACCCATGAGTCGTTTCATACCGTAGATAACTTCCAAGTCTATCTAGTTCACACGCCTTCGGGCGTTAAAATCTTATACCCTCAATAATGTGTTCCCACATCGTATTACATAGTCCTCTCCTCCACATATTGAACATCTCACGAGCAGAACTAGGGTGTCCTATAAGAGCAATATCCTCAAAAAAAATCCTAATCTTTTGTCGATATTCCACAAAGGTCTCATCATGTCTCATTTCCAAGCGTTAGGCCTTTGTCCTAACTTCATTAAGGGCAGGCTATAAAAAGACAAAGAAGGTTATTAATTCCTTTGAAAAAAGAAAAAATCTAGACTTTTCTAACTATCTTTACTTCTAGAATCATTCCTATTACCTTATTCTCCTAAACTTGTTGTTTTGATACCAACTTAAGTTGTCATGCCCCGAAAGATATCCTAAACATGGTAGTCCACCACATACAATATTAAGACTTAAGAATGACTATCTTAATCATGTGAAAGTCTTAATATCATATGTAAGGTGCATAACATGGTCATAGGAGACGCTAGTGGGAAGTATAGTTTGAGCAAGTAACAATAAGCATGCAGAAATCTAGAAATAAAGTTAACCCACAAAATAATACTTAGAAGATAATTACATAGGTCTTAGGGGCATTTCACTGCTAAAAATGTCCAAGGATCGAACAATAATACTAAGTCTTTACAATAACACTTAAATAATATCACCAAAAGATTTTAAAAGAGGTTCGATCTAAGTCCTTGATTGGATTTCCCCAAAAACCTCCTAAAAAGAATCTTACACAGATGTATGGAGATCGTGGGTACAAAACAAGTGATCCTGTGAATACAATAATCTATAGGGATGTAAGCTTTACTAGCTTAGTGAGTATATTGTCGATTTACCATACTCGGAACAAAGATATCAAACAAGTTTAATTATTCAAGCAAGTGAAATGCAACAAACACATGAGCACACAAGACACATGGTTTTCCGAGAACCATATGTTGAATGAATTTATGCCATTCATTCGGGGTTGGGTATACTAGCTAATTATAGCCAATAATTTTAACAAATTGATTTTATAGTTCTTATCGGCTACTATTTGCCATAAAAACTTATAAAACTTACCGGTTACTACTCACCACATGAAGATATTACCAATTATACTGACCACTACTATTATGCACTTGTCCTACCAAAAGTATAGTAGCGAATACAATGAGACTCAATTCGTGAAGTACATGAATCAACTTTATGAAGAGTCTAGCATTTAGTTATAATATTTGAGGATGATCATACAATTTTAGACACTTCAACATGGTAATAGAGCATACAATTTATTATAGGAAATTCAAGACTCAATATGCTTAGCATAAATTCACCAATCATTACAAATCACATGCACTTCTCCATTTTATCTTTTCCTATTTCTAGTGTCACTAAACTACAAACACAAACATGAGTATGAAAAAAGGGAGACGTAAACTCACTCGGCCATGTCTTGATAGTAGCTTCCCTAATCAAAGTAATCCTTCAGATAGCAAGTGTCATACTCCTCAATTCCTAGGCAAAAGAAATGCTGAAAATGAGTATTTCATAGAATTTCTACTTAAATTTTTTAACTCTATCTTCTATTTGCCATAAAATTCGGATTTGTGGAAAATCCAACTTAAAATGGCCATAACTTGCTTCTTTTAACTTAGAATTTTGCATATGATATGTCGTTTCTACCTAATCAAAAAGATCTATTTATTTATAAGGTTATTTTATCATAAAAATTCATTTTGGTCCCCTACCAAATTCTAACCCTCAAATATAATTTTCCAAACTTTTCTTCATAAAAAATCCTTAAACAAACATATAGATATTTGCATAGTTGAAAAATCTTTTGAATATATATATATATATATATATATAGACTCATATTGTATGCATGATTTTAGTGGTGTTCTCTCAACATTGTTTTTTCATAAAACAATTTCTCTTTAAGAGTTTGAAAGATTGAGACTTTGAAAATTTCACTTTAAGTTGTTGGAAGGAAAACTAAAACTTCTTAGGTCATTACAAATGAGTGCATTCTTATTTTAATGTCATTTTCTATCTTTTTCAAATATAATTTAATTTTCAAAAACTTGGTCTTTTTAGGATATCTACCTATTTTTTATTTCTAGTGATTGGATAATGAACTTTCCAAAATTTTTTTCTTAAGTTGTTGATAGTCTCTAATGTTTTGAGTTGTGTTACACGTATATTTTATCTTCATATTTATATCCTTCTACTTCTTAGAAAATAAGTTTATCATTTTTAAAATTTAATTTTTTTGGCCAATTTTATTTCTCTAAGTAGGTTTTTAAATTAGTGAGACGATTTTACCTTAATTTTGAAAACTTGTCTATTTCTTGGTATTTATTATGAAGTTGGTTAAAATTTTAATAAATAAGTTTTTATGAAAATTTTGTGAAGCAAAGAATTATCAACATTGAAGTTTTAAACCTTAATTTTCATGTTACCATTTTGAAAAGAAAGTGTATATCCACTTAGTTATATCCTTGAAGAAATCCTCTTTATTGGTACTTTGAAATTTCATAATGAGCTTGTATAAATTTCTGAAAAGACTTTATTAGAAACGATTTTCTAAGTCTTGATGGAAAAATATTTGCTAAGTGACAAAATCCATTTTAAAGAGAGTTTAGTCTTATTTTCTCTATTAAAGAAAGAACCCCTTTTTATTTTTATTAAGACAACAATATCTTCATCATGCATAAATATGAATATGTAGCCATGAAAAAGATAGGAATAACACATAATAAGATAGAAAGAGATATAAGAAGAAAATAAGCATAATAGCAAGGTCAAGTATTGAGTGTCACACTCCGAAGGGTACCATAAACGTGGCAGTCTGCCGTACACAATATTAAAGCCTAAGAATGACCACCTCAGTCACGTGAAGGCTTCCATACTATATACAAGGCGTCTAACACATAAAGGAGACACATCGGAATGATACATTTTATGTTGATACAATTGAGTAACAATGTAAAGGAAATACAATCCACTATACTCCAAATACAAAACACTATACTTCAAAATACAATTCATCAAACTTCAATTGCATTCATCCCAAGACTTCACTACATAAAACTATTACAAGGCAAATCGTAAAGCTTAGCCAAAAACTTCAAGCATTCTTATATGTTGCCGGAATCCCGATGTCATTCTCGGCTTCAACCATCTCGGACCCCACTTAGCATACTTGGAACCTGCTCATTTAAACAACTATTGGGGTATAAGCTACACTACCTTAGTGAGAATTCTCTTAATTCCATACCATAACAATCAAGTTATTAATCAATCATATGCTATGCATGAACAAACACGTAAGCAAGCAGTTATGCATGAGTATCCGGAACCCACACACAGAATGAATTTACGCCCTCCATATCTTCGGTTAGAAATGGTATTGAGTCTACACGACCACATCTAGTCCCCAAGCCCTCGGCTCTCAGCACTCAACTCGGCTAGACTCATCCAAGAATGCATCCACATGCGCCATAGTACCCCTGAATGAGCTCTGGCACTGGGCTCGTTATCCAAACGAGGCATCGACGGACCATACCGATCGACCTGTGTAGGAGTAGCATGCTACCAAATGCAATATGTCCGATGCAATGCATGATCAATTTAATTTTTGCTTAGGTCAAAATATTTATACGTTCTTTAGGGTGACCAGCCAATATCATACACATAACAAAAATAATATGAACAGTGCAGTTGTCCAATCAAATCATGGTTTCGATATGCTTTAGTATTCTTGAGCATACATTCATCACAGCCTCATCATATATCCCATCCCCATTCATACCGATTTTTATCTTGTTCCTATAATTTTAATGCAACTAACTACAAACACAATCAAGGTAACAAGACAAGGAGAAAACTCACTCGGCCATTGGATCACCGGTCTTCTAGTAATAATAATTCGGTGGCAGGGAATCATCGATTTCGAGATCTCCTAAAAAGGAAGAAATACTCTAATAAGTATTTCAATTCAAACTAATCTAAACGATCTTATACGAACTATCAAATTTGTAATTCTCGTCCTAAGCAGGAATTCCAACTTGAAATGGTCGTAACTTGGTCATTTTAACTCGGAATCTCGCAAATTATATATCGATTTCTATCTACTTCGAAAGATCTACTTAATTCTAATATTATTTTCAAGTTTTAAAAACTTTGAAGCTTCGAAAAGTTCAGATCAGATTAGGGCAGTAACAATTTCCAAGTCCAAAATGTTTGTAATGTTCCTACTATATAAATTAACTATACATGCAATATGAGTGATTTCCTAACATGAATGTCATGATATGAGCTTAATGTAAGCATGATCTTGATGATTTTTGCTAAAAGGAAATTTTACAACTTTTTATTTTGCAAGACGATAATAACAACTACTTATGAAAAGTCTAGTTTTCTAACCTTGATCATTTCCATTTGTTTTGGATTTATTACTTAAGAAAATATAATTATTTTTTGTTAAAATTGAGTTTTCATTATATATATTACTTAGGACCTTCATTTCTACATAAAAATTTCCATTTTACACTTTGTAAACATGTTTTCAAGTGGGGTTGATTCCAAAATCCGAATTTGGAAAAATTGGTTTTTGAGTGATTCTTTTAAGTAAAAATCATTGATATTTAGAAAATTAGGGCTCAATCATACATAACCACTAAGGACTTCATTCTTACACAAAAATTTGCATTTTACACTTTGCAAATATGTTTTCTAATATGATTTACTCAAAAATCCGAATTTTAGAAAATCCACTTTTTGAATGATTCCTTTGGGAAAAACTTGTTCAATGCATTAAAATTTAAGACTTGATGGTACCTTACTTAAGGACTCCATTCATTACATAAAACTTTCATTTTGAGCTTGGATAATAGGTGTTCTTATGGCCTTCATTCAAAATTACGAATTTCACAATTTGACTACTAACTCAAAATTTTCCATTTTAATTCCATTACTTGTTTTACACATTACTCATGCCTAAACTCATTTAACTTGTTAAAAATCATTCCTTAAAGATACCCATTACCTATACCCTTCATTTTTCACATAAAACATGAGTTTTGGAGTTGATAAATGGGTTTTAAAAATTGGTTTTGATTGGGATCCGAATTTACAAAATTTATTTTTGGACATATTTTTGATAAAATCTATCTAAACTTATGAAAATCCATTTCTTACATATCCTATCCTAAGAGCCCTTCATATCTTGTGTCACGCCCCAATGGGTACCCTAAACGTGACAGTCCACCATACTCAATATTAAAACTTAAGTATAACAACCTTAGTCATTTCCAAAAGCTTTTATATTAAGTGTAAGGCTTACTTTCACAATTTTAGAGGACCATATATGGAATAATGTATCTTAAGGAGATATAAAAACATATTAAGAAAAGAAGAATCACAATAATTACTTGTTCATGGTAAAAACTTTACAAACTTAGGGACAACTCCCTAAATTACTAATCTATTATATACATATTAACATGCTAATACTAAGCTATACTTTATCCAGATTTCTAATATTCAAAAGGGATTACCTGCCCACATGGTCCACGTGGCCTTAACCATAAGTAAGGGAACTGCAAAAGATATCTATTGGGGTATAAGCTACTAACTAGTTAGTGAGTAAATCCCAAAATTCATACTCGAGGAAAATTATCAATCAAGTTTATTATTCAAACATATGAAATGCAACAACCACGTGAGCATACAAGACATATGACTTTTCGGGAATCATATGTTGAATGAATTTACGCCCTTCATTCGGGGTTGGGTATTCAGGCCAATTACAACCACAACTTTTAAAATCACTTTTATAGATCTTACCGGCTCCTATACGCCATCAAAAATTGTAGTTATTACAGGCTCCTACTAGCCATCAAATACTTGTAGTTATTACAGGCTCTTACTAGCCATCAAATTAAGTAGTTCTTACTGGCTCCTACTCGCCACTTACATGATATACCGGTTATGTCTACCACCACTATTATAAACTTGTCCCATCAATTGTATGGTAGTAAATGCAATGTGACTCAACATATGAAGTGCATGAATAATTTCTTTAATTAAAGTCTAGTAGTTACATTTAACTTCTTTCAAGTGATCAACCAATTTCAAACACTTCAAGATATTAATGCACATACAACTTTATTATAAACAAATCGAGTCTCGATATACTTAGTATTCTTTCAACATATTATCATACACTCCCTTTTGATTCTTCTTAAATTCTAGTGCAACTAATTTTACAAGCACAATCAAGAGTATGAAAAATAACGGGGAATAACTCACGATGCCATTGCCGTCTATTCCTCTAAGCGGATGAGTCGTTCTCACACTCCACTTAATCGTAATGTTTCTTGTGGTAAAGGAATCCTTCCCGCGTTACCTAACCAAGGAAAATACCCACAATGAGTTTTTCTTGATGATTTTCTTGAATTTTGACAAAACAATGTCAAAGAACGTTAAAGTTCGTATAGAAGAATGTTCCAACTTAAAATGGCCATAACTTGGTCATTTTAACTCGGAATCGCGCATATAATATACCGATTTCTACCTACTCGAAAAGATCTACCCATTTCCAAAATTATTTCCATCAAACAAAGCCATATAGGCTCCGAAACAGTGGTGACAAAATTCACCACGGATTTTCAAGTAAAAACAACTTTGGTTCAAGAAATCGAAATTTGTTTGATAAATACTTAGTTATCTATATAGTTGAAAAATTCTCTTTTTATAACTATATAACTCATATTTAAGCATGCTCAAGTGTCTTGTTGTCCATATTATTTTTCTTAGGTAAAACAATGTCGGGTTGAAGCTTTTCGGAAATTGTTTTTGTAAATTTCTTTGAAATGAATACCTTGCTTTCTTTGTTTTCTAAAAACGTTTTATGTTGGTTTTATTTATCTCTTTCCAAGTAACTTTTGAAAATAAAATTTTCTACTTTCTAAGTTACATTAATACTATATTTGAAGTTTTCTTAGAAAATATGTTATTCTTCATTTTTCTTGTGTTAATTCCTTTGTTTACTTGTTTTGCAAAAATTCCTTTCTTGATATTTCTCATTCTTTTTCTCATTTTTCAAAAATAATCATCCATGCATGAAAATTTGTTTTTCTTCATAAAAACAATGTGGAACAATTAAGGACTTTTTGTAGAAAAACTAATTTCTATAATCTTATTAACTTCTTCTTGTAACTTGAAAAGAAATAACTTTATTATTTTCAAACCATAAATTTTCTTTGCCTATTTGTTTGCAAGGTCTTTACTTAAAAATTTCCTTAGTCATCCATCTTATTTTCTTTCTTTATGAAAAGAACCATTTTTGTCAACAAAATATTTTCTTTTGAAAAACAAGGTGGGATAATAAAGATCTAAGTGGCTTCTTAAAGTAAAAGTAGTTTATAAAATTATAGTGAGTTCTTTTTTGTAAAAGGAATGAGTTTATTTGTGTTGCTTTATAGGTTTTATACTTTACATAAACTTATTTCTAGGTGACAAAATTCTTCTTTTTGTTTAAATAAAATTATGGACAACAATCTAAATGAACATGATTATGAGAATAATAATAACCAAAATAACATAAAGCATAATAATAAAGTCAAGTATTGGAGTCTTAGCTTTTTCAAGGCTCCCGGGACTAAGAAGTAAACTAGTCCCATAATAAAATGAAATGAAAGAAGGAAAAGCTTGTTTTGACTTGATGAGGACAAGTCTAAGACTAGAGACTAGTCTTAAAAACAACTTGAAATAAATAAATTGCATTGAAGTAAATAAATTGCATGAAAGTAAATAAATTGCAAGATCATGAGCATATGCTCTAAATATATAGTAGCTATGTAGATATAGTAGATAGTTATGAACATAAAAGAGACATAAATGAACATAAGAGAAACATAAATGAATATGAACATAAAGAAATTATGATTATGAACAAAAACAAAGTATGAACCTATTGTTGCTTTCTTAACCTTCATGGTTTTAGAAAACACACACTAAGCTCATACTAAGTAGATGAACATGGAGACTTCTTGAGGAACTTTTACCTAAAGAAGATGAGCTTAAAGAGGACTTCTTGGAGAGAAATTCTTGAGAGATTTTGAGAGAGTAATTTTAGTGTAGAAGTGTGTGAAAGAAGTGAAAGAGGAGGGGGTATTTATAGGATTTTGAGGAGTGATTTTGTGTGATTAAAATAAGGTAAAATTGAAACAAAAATTGAGGAGAGGGGGGAAATGGGCCCGGCCATGGTGTGATGAGGGGAGTGTGATTTAATTTTTTGACTTTTTGGAAAATAAAAGATGTAATTTGTAAGGTAGATGTGATATAAAGTTATGGGAAAGGTAAAAAGTAAAGATTATAGGTTATGTAGAGTGTAAGAATAGGTGTAAGAAAAAGTAGAGATAAAAGAATAGTGTAGAATAGTAATGAATAGTGTAATGTAAAGTAGATATGACAATTAAAGTACCGGTAGTAAGAAAATACGCGTATAATAGCTATATCTGTTATTTTTACTTACCGAAAAATTACGAAACTGATATTTTTGGAAAACTTATATTTTTACGAGTCTAACGGTGTATTCGGAATATTTTTACTATTCCGGGCTTCCGGACACGTTTTTCGAGAACTGTGTCCGATCGGGTTTGAAGGACACCCGAATTTTGCGAAACTGAAACTTTTATAAAACCTTTGGTTATTACGAACTATTCTAGCTAATTATCCCAACTTCGTTTCTCAGGATCAAAGAAAACGGCAATGCCAGATTTAGATGGATACGGTAAACTAGGGTTTTGTTGACTTTTAAGATTCTGTTTGACTTCCGGTTTAGGGTTTTATGCTAAACCGATTCTGAAAATTTAGGGGTTTACATCGTGAATAAAAACTTCATTTTTGAGTTGGAAAACATGTTTTAAAAATATGCATTGGCCAAAATCCGAAAATAGAAATTTTATTTTGAAAATAACTTTTGAAAATCACATTAGATTCTTGTAAAAAGAAGTCTTGATGATATACATATATTAAGCCTTCATTTTCTTAAGTAAAATTTATATTTTGACACTTGGAAAGTGGTTTTTAAATATGGGTCTTGCCAAATACGAATTTCACTACTTTTGTTCAAGTTCAAATCTAAGATCTACACATAATATGAACATACATCTAAAAGAAACCCATGGTAATGAGCTATAAACTCATAGATCTAAACTTTACTTATCAAAATCATTCATTTATATTGTCTATACCCTAAGCCCTTCATTTTAAATGAAAAATACACATTTTGAAATTGAAAAACCACTTTTCTAAATATGGTTCCATTTTCATCCGAATTTTCAAAAGTTGTTTTTGTTGAAAATAAAATAGATCTTGAGTTTTCTACTACTTTCCTACCATCATCATGCTATTACAAGTTATCTAAGAGCATAAAACAAAAATCTAATGCATGTATGAACTTAAAACAACTAGATCTAGTCTACTAAACTAGTTACAAATGCATGAATACTATGATAGTTATGTGAATCATGAATAAATGATGAAGATATGCACAAATTACTAATAATAACAACATACCTTAACAATAAAACAAGATAATAACATAATAACTCAAATAACATTGTGATGGAAAGGATCTCATGCTCAAGAGTATCCACTTCCCTAGCTTGAAGCTCATGGGTATTTTATGTGGAATCACACATGAATGAACTTGCCATTACATATTTCAAGATGCTAAAGTGTAGATCTCTTACCTATTTGTTATATGGAGTAAGAAAATTGAAGGAAAACAAAGTGTGTGTGTGTGTGTAGAGGGAGGGGGCTTCATGGTTTGGAAGAGGAGAGGAAGAGAGGGTTTTTGAGTTTGTTGAGACAAAAGAAGTAAATGAAGGAGAAGAAAAGAAAGAGATTATTTATACTAAGTGGAATTAGGGTTTGCTTGATATAAAGTTGAGATAAAATAAAACAAATTGGAGGGGGAAATGGGGGGAAATTGCGCCGGCTCATAGGGGAAAGAGAGAGAGAGGAGTTATTTGAATTGTGGTGTGTAAGGTTTAGAATTAATTAAGGTAATTTAAATGATAGAAGGTACATTGGAAAGGTAAATTGTAAGAAAATGATGTAATTGTAAGAGTAGGGTGTAAGGATGTAAGAAATAGGTTATGGGTAGTGTGTGATGTAGGTTGTACTTGTAAATAGTGGCAAATAGTAGACAAGACATCTACTTTACCAGTAGTAAAGAAAATACGGAAAAAAGGTTATAACTGTAATTTTTATGGCCCGGAAAATTATAAAATTTATATTTTTGAAATCCTTATAAAATTTCGGTTCTAAGGAGTATTCCGAAATATTTTTCTAAGTTTCTAGTTCTAGGGCTCGCCTTTCCATAATGGAGCTCGGGAAAGCCGGGATAGAAAATTTTTCGAAATCAAAACTTTCCATGGTTTAAAATATACTTTAAAACAATATTCCATATTAAATTATTTTATAAAATTTCTTTTGATATGAAACCGAAGAAAAGCCGGATATAGGGTTTCTAGGTCTTTCTCATAAAACTTGAACTAAACCGGTTTAAGGTTTCATTTTCCGGTTTCAGAAGTTTACTCGATTACTAGAAAACCCAGGGTATACATTATAAGAATAATAAAATTGTGTAACGAAATAAAGTGAATAGTGCAAAAACTAATTAATTACTGGTAGTAATGAAAAATACGACAAAAATGTTATAACTATAACTTTTATAACCGAAAAATTATGTAACTGATATATTTAGAAATCTTATAAAATTACGAGTCTAATGGTACTAATGGTATATTTTTGATATCTCGAGCCCCGGGACACGCTTTTCAAAGTTTGTATCAGAACGGGTTCGAAATAGGTCAAAAATTTATCAATCTGATATTTTTAAACAAACTTATATTACTACGAGCTATTCTACTTATTTAAACTACACCTCGGCCTCTAGGGTTAAGAGTGCTAGATTGCCGGACTTAAGCTATTGTATTTCGATTAGGGTTTCCGGGTGATTTTTCCGGTTTAGATCCTTTCCAATTTGGAAACTGATATTTTATATTTATACAACATATCTAATTTAAGAAATTTATTTAACATTTCATTTTTGTAAGTATTTAATATCTTTTAACGTCTCTGGAATTCTTGAATCGGGCTTCATTTCCAAAGTTAATCGTTATTTACTTTTTAATAATTTGTTTTTGGGTTCTATATTACTCGATTTTATAAGTCAGAGTCACGTATGGAAATTGTCGCGTACGTAGTGGTTTTAGAATTGAAGTATGATGAGTTCTTATTTTGTTTTTAAGGATTCTAATTTTTCTCAAGATTCGGAAATTCTGGATTCGCTCGTATTTTGGATTAGTTGAAATTCGGTTTTAATTTGGAGTGATTTTTAGGGTTTGTATTCGAAGTTCATCTTGAAATTATTTAATGAAATTTTCCGGGCTTACATTGAGAGCTTTAGCTTAATCAAGGCTTCCCAAAAGTAAGAGTAGACTAGTTCCAAAAAGAAGAGAAAAGAAAGAAAAAGAAAAGCATAATTGTAAGAGCAATATTGAGATGCTAGATTAGTGTGCATTTAGGCTCTAAGAAATATAAATATACATATACATATACATAACACATATATATGGAGTTAGATTAGTGCAACGATAATAATATGACAATGTAATAATAAGATAATATAGCAATATTAAATAGAATATTTAAGCATGAACAACAACAAAGCATGAACAACAATAAGACATGAAGATATTGTTGCTTCCTCAACACTATGGTTTTAAGAAACACACACTATGGTCATGTTATATGCATGTGAAGAAGAATTATTAGGAATTTTTACCTAAAGTTTATGTGGAGATGGAGGAAGAAGGAATTTGTTGTTGGTTATATGGAGATAGTAATGGAGTGGGAAGAAGAGGGAGTTGGAAAGGAAGTTTTTGTAGAGTTTTATGGAGAGAATTTGGAAGAGTTTTGTTATGTAAAGTGAAGTATGTGAAAGAAATGGAGGGAGAGGGGATATTCATAGAGTTTTGTGGAGGGAAATTAGATGTAATTAAATAAAATGAAAAAAAAAGGTAGTAAAAGGGGGAGGGGGGGGGGGGGGGGGGGGGTTGCCAATTTTACATGGAGAAGGGAGAGATTTGTTTGTTTTGTATTTTGTTAATGAAAAGTAAATGAAAAAAGTAAGATATAATATGTGTAAAGATTTATGGGGAAAGAAAATTGTAAGAAATATGTATGGGTTATAAGAGTAGATAGCAAGAAAAAGTAGAAATAGATGAATAGTAGTGAATAGTGATATGAATAGTAGACAAGACAAATTAATACCTATAGTAAAAAAATACGAGTAAAAGTGTAATATCTAATATTTTTAGTTACCAAAAAATTTATGAAATTGATATTTTTGAAATCCTTATATTATTACGAGTCTAATGGTGTCACTGAAATATTTTTACTATCCCAAGCCTTGAAACATATTTTTCAAGAACTGATCCCATTTGGGCTCAGATCGATCTAACTTTTATTGAATCTGATTTTTTTAGGCTTTACTATATTACTATAGACTATAATCTACGATTATCTAAATGATATTGTTATAGGATTAAGAGCATGGGATTGTTACTAGGGTTTTCTATAGACTTGTGATTTTAGAGTTTCTGGTTGACTTCTAATTCTGAAGTTTTGTCATAAACTTAATATAAAATATAAAGGTTTTCGTTCCGGGGGGGGTGTTGGTGCGGTATAAGGGCCTTCTTCTTGAACGCTGTTCTCCTATCATCTCCTCAATTTGTTGAGCTATTTGGTGCACCTATTGTTTCCATTCTAGCTAAGGGTTTGTTTAGATGGTATGTTTTTCATCTGTATCTGATCAGTATCAAAATGATATGTGTAAATATGTTCAATTTGTAACTATATTTTATCTATATTTGATCTTTTTGATCTTTTCATGGCAATTGTTAACTTTTTTTTTTACCTGTATCTATTTCTTAATAAACAATTTGTTAGAAAAAAGTTTTAAAAAAGTATCTATATCTGCCAAAAAGCACTAACCAAAGAGACCCTAAAATAAATAGAAAATTTAAACAAAAACATGGATCACAGAGAAACAAGCAAAACTAAACTAAGCTAAAAGATTATATGCGGATGTAGTTAGAATAATAGAGTCAAAGCTTTCAAAGAGTGCCCTATTGAGCATCATGTTAATGAATCCAACAATGATCCTTAGCAACGGCACTAGAAAACTTGTTTTTTGTGTCCGTTCATCTATTGATTGAAAACCCTTTTTTAAAAACCACGAAGTTAAAGTTTTCAAAAATTTATAAAACTAATAAGTTATGTTTGACTTTGGAAGCAACTACCAACATTAGGCAAACGCAAATATCAAAATAGCATAGAAAATATTAGGGTGGATTTCAAGGGATCATTGGCATCTATCCTACTCACTTTTCATCTATGATCTAGCCAAAGAAAATTTAGAAAGCTATAATAAAAACATAAGTTATACTAAGGTTAGTGAAAATTTACAAATGTTTTCAAGGAAAAATTAAAGATAAGTTTGTAATAATATAAGATGGAAGCCAGGGTCTACTTCACTAATTCCTTATCATGTGAGTTCTTGACAAGCACAAAAAGAGAGTTGTATGCTAGTATATTTGCATTATCGGATTTAATGGGATAAGCTAAAGCCTCTCTCAAGATTAGTAGCTCTTGGTCTAAACCAGACCTGTCACGCCCCGAGGGGGTACCCTAAATGTGGCAGTCCATCGTACACAATACTAAGACCTAAGAATGACGATCTCAGTCACATAAAGGCTTCCATATCATGTACAAGGCATACATCAAAACCAAGGGAATTCATCGGAGTAGCACAATTTACATTGATAATGATTAAATAACAAGATAAAGAGACTACTTATCATAAAATGAATATGGTAAATTACAATTCTTAGGGGCATATCCCTCTATTATCTTCGAGTCAAAATAATTACACTTCTTAGAAATTTCCAAAACACTAACATTGCATATATTACATATAAGGAGCCTTATAAAGTAACTTCATCCTATGTTCTCATTGCCTTAATAAAGTTTAACATCCTTCCGTGACTTCCTTAATGTCATGATCTTTGATTTAAGCTACGAGTATACTTATTTCAACAAAATCTATGGGGGTGTAAGTTTACAACTAGCTTAGTGAGGTATTCCTTTTCATTCGCACCATGGTTTCAAACAAGTTCATCTAAATTTTCACACATATGCTATGCTATGTATATAATGCAACAAATCACATGATTTCACAAATATATATAGTTATCCAGAAACCATATATAGAACGGATTTACCCCTCCGTATCAAAGGTTAGGGAATTGTCGATAAAGATTCTCGACCTTCTACTGCTAGTCCCCAGATCCCACCCAAAGCGTTCGGTTAGCTCGGCTCCGAATCTAGAGTCGCATTCCTTGACGATTTGGATTCTCTAGGAAGGAAATGGCCGTGTCCCTGTACAATAATAGCCAATCCAACTCTACCCGTAGGAGTAGCAGCCTTCGAAAGAAATGTGACTCGATGGATGCTATGTATGAGCGTTTTATTATTCTTAAGCCAAACCTTATTAAGGTTTATTATGGGGGGGGGGGGGGGGGGGGGGGGATGATCAATCAATTTAGCAAACAATAAGTAGCCATACAAGTAAGTAAATAGAAACATTAAACAAGCAGTTTGAAGTTGCGATATTCTTAATTCTCATTTCACACATAAGCATAGAGTCACATATATACATATCCCTGGATTTCTCATACATATCCATTTTTATCTTTTCTTAGTATACTAATGCCACTACTTTACAAGCACATGGAAGGTAATGAAATTAAGAGGAATAACTCACTCATCCATTTCGCAATCTTCTTAGTCGTAGCAATCCTTAGGAAGGGTAATCTTGTATCCTTCGTCACCTAGACAAAAGAAATTTTCGGGATAAGTATTTCATAGAAATTCTACTTGAATTTTCTAATTCTATTTCACTATGTTCTTCAAAATCGTATAGAATGAAATTCCGATTTAAAATGGCCATAACTCGCCCATTTTAACTTGCAATTTTGCATATAATACACTGTTTTCAACCTATTCGAAAATATCTATCCGTTTCTAAGGTTATTTTTGTCATAAAAGGTCGTTTGGGTTTCGAAATCGTAGGGTACAGATTCAAAATGAATATTTCTAGATTTTACGAAACAATTTTCCAACTTAACTTCATTTAAAAATCCTTTAGCGTATATATATTTATATATATATATGATTGATAAATCCTTTGAATATAGATAAGCTCACTTTATATGCAAAAAATTCTAATGGTAGAGTCTCGACAATTTATTTCATAAAACAATTCATTTTTAAGTGTTAGACTTAACTTGACAAATTTCTTTTCAAGTATTTTGAAGAAACTTTATATTTTCCTAGGTTATTATAAATAAGTATATTTTTTTTATTTTCTCATTCCTTTTTCCAAAACAAGTAAATTTTCCTTTAACTTTTGTCTTTAAAAAGAATTCTCTCTATTGATAAAATCCTTTGTTTTTATCTTATCATATTTATATTCATTGAAAATAAATTCTTTCTTGAAAATCATTTTTTCCCAAGTGGGTTTATAACTTTATGGGTTGATTTTATCTTAACTTTGAAAACTAGTTTGCTTCTTGGTTTTGTTATGGAGTTGAAAGAGTTTAATTTTAAGCTTTTTATGAAAACTTTAAATACCAACAAATTATTTTCCTAAGACTTAGGTTATCATATTATGAAAAGAAAGTGTTTATTTTTTACATTTCATTGGTAAAGCTATTTTCGTTGTTTAAGCGAACTTTGAGAAAACTTATATTATTCCATTTCTATGTTGTTGATAATAACTCCATTATTTAATAACAAGTCACATAATAGAAAATTTAGTTTCAAGTTCCTTTATTAAAGAGAAATTCTACTTTTAATCTTACTTGAGACAATATCATTATGTAGATGCATGTATTATGAGTATGTAGCATGTAGATGATGAAAATATAAGAAAAGGTGAAAAGCAAGATAATAATAATAAGCAATGTAATAATATCAAGTATTAGGAACCTTAGCTTCATCATGGTATCCTGAAACTAAGAATAGACTAGTCCCAAAAAGAATAAAGAAAGAAAGAAAGATTGTTTTGACTTGATAATGACAAGTCTAAAACTAGAAAGACTAGTTTTAAAATAGCATGAAATAAATAAATTGCAAAGCATGAAAATAATAAATAAATAAAAAGTGAGCTTATATGCTCTAAAGAATATATATAGATACATAAATATATTTAGTTAAATATGAATAAGAAGTTAGCATAATAACAACAATAATATGATCAAAGTATAATAATCAACATAAAAAAAATATAGAATGGATGTTCATGAACAAGAACAATATATGAACATAGTGTAGCTTCCATAACATTAAGTTTAGGAAACTCACACTATGGTCAGTAAAGTTACATGACATGGATGAAATATTGGTAGGGGTTTACCTTTGAGTGTTTATGTGGTAGGAAGTAGAAGATGAATATGGGATTATGTTTTTAGTGATATGTAGTAGAAATTTTGTGTATAAAGAAGGATTTTTGTGAACAATTGCTTTAAGAGAGTTTAAGTAGAGAGAAATTTTGGAAAAGTTTTGGTAGTAAAATGAGTTGTGTGAAAGAATGAAGAAGGAAGGATGTATTTATAGAATTTTGGAGTGAAAATTAGACGTAATTAAATTAATTGAAAAAGAAAATAATTGAGAGTGAAGAGAGAGAGATGGTGTGTAGGGTTTTATTGATACAAAATTTTGAAAATTTTATTAAAATGTAGCGGAAAAACAAAAACGCTATACCAGTATCCATGTTTCTTGATTAGATTTGAACGAAAAAGGGGTTTCTTGAATATACTTTGTATTGATGCTTCAAAACGATCAGTAGATCGGATTTGCAGGAACCACAGTCTCGCAATCCCCTTTACAGTATCTACACGCGAATGATTGTGTGCTAGCACTTAAGAACACGAATCCAATTCGTGTAGAAATTATTTTTCTTCTTTTCTCTCTTTTAGGTTTGCAGAATTTCTCTATCGTCCAATGTGACGTAAAAGATTTGTAACGCCCTAAAATAAGGCGTTACAACCCGCCACGTGTCCTCTCTTGATTAGGACACACTAAGGCTATAGTTTCCACAATTAACCTGAATAACACCTGAATAACTCGCAAGGTATAAAATAAGATATGTGGTCTGTCACGCCCCAGCGGGTACCCTAAATGTGACAGCCCGCCGTACGCAATATTAAAACTTAAGAATGACTACCTCAGTCATTCGAAAGCTTCCATATCGGTACAAGGCGTACATTCACAACAAAGGGAGGCCGGTGGAGTAATGCATTTTAAGACATTGGCAGCGAACATGCAAAATAACACTCAATATATTTCATTGAAATAAACGTCTTACAGCTTCTAAGGGGCATTCCCCCGATAATTCATAATAACATGGTTCTAAACATAACATAACTAAAGCTAGAAGATTTTAGAAGAAATCTACTCTACAACTTCAAAGTAGATTGCCTCCCAAATCTTCTAAAAAATAAGGATCCTACCCGGAAAATCAAGGTGGTCTTGGGTGCAAAAGATAATCCTGCAATATCAAAAGTCTATAGGAGTATAAGCATGACTAGCTTAGTGAGATATTCCTTACGCAATAGCACTCATAACAACAATCAAACAAGTTTATTAATCAAGCATATGAATGCAACACCATATAATCAAACATTACATACGACTATCCGGTTTCGTATGTTTGATGGATTTACCCCTCCATCGGTGGTTAGGGAATGCTTTGAACTGGGTCCCGAACAACCTCCTTTAGTTTGCGCGCGTCTTGGGGTTCCAACGAACCGTACTACTAGTCCCCAGGCCTTCCATGCCCAAAGCGATCGATCCGGCTCGGCTACACCTTGAGGCCGTATTCCCCGTACGTCCTAACCCTCAAGATGTAGCTAGGCAGCTTACCTTTCCGGTCCCACGCTGAGGAGTAGTAGCAAAACTTCGAAATGATATTCTAAGTGATATGCATGAGCAATTTATTATATGGGAATTTCAATATGGCATTAAATCTTTTAAAGCGATCAAACAATACTTGCACACATAACAATACATTCATGGAAACATTTATATCATTCACAAATCGGGTTCCGATATACTTATCGTTCATTGATCGCACACAACGAATCACATACATAATTCCCATAATATCCCACATGCATATCCATTTTATATTTTCCTAACATCTAGTGCTCTATTCTATAAGCACATGCGCGAATACATAAGCATAAAGGAAACTCACTCGTCCATAGTGCTCTAGGAGTCGAAGTAATCCTCGGGAAAGACAAGATCGTGATCCTCGACGCCTAAACAAAAGAAATACCCAACATGAGTATTTCATCCAAGATCTATTCAAGTTCTATACTTCTATCTTAAGAATTCGTAAAAATCGTATGGAATGGAAATTCCAACTTAAAATGGCCATAACTTGCTCATTTTAACTTGGAATTCCGCATATTATATACCGATTTCTACCTACTCGAAAAGATCTATCTATTTCTAAGGTTATTTTCATCAAAAGAAGTTATTTGGGTCTTGAAATAGTAGCATACAGATTTGATACGAATTTTCTAAACTTCAAAACTAGAGTTTTCAAACTTTACTTTACCCAAGGGCCTTTGTACAAAAATATAGATATATAGTATGGTTGAAAAATCCCTTGAATTTATGTATATATATGTATAAACTCAAACTATATGCATGAATTTGGTGTTGTCTCAACAATGGTTTTGTAAAACACATGTCTTGAAAGTGAGATGAGCTTAAGACTTGAAAAGAGTTAGTTTTATTTTGAAAATTTCCTAATTATAAATGAGTATTTCTTCCTTTTAACTCCATTTCTTAGTTATTAATCTTCAAAAGTAATTTTCATCTTTCAAGATTTTCATAAATTTATTTCTAGTGGTTTGGAAACATATAGTTTTTCTAAATATTTCATAGTTATATCCACTTTTAAAAGAAATCATCTTATAAGTACATTTTGGAAAACTTATCTTAGACTTTAGTGTTGGTGGAAAACTTTGACAATTGAATCTAAGAAATCCTTTGTTTAAGTCTAAAGAAACTTTCTTATTTATTTGAAAAGACAATTTATATTAACTTTACTTTATGTATTTCTTGGTAAAAACATTATTTTACTATCTTTAGAAAAATGTTTGTTAAGATAAATTTCAAACCTTTAAGGAAAATAACTTCTTATGTGACAAAATTTATATTTAAAAAGAGTTCTTATTCTTATTTTAAAAAGCTCATTTCTATTATGATTGAGACAATAACAACATATCATGCATGAATGAGAATATGTAACCATGAAAAATATAAAAACAACATAATTAAAATAAATAAGAGCATAAAAGTAAAGTCAAGTATTGGGAACCTTAGCTTCATCAAGGAATCCCGGGACTAAGAATAGACTAGTCCTTAAAAGAAAAGAAAAGCAAGGAAATAAAATTGTTTTGACTTGATATGGACAAGTCTAAGACTAGAGACTAGTCTTAAGAACAACTTGAAACTAAATAAATTGCAAGACTTGAAAATAAATAAATAACAAGTGAGCTTATATGCTCTAAATAACATATATATATATATATATATATGGATAATACAAATAATAACAATATCAACATAATAGTAACATAAAGAAAATAAGATCATGAACAAAAACAAACATGAATAAATTGTTGCTTCTTTAACTCAATGAGCCTAAGAAACATACACTAAACTCATGTTAAGTTATATGAACATGATGAGTATATAAGAGAAGTTTTACCTAAAGTTTATGTTGGTTGAAGAAGAAAAGAATGGGTTGTAGTATTATGTGGGAATGGATTTCTAAAGAAAAGAGAGAACTTGAGAGAGATGTTGGGAGAGGAATTTTGTGGAGTGATTTTGGGAGAGTTTTAGTATGAATTTTTGTTGTGTGAAAGAATGGAAGAGGAATGGGGTATTTATAGATTTTTGGAGTGGAAATTTGTGTGTTTAAAATTAAATGAAATTGAAATAAAAATAGATGGAAGAGGGAGCATAGGGGCTCCGGTTTTGAGTGTATAGAGGGGGAGAATTAATTATTTTTGTTTGTTTTGTATTAAAAGAAGTAATATGTAAGGTATGATGTGATTAAAGTTGTATGGGGAAGGTAAATTGTAAGGTATAGGTATGGTAGAGTGTAAGAATAGAGTGTAAGAAAAAGTAGAGATAGGTGAATAGTAATGAATAGTAGAAAAGTACTATGAATAGTAGACTAGACAATTAAAATACCGGTAGTAAAGAAAATACACGTAAAAGGCCTATATCTGTTATTTTTAGATACCGAAAAATTCTAAAACTGATATTTTTGAAAACCTTATATTTTTACGAGTCTATTGGTGTTGTCGGAATATTTTTGCTATCCGGTACTCCGAGGCACGGTTTTCGAAAACTGATCCCGATTGGATCCGAAAGACACTAGAAAAATTCGAATCTGATATTTTTAGGCTTCCCTATGTTATTACGAACCGTTTTCCACCATTATCTCAATTTCGTTTTCTAGGGTTTAAGAACACGGGATTGTCGGATCTAGATTCACTTGACTAATCATAGAACTAGGTTAATTTTAGGGTTTCGTTTCAACTTCCGGTTCTTAAGGTTTGCTAATATTATCGAAAAATCTAGGGGCTTACATGGTCCTCATAAATAGATCATATGATAATAATATAATCTCCAAAGTTTAAATCAGCAAACTGGACATTGTTGACATAACTGCAGGTCAACAAGTCAAACTATACTCTAAAACTATCACTATATGAAAACTCCAAATACAATTTAAAACTCAACGAACAAAATAATAATCAGATATAAAAAGTCTTCTCTGATCCATCCTATATCATTTATGACTATACAACTAGTCATCAGCAGGGTAGTTAGGACCGCTAATGCCATCCCCATCCTCATAGATGATATCAAAACCCGAAATATCATAAATCACATTATCATCACCTGCACCTAAAATATAACAGAATGAGCGGCGAAGCCTAGTATGATAATATCCAATCCAGTTCAAGAACTAAACTAAATGCATACAACATTTTATTATCTATTTTAGTCCAGCAAAACAACACAGTTCAGAATCTAGTATACATAAATCCTGAACTCAGAGTAACTCAGTGTCACGCCCCGAGGGTACCCTAGTAGTAGTAAACAAGTTACACTTGAATACCATCACTAGATTACCTTCAAAGCATGATAGGTTTTCAAAACAACATAATCTTTTTAGTTGCTTGATAAGAAATAACAAATATATGAAAGAAATAACTTAGTGAATAAACATTACAAAACCATTACAAACCATGTAGTTTTTTTGAAACACACTAAACAATCTATTCTAATAGTACATAATCATTAAAAAAAATATAACCGTAGACTTCCAGCTTATAAGCTCTCACTGGAGTCATATTCCTAGAAGTGACTAACCATGGTCGTAAAGTAAACCTAAAAAGACTGTAGGAGTATGAGCGAAACCACAGCTCAATGAATAACCAAACATATCATACATCACATAAGTTATTAGCAATCATATGCAATGCGAGCACTCAATCATATGCATAGATACAAGTTTGGATGATCTAGAATCCAAACAGGAAAAAGATTTACGCCCTCTTTTTAATGGGTTGAAGAACTAGTACTCAATGACCCACCTGCCCAAAAGAGACTAAGTACACAGGAGAATCAACGATTTCTCGTTTTAAGGTTATCACTTTGAATATAATTGATTAAACTGACCATCTCCTGCAATCCCCTTAGAAACTCCCTAAGTATTAATCATTTCAAAGCGATTCTACGGGCGACGTTCTTCGATGCCTTTTAGTTCCTCATAGGACCGCCATACCAAAGAGAACCTTGGAAGAACTAACACATTAGAACAATCAAGCGAAAACAGAGATCCAAAATATTAATACGTAACAGGTTGTCACACCATTATATATGCAATAATGCAATTTGTGCAATGCATGATTAGATTATTTTGTTAAGTCAATAATTCTTAATCAATTTCACAGTGATCATACATTACACACAATCATCATTATACTACTTCATAACATCAATCATTGCATTATCGCTTTTGTAAGGATATTTTAACAATCATACACTCAGATCATATCATACTTTTAGTAAACATTCATTTGATTATCTTTGCATTACATATTTAACTATTTACAATCACAATCAGTACAATATGACTGAATTACTCACCTGCTCATACTGACTTAGTCGTAGTAATCAGTTGGTAGATTCTCTAGTGAGTCAAAGTTAGCTATTTAAGATTAATAAAGTATCCATCAATATAGATTAACTAAATATCTATATGTATTAGTGTCCTAGACTCGATATTTATTAAATTTTATAGTGACTAATACCAATTCTATGTTATTCTAAACTGATCTCAATATAGAAAATTATGGTTATCTATTATTATTTAGTGTCGTCGTGTTTCTCTTATTTTATCTCGTATAATTATTTTGTTACTTTTAGAAGTCATATTAATCAAGAATTTTGCTTATTTCAATTTTCATTCTTACCTATTTTATCCAATTAGAACAAATATTTGACTAATACCAACTTTATTAATACTAAATATTTTCTCTAAATTTGAGGGTTCTAAGAATTGTTCGATATTAATCAAAATATTCTAAATATTTGTATTTACTTGTTTATGTAATAAAATCTATATTGTTATAATATATATATATATATAGGTTCTGTTTATTTCCGAAACATGCTTTCGTTAAAGAAATTTGGGCGTACGCCGGCTCAAAGCTGCCGGCCTTCAAACCCAGGTGCCGGTGTAACTTAGATTTGCAAAATTTTTCACATAGGGTGCATCGGCTTTGAAAGCTCGGCTTTCAACGTACGTCGGCTCTACGCCGTCGGCGTATATCTCCAGGTAGCCGGCTTACGTTCATGTTTTACGTGAAAATTATTTTACGTAGCCTCTGATGGGTGTAAGCCGCCTCTACGCCGCCAGCCTATCCATTTAAGCTGCCGGCGTTGAGGTTACACTGCCAGCTTTGAGGCAGTGTTGGTACTGTTCATCATCTTCCTCCTCTATCCAATTCATGTTCTTTAATTTTTTACACGTTAAGAACATCTTAAACTATTTCTAAGTGTTTATATAACTTATACAAGGTCATAAAACAATTTTGAACACGTATAATAACATATATATATATATATATATCTCAATTCTTACTAATACATAGCTAGGGTTTCAAATTTTTACCTCGTTGGAGCTCATCTGATGTAATCCGAAGCTCGTGGTTGTGTTTATTACGTTCCTAAGATTATTAGAAGTCAGTTACAAAGTTTAGATTTGAAAGAAAATCATTTGAACTTCAACAACTTACCTTGGAACTTGTATTCAAGGGTTTTCGGTTTTATTTTTCTTTTGATTCGAATTCCAGTATTTTGCTTAGTTTGATTTCTGTTTTTGGCTCGTTTTGGTGGTTAGAAAGGAATAGTTTCGTTCTGGAAGAGTTGGTAAATAATGAAAGTTTGTTGCTTCTTCATTAATGCATTTAATCACATATATATATAGAAGGAAGGAAGAGGACTTCGGCTACTGTTTTCCTCCGATTTTTCCTCTGATTTGTTCTCTTTTGGCTGTTATTTTCTTTGCAATTAATGTGGAGCTGAGTTAGCAACTATTGATTGGTGTGGAGGTTGCTTTGTTTGACAAATTTGGTACATGATTGAATCAAATCCGGCTCCTCTTTTCCTTCTTCGAATTCTACCGAAATGCAGCGTAACATATATATATATTATATATATTAGTTTATTATTTAATTAAGCTTTGAGATAATTTAACGAGTTGTACGAGTACAAAATAGCTAATATTTGGGAGTTTTTGTACAAAAATATGTTTATAGAAATATACAAAACACTTAGATTATCAAATAATACAAATTTAGGTTATATATATACATAGTTATTTATTCGTATAATTTTATCTCCTGCGATTAGGATTTCTTAAGCTCGTTAGGTCAATTTTTGTTTTAGGCTCCGATAGCTTAAGAAAACTCGGTTTAGAAAAATAGCTTGATTCAATTATTTTTTTAGAGTTCAGATTTTGAGTTATTCTACGGTTTGTATTTTTGTTGTGTATTTATAATCTTGACGGTTTATCTTTAGGTCATCGTTTTCTATTTATAAGCGTAAATATTCGTTTACGAAATATTGGACTTACTACTAGAACTAAGCTATATATATATCTTTAGTTTTGGTACTTGTCATGAAATCTTAATAATAGTTATTAATTTTAACTAGGAATCTTGAATTTAGGGTTTAAGTCTAAATATAAGCTCATCACTACTCGTTGTTCTAATCTAAAATCATTATCGGAATCAAAATCAATCTTGTAATCTCTCTATTCATATTTTCCTATTTAAATCTATTTGTATATTAGGTTTTCGTGTTTAATTTTAGATTTTCTTTTAATCATATCTTGAATTATTCATTTAAGATACGGAATCTCATTTTTGATAACAACTAGGGTTAAAGAATTTTTTTATTCGGTTTCTAAATCCTTCATCTATCCAAATTCTAAATATTAATCTATTATTAGACTTAGATTAAAATCTACATCTATTATCTAGTTCATATATTCTATTATAAAGTCGTATACTAATGTGGAAAATTCTCGGGGTTTACATTCTTCCCCCCTTAAAGCTTGAATGCGTACCTGAGTTTTCAAATAAGTGGGGATAATTTTTTTTGATCTCCTCTTCTAATTCCCAAGTAATTTCTTCCGTTTGGAGATCCCATAATACTTTGACATAGTGGATTTCTTTGTTCCTGAGAACTTGCACTTTTCGGTCCAATATTTTAATTAGATGCTTTAAATAAGTCAAATTCTCCTTCAGATCAATTGGTTCTAACTCCACTATCTTATCTGGATCCGGTACATATTTTCTTAGAACTGATACATGGAAAACATTATGTATACCAGACAAATTGGGTGGCAATGCAAGACGGTATGCCAGATTCCCAACTCGTTCCAATATCTCAAATGGTCCAATATATCTAGGACTTAACTTGCCCTTTGTTGGTCTACCATGAAGACTTTTAATTGGGCTTATCTTTAAGTATACATGTTCTCCTTCATTAAATTCCAATTCTCTTCTCTTCAAGTTCGCCCAACTCTTTTGTATATCCTGTGCTGCTTTCATTCTTTGCTTTATTACCAAAATCTTTTCAATTGTTTCCTGAACCAGTTCAGGTCCAACCAATACTTTCTCCAAGTTATCCCAAAACAATGGTGACCGACACTTCTACTATATAAAGCTTCATAGGGTGGCATTCCTATGCTTGAATGGTAACTGTTATTGTAGGCAAATTCCACTAATGGTAAATGTTGGTCCCAATTTCCTTTGAATTCTATAATACATGCTCTCAACATATCCTCCAATGTCTGAATAGTTCTTTCTGTTTGTCCATCAGTTTGAGGATGATAAGCTGTACTAAAATTCAACTGGGTTCCCAAAGCTTTTTGTAATCCTTGCCAAAATCTGGAAACAAACTGTGGATCTCTATCTGAGACTATTCCAGTAAGTACACCATATAATCTCACAATCTCCTTCAAATATATTCGTGCCAATTTTTCTAATGAATAAGTCATGTTAATTGGCAAGAAATGAGCTGATTTTGTGAGTCTATCTACAATAACCCAAACAGCATCATGACCCACATTCGTCTTAGGTAATGAGCACACAAAGTCCATGGAAATTTGATCCCATTTCCATTCAGGTATTGGTAATGGTTTCAACAATCCCCTTGGTTTTTTATGTTCAACTTTGATCCTTTGACATACGTCACATTTAGCAACAAATTCTGCAATATCCTTCTTCACTCCATTCCACCAATACGCACTCTTCAGCTCTTGGTATGTCTTTGTTTCTCCTGGGTGTATAGAATATCCAGAATAATGTGCTTCATGCATTAATTCTTTTCCTCAAGTTTTCATTAGGTGGCACACATAATCTTTTATTCATCTTAACACCTCTTCTTATCCACATGAAAATCCTTGTACTTTCCTTGGGATATTCCTTGTTTAATCTCTTGAATTTTCAACATCTTCTTTTTGGGCTTCCTTAATTCTCTGAAGCAAAGTAGGTTCCAAAATTAGGTTTCCTAGTTCAGCTTCTAACCCTTGCATTGAGAATTCCAAGTTTAATCTTTCAAATTCCTTGATAAGCTCTTTTTGTTCTGTTAATATTGAAGCTACTTCTCTATAACTTTTCCAACTCAATGCATCTGCCACAGCATTCACTTTACCCGGATGGTAATTAATGGTAAGATCATAATCTTTAATCAATTCCAACCATCGTCTTTGTCTCATGTTCAACTCTTTTTGTGTAAATATATACTTCAAACTCTTGTGATCCGTATATATTTCACATTTCTGCCATACAAATAGTGACGCCAAATCTTGAGTGCAAAAAAATAGCAGCTAATTCTAGATCATGAGTGGGGTAATTCATCTCATGTGGTTTCAATTGTCTAGAAGCATATGCTATTACTTTTCCATTTTGCATTAACACACATCCCAATCCATTTCTAGATGCATCACTATAGACAGTATATAAATCCTTGTCATTGGGCAAAACCAAGATTGGTGCTGATATTAACCTTTTCTTCAATTTGGAAACTTTGTTCACGTTGATCATTCCACTCAATTTCTCATTCTTCCGGTCAATTGAGTCAAAGGTCGTGCAATCTTTGAGAAATCCTTCACAAATTTCCGATAATATCCTGCCAATCCCAAGAAACTTCTAATTTAACAGTTTCAGGTCTTTTCCATTCCACAATAGCTTTAACTTTTGCAGGATCAACCGATATTCCTTCTCCAGAAACAATATGTCCAAGGAATGATATACTTCTAAGCCAAAATTCACATTAGACAATTTGGCATACAACTTATTGTCTCTCAATATCTGTAACACACTTCTCAAGTTCTCATCATGTTGTTCTTCATTAGACGAATATACAAGTATATCATCTATGAAAACAATCACACAGATATCCAGCAAAGGTCTAAAGATACGATTCATCAGATCCATAAAAACTGCAGGTGCATTGGTTAATCCAAATGGCATGACCAAAAATTCATAATGACCATACCTAGTTCGGAATGCAGTCTTTGGTACATCTCTGCTTTAATTCGGATTTGATGATATCCTGACTTTAAATCAATTCGAGAAAATACCTTTGCTCCTCTCAACTGATCAAAAAGATCATCAATCCTGGGTAAAGGATATTTGTTCTTGATAGTTACTCTGTTTAATTCCCTATAATCAATACAGAGTCTCATTGAACCATCTTTCTTCTTCACAAACAATGGTGCTCCCCAAGGTGAAACACTAGGTCTGATAAATCCTTTATCCAACAATTCTTGTAATTGCACCTTTAATTCTTTCAATTCCACAGGTGCCATACGATACGGAGCTTTTGATACTGGTTCGTTCCAGGTATCAAATCAATTGAGAATTCCACTTCTCTGTGTGGGGGTAATCCCGGTAATTCATCTGGAAATACATCTGAGTATTCACACATGTTCGAATATGAATATCCAATTCTTTCTTATTCACCTCAGTTGCTCCAAGAATACAACCGTTCATCTCCATATCTTCTTCATTTTCCACTTCAATTGCTTTATCCTATTTCCGACTCCTTTGAGTATCTCACCCTATACTCTTTTCTTTCTCCTTGATTATTGACAAAAGATACTATTTTGAGATGGCAATTAACTTTTGCTTTTACAGCAGTTAACCAAACCATACCCAAAATAATATCATATTTTGCATCTCTATCAGAATTAAATCAGCAATTGATTCTTGATCTCCAATCTTTAGTGGACAATCTTGATCATCTCCCGTGTCACACTAAATCTCCAGTTGGCGTAGTAACTCTCAATTCTTTACTCATGCTTTCAATTGGTAATCTTATACGCCTTGCTAATCCAGTATTTATGAAAGAATGCGTTGCTCCCGTGTCAAACAAAGCATACGCAGTGATCCCCTACTTGAATTGATCCTAAGTATCAATTATTAAGTTCATGTTATTTTCAACTTATAAAGACTTCTATTGCTCTACTTGTGATTGTGTCTAATAACTTTAATAAACAAATATAATTACATACCTGCAATGAGTCCATATTCTTCAGGATCAACTTCTCCCAAATATTTTCTTCATCTCCTTCCTCTATCTCCACATTCTCTACAGGATTTCCATACATGGCAAAAACTCTGGCCGTCATGGCTTTGTTGGCATTTCCATTTTTCGATCCTGAGACTCCAATCACTCCTTTAGGTTGTGAAGATCCAGCTACTGCACTTGCTTTCTGTGGACAGTTGGTTGCTATGTGCCCAACTTTGTTACATACATAACAAGTTGCAGTTTTTCTTTTTGGACAATCGTTTATCATATGCCCACTTTCCCCACAATAATAACATTTGTTCTGTAATTGTGGACAATGCCTTGGGTAATGAGAACCTTTACATTTCCAACAAGTAACATTATTCTTCCCATTACTCCTCCTTTGTTCACATTGAAAGGTTTAAGAATTTAACCTTCTTAGGCACAGAACTTGCCATAGAACCATCATACATTCTCTTCCCGAACATAGTTCCCTTCTTCTTATACCTCTCAAGTTCATACTTCCTTGCTCGTTCAATAATTGAGCTTTTTCTAACATAGCTGCAAAGTTATCAACTCAAATTCAAAGTTTCTTTGAAATGAGGCTCAAGTCCAGCCATGAAAGTGTGTCTCTTAAGCTCATCACTGTCCCGATAAGCATCTGGAGCAAACTATAACAATCAATTAAACTCATGTTGTAAACCCCGGTATTCTCAATAGATAAGAAAACCCGGGAGTTGAAAAGCGAAACCCTAATCCGGTCCAGTTCAAGTCTAGTGAGAGAAGCTTAGGAACCCTAAATCCGGTTTTCCTTCGGTTTCATAATAAAAGAAGTTTTATAAAATAAATGAATATGAATTATTGTTCTAAAGTATATTTTAGACCTTTGAAAGTTTTAAATTAGGGAATTTTTCAATTTCGGGTCTTCCCGTACTCAATTACGGAAAAGCGTGTCCATGGATCACGAACTCAGAAAAATGTTCTGGAATATTCGTTAGAGCCGTAATTTTATAAGGATTCCAAAAATATCAATTTTATAATTTTTCGGGTTATAAAAATTACAGTTATAGCATTTTTCCCGTGTTTTTGTTACAACCAGTAAAATAGATATCTTGTCTACTATTCACAAGTACAACCTACACTACACACTACCCATACCCTACTCTTACATCCTTACAACTACTCATTGCAATTTTCTTTTCCAAGAAATTTTGTTCCCTAAATAATTATTACATTTATTATATTTTAATTACATAAATTACAAATTATCAAATTTCAACACACACACTTCCCCACCCCCCCCCCCCCCCCCCCACCCCCATTTTTTCCCTCTCATTTGTTTTATTTTTGCTATTTTTATTCAAATAAAAACCCTAATCTATTCATATATAAGCTCCTTTTTCTCTCTCTCTCTCCCTCATTTTCACTCTTACAAAAATTTACAAAGGTTGAAAATCCTCTCCTCCTCTCCTCTAGCCTTACCGTGACACACACACACACACTTGCACATTTTCAAAAGTTTGTTTCATCTTCTTTTCTTCTTTAAATCTCCATTAAAGTGACGATTCTAAGCTTTGTTCTTCCTAAATCTTGTAATGGCAAAGCTATTCTTGTGTGTTTTCCACATTTAATCCCAATGATCATATGTTAGGGACATGAAAACCCTTATACAAGAATATCAAGCCATCACAAGAAGTGGATCTCGAGTTTAAAGGAGTTTTTGATGAGATAATGTGATGTTCATGCATGTAAAGTAGGAATCTTGCATAGATATTTATGTTCATGCCATGAAACTCATGATTCATGCATTATATTTGGTAGATCTAGTGTGTAGACATTCATATCTTCATCTACATTTATGTTCATATGATTATTTTGATTTTCATGCATTGATGATCATAAAAATGTAGCCTTGCCTATGTATAGATATGTTAGATGGTAGATCTTCATGTATAGATGACAAGAAATTTGAAAAAGAAAAGATTTTGTTAGAAATGCTTAGTTGGAAATTCGGATGATTTTGGAACCCTACTTTGAAAACCACCAAAACCACTTTAAAACTCATATTTTTCATAAAAAATGGAAGGTATATGTAATAGATACCCTTAAGGAATGATTTTCATAAGTTTAGATGAGTTTAGTCAAATTCGTAATTTAGGATGATGCCTACATAAACACCTAGTATCCGAGCTTAGATGGCATGTTTTATGAGTCAAATGGAGTCCTTAGATAATAGATATAATGAAGCTTCAATTTTGATGCATTAAAAAAGTCTTCTCATAAAGAAAATGCAAGAAAAGGAAATTTTCAAAATTTGGATTTTTGTGAAAAGCTTGTTTAAAAACATATTTTCCAAATGAAAAATGTGAATTTCTATGCATAAATGAAGGTCATGAATAATATAGATATTGAGAACTCATTTTTATTTAGATAACAAGTAAATTCCAAGAATAAAATCATAAAAACCCTAGGGAATGTAAAGTTGGAAAGAATAGCTTTTAATGAGTGACCATCATAGAGTTCTTAATAATTAGAAGTTCATAAAAGTTCATAATCAAAGATCATCAAAACCATACGTACATTAAGCTCATTACAT
Source organism: Combretum micranthum (assembly GCA_024138025.1). Classification (NCBI taxonomy): domain Eukaryota; kingdom Viridiplantae; phylum Streptophyta; class Magnoliopsida; order Myrtales; family Combretaceae; genus Combretum; species Combretum micranthum. Next base: position 219,182 of record JAMXBD010001339.1, read on the forward strand.
GATATTCATATTAGGAATTCATTCATATACCATCTATACATGAACCATCAACTAGGAACATTTTTATCAAATGCGAAACAATTTTTCGGAATCGAAAAAGTTACAGAACAGATCCGATCCTACTGTTATGATCTTAATGTTTTCAAAACTTGGAATTAATACTATAAATAGATAGATCTTTCGAAGTAGATAGAGATCGATATAAAATTTACAAATTCCGAGTTAAAATGACCAAGTTATGGCCTTTTTAAGTCGGAGCTTCCGCAAATAGCGAGAATTCCGATTTTGTGTAGTTTAGATGTATAGCTTAAATTAGTTTAGTGATGAGATTCTTATTAGGTTGTTCTTATTTGGTAGGTGATCCCGAGCAAGACGATACATTACCACCCGACTACTATTACTAAAAGACCGGCGAACCATGGCCGAGTGAGTACTACTTCCAATCTCAATTGTTGCTTGTGATTGTATTGATAGCGGCATTAGTTGTTTAGGCAAAGATAAAACTTGATATGCATGATGGGGTATATGGGAATTATATATATTTGTCTGCTATTGATATGTGAAGTTGAACTTAAGGAATATCGAAACTGGGTGATAAGCTGCTGCTTGTTTAGCTAGAATATATATCGATTGTCTGCGAATAATTGTTGGTCACCTAAAAGAATCGGATTAATTTATTATTGGATCTCAATTATAATTGAAATCATTCATATCATTATGGGGATGGAGCATTGGCATTTGTTGGTTTTTCGTGATCCATAAAACGAACATGTTGGTTAATCGTGATCCATAAAACGAATATGTTGGTTAATCGTGATCCATAAAACGAAATCTTATTCAGTTGATCGTGAGCTTAAATGGCGTCGTACCGCAGGATTCGTTAATCTGCTAACCCGGGATGGAGGGCGCAAGTCCATCCACATATGATTTCCGGCTGGTCATATGTTTGTTGAACTCATTTGTCTAATGCATTTCACTTGATTGAATAATCACTTGCTTGAATGTTATGCCTTAATTGTGATATGGAAGTTCTTACTCACTAAGCTAGTTAGCTTACGCCCTCATAATTTTTACTTGTTGCAGCACGAGTTCATTTGGCTTAGGCTGAGGTAAGCCACAGCTCATGTACCAGAGACAGGAGTTTCCCTTAGAAGTTTACTTCGATTTTGTTTAGACTTCCGTTGGAAACTAAAGGACTCTGGATGACTGTAATGGACTTGATATTATTTTGCGGGGGAATGCCCCTTAGACTTTGTAATGTATATATATGTGTTTTGGTTTATTATCTATGGCTAGTGAATGCCACATTAAACTTCTTAACTCCATTGATTGAGTATTCTATTGTCGTAAAGGGACGCTTTACATCTATACAAGACTCCCGAAGGGCTCGGATAGGGATTTCAAGAGTCTTATATAGTATGTGGTAGGCTGTTACGTTTAGGATACCCTATGAGGCGTGACAATTTAAGTTGGTATCAGAGCACTAGGTTATAAAACAAGACAATAGAATTAAAAGAAACCGAACCTAGAAATCTAACTAATAGGTTTAGATGGAGTTGAAAATATTTTTCCTTGCTAAGTTAATTAGGAGTCTTCTGTTGTTGTAGGTCTCCTTGGGTGAGACCAGGGAACGGGCTAGACACTTCACCAAGAGGAATGATGAGACCATGGTAGAGTACAGGTTGAGATTGAGAGAATTGTGTGAAGATTTTGCTTTAGCCAGGTACCCCCGGACTATAGGGGAAATGTTCAAATTGTGGAAAGAATGATTGAGATACACTAGGTGGGCCGCTGTGGTTGACCAACTGAGATATGATCCTATGGGGAGAAGGAGTTGGACTAAGTTGGAGACGATTTATACCCTAGAAAGAATCATGGTAGAGTATGGGCGTGAGCCCATGACTAGGGAAGCTACCTTTATCTTGAAGAATGGAGGAAACCGGACCCCTCCAGACTTTAGGGTGTGGATCCCTATAGGACCCCTATATGTGTATGCCCATGACAATTTGTATGACCACCATGACTGGAACATAGCTGATGCATGGAACCATATTACCTGGCATGTGGTTTACTTAGACATTCTTCCACCACGAGTGATAACTCCACCTCCAGCCAATGACATAGGTATGCAATTGAATGGTGCACCTGTGATTGGAGAGAATGATGAAGAGGAGGAAGAAGAAGAAGAAGAGGACCCCGAGGAGGATCCTAATTGGGAGGAAAATGTAGTTCCTAGAACCCCTACCCCACCCATTGAGCTGGAAGTGGAAGTGAATCCAGAACCCAACCAAATCATGTGGGATTTTAATCGAGAGTTGGAAATACTAGATAGTGGAAGGGTAGAACCTGAGTTAGATCCAATGATATGGAAGGATGTGTATATTGAGGGAGAAAATCCACCTTTGCTTGATCTAGTAGTAGCAGAACCCATGGCCCCTGAGCCTATGGAAGTTGGAGATGTGGGTGGAGAGCCTGTAAGAGAAACCGGATAGTGGAGACCCAAGTGAGTGAACTTGAAGTAAGAGGTGATGAGAATGAAGTGAGCCCGAGGGAAGGGCAAGGAACAGAGGAAGAGGAAGAAAGCGAAGACCAAGAGCCTTTAGTCCGACCTGCTAGGAAGCGGAGGATGACTACGAGGGAATACCTTAGTTTGTTCATCCGACGGGATGATGGTGGTTCTTCTAGTAGGAGACGACCTCCTAGTTCGACCTCCGATGATACTAATGATGTGTAAAGGCCAAGATGATAGCTAACCCATGAAGTCCAAGTGAAGTCCTTATTTTACTTATTTTGTAGTAGGCAATGCGGGATGCCAATTTGCCTTAGGATTTCTAGATAGTCTAGTAGTTTGTTCTTTCTTTTCCTTATATTTTGCTTTGTTTTCGGAAATAGGCGAGAAGGTTTAGAATCGAAACTAGAAGTATAGCTAGCTAAATTTTGTGGACAGAAATCTTGATGTAATATTTTGTACGGCTCGCTAAAGTAATGAAGGATCATGTTTATTTCAAAGGAAAGAGATTGTGGGAAGCATGCATGCTAGACATTAGACATACAGAACATTAGTCACATATAAATTGCATGAGCATCCATTCATTCATGTCATTAATCTAAGAATGTAACTCATTTCCTTATGTACGGATTCTTTGACTTTTCCTTGTGATTATATAAAAATTGTGAATTTCAATTCCCTTGACAATTGAATTCCGAATTCTCGCAAAGTTGTGAAACTTGTTGACAAATTATTTTCCCGAAAAATGTAAAACGTTCTAAAAATACTAAAAGTCTATTAAACAATGTGTAAACAGACGAAACCGACGGATTAGGAATCGGTAGGAATCTCTCCCGAACGAAGTTGACCAACCGGCCATACCTCAACCTAATCCCTAAGGAGCTGCACCCCAGAATCAGCAGGGTGAGGTGTTAAATGCGATTGGACAATTAGCCAATCTTCTGAATACATTCATCCAGAACCAAAACTCGGTTCAGAACCCGCACCCAGGGCAAAGTGTCCGGGATTCTGCCCCACACCCACCACCTGCAGATCACCGGGAAGTGACTGCTGAGGCACCGGCTCCACAAGAGGAGCATTCCTATAATGTGCCCTTGCCACCACCCCCTCCATACAGAAGACCTCACTGAAGCTCCTTACCGGATTTCATTAAGAGTAACCGGTATTTTGATGGAGCGTTTGGTAAACCAGATGAAGCCGAGGATTGGCTAGCTCAAATTGAGCGATCTTTTGCTGCCTATGAGATCCCACCTTATCTACAAGTGGAGTATGGAACTTATATGTTGAGATATAAGGCGAGGGTCTAGTGGGACTCCAAGAGAAGGAGCTTGACTTCCTCGGTCACATGGGAAACTTTTCGCTAGGAATTTTTGAATAATTGCTTTCCATCCAACTTGAGGGTATAGTATAGTGCTGACTTTCTCCACGTGAAACAAAAGGGGAGAACTGTGGAACAGTATAAGACTAAGTTCATCCACTTGCTGCAATATGCACTTGAGTCTTTTAGGGATAGTGAGGAGTTGAAGAAGTAAGTATTTTTGGGTGGTCTAGATGAGGAGTTGTGGATAAAATTGGAAGAGTTTGGAGTAAGGACATACCCTGAGATGGTAGAGAAGGCCCGGGTGATTGAAGGGGCTAGAAAAAGGAAATATCAAGAACCTGACAAGAGGGTATTTGGAAAAAAGCCGTTTGACGCCTCGAGTTCAGGATTCAAAGGAAAGAGGTACAGACCTTACCAGGGGTTCAAGATGATCTAGTAGCAAGCCGACCCAGATTAAGGGCAATATCACATGCTGGAAATGTAAGGGGACGCATGCTCCTAGGCAATGCCCGTTGTTGAAGAACAAATGTTATTTTTGTGGTGATGCTGGCCATATGGTTTATACGTGCCCGAAGAAGTTGGCGGTGACTTGCTTTATTTGCAAGGAGAAGGGGCACTTAGCCTTGAATGTTCCCAACGGAAAAGTATAGCCCCTCGACCCTTTGGGACTTCGAGCAAGTTAAATTTCGATTTATTTAATTGAATTGTTGTCTGGATGAAATTAATTATGTTATGGGAAAGCTGGAAGTAAGAACCCTAGGTAGGTGGTTTTGAGAGTGTTTTAGGGTTGATAAGTGTTGGATGTTTGTTGACCTCAGGACACATACGGGTGAATAGTGTGGAGGCTTATGTTTTATTTGACACGGGAGCAACTCATTCATTCATCACCAGTAGTTTGGCTAACCAACTTGAATTACCTATAGCCACAACTACTGTTAGTTTGAGGATTAAGACACCTACTAGGAGCGTTGTGTCAACCTGAGAATTGATAAAGGATTGTCCATTGGAAGTTCACGGACACCACTCCAAAAGTGATTTAATAATGTTGGAGATGAATAAATACGAAGTTATCCTCGAAATGAGTTGGCTAAGTAAGGTAAAAGCAATAGTGGATTGCCAAAAGAGGACAGTGTGTTTCTATGATCAATTGGGGAAAAAGTAGAATTTGTGGGAGAGACCCTAGTCTCAAGAAGGTTTAGGTTAAGCTCGTTCGAATTGATGATGGAGGATGAAGAAATGATACCTATTGAAGGTGTGTTGGACGAAGAAGAAACTAGGGAGGAAAAAGATATACCGGTGATAAATGAATATTTGGATGTGTTTCCAGAAATTTTACCGGGATTACCACCAAAAAGAGAAATTGATTTTGAGATTGTTTTAGCTCCAAACACCGAACCGATATCCAAAGCACCATATCGGATAGTACCGGCTGAGTTAAAGGAGTTAAAGACCCAATTACAAGACTTCACATTAGCCATTTCCTAAAATCCATTCTTTCCAAATTTTTGCATCTCCTAGTATTTTGGGATTCCATTCCTAGAATTTACTTGTTATCTAACTAAAAACAAGCCTTTATCATCTAGACTATCCAAGACCTCCATTTATGCATAAAATTCACATTTTTCACTTTGTAAATATGTTTTTAAGCAAGCTTTTCATAAAAATCCGAATTTTAGAAATTTTCATTCTTGCACTTTTCTTAGGAGAAAACTTGTTTAATGCACCAAAAGTTGAAGCTTTATTATATCTATTGCCTAAGGACTTCATTTAACCCATAAAACATGCAATTTAAGCTTGAAAACTAGGTGTTTATGTAGGCATTACTCCAAAATACGAATTTGACAATTTAATCCCTTCCTCTAAATTTTCCATTCTAACTCCACTACTTGTTTTATACATTACTCATGCCTAAACTCATTCAAACTTATACAAATCATTCCTTAAAGATGCCTATTACATATACTTCTCATTTTTCATGAAAAATATGAGTTTTAAAGTGGTTTCAAAGGTTTTTAAAATGGGTTTAAAAAATCATCCGAATTTTCCATAAGACATTTCTAACAAAAATCTTTTCTTTCTGAGTTCCTTGCCTTCTATACATGAAGATCTATCATCTAACACATCTATATACATGTAAGGCTAAGCTTTTATGATCATTAATGCATGAAAACTCAAGATAACCATATGAACATCAATGTAAATAAGAATATGGGTCTAAACACTAGATCTACTATATATAATGCATGAATCATAAGTTTCATGGCATGAACCTAACTTTCCATGCAAGATCCCTACTTTACATGCATGAACATAACCTTATCTCAACAAAAACTTATTTAAACACTAGATCTACTTCTTGTGATGGCTTGATATTCTTGTATAAGTGTTTTCATGTCCCTACATAAGCCCATTGGGATTAAATGTGAAAAACACACAAGAAAAGTATTGCCATTACAGGATTTAGTAAGAATGAAGCTTGAAATCATCATACCAAAAGGGATTTGAAGTGGAAAAGAAGAGGAAATGAGTTGTGTGTGAGTGTGAGAGGGAGGTGGGTCACGAGACACTTAGGAAGGAAAAGAAGGTTTTCTTCTTTTGTAAAAATTTGAACAAGTGAAAAATGAGGAGAGAGAGAGAGAATATGAGCTTATATATTAGTTGGATTAGGGTTTTAGTTGAATAAAGAAAGAAAAAATAAAACAAAATGAGAGGGGAAAAGGGGGAAGGGGCGCCGGCCAAGAAGGGGGGTGGGGGGGTTGTGTGTTGAAATTTTATAATTTGTAATTTGTGTAATAAAATGTAATAAAAGTGATAATTTAATAGGGACAAAAATTTCTTGGAAAAGAAAGTATAATTGAGTAGTTGTAAGGATGTAAGAATAGGGTATGGATAGTGTGTAGTGTAGGTTGTATCTGTGAATAGTAGACAAGACATCTACTTTACCGGTTGTAGAGAAAACACAGGAAAAATGCTATAACTGTAATTTTTATAGCCCGAAAAGTTATAAGATTGATATTTTTGAAATCCTCATAAATTTATAGTTCTAATGAATATTTCGGAATATTTTTCTGAGTTTGTGATCCCGGGGCACGTTTTTCCGTAATTGAGCTCGGGAAAGCCCGGAATTGAAAAATTCCCGAATTTAAAACTTTCCAAGATTTAAAATATACTCTAAAACAATAATTCATATTCATTTACTTTATAAAACTTCTTTTATTATGAAACCGAAAGAAAGTCGGATCTAAGGTTTCTAAGCTCCTCTCACTAAGCTTGAACTAGACTGATATAGGATTTCGTTCTCCGGTTTCCGAAATTTATTCAATCACTAGGAGAACTAGGGTATACATTATAAGAATAATAATAAAAGAAATCGGTAATGAATAATAGTAAATCGTACTGGAAGACTCACTAATTACCGGTAGTAAGTAATACAATTAAATTTGTAAAAATCAGATAATTCTAGCTATTTGAAAATTTGTAAAACTAATAATTTAGAGATCCTTACAGAAATATGAGTCTAATGGATTAATAACATATTTTTAACATTTCTAATCCCATGGCGCGCTCTTCGAAGTCGGCACCTGGCCAGATTGAATAGGTCGAAAACTCGTTAATCTCATCCTTTAGAGCATCCTAGGCTCAATACGAATTAAATACACCTTTTTCTCTTATTCCGACTCCTTGGTTTAGAACACGGAATTGCCGGATCTAGACTATGGAGTTTCTTGGGAGTTTCAGGGACTTAGGTTTCCCGGTTGACTTTCCGGTTTACACCTTTGCCAATTTGGAAACTGATATTTTATACTTTTATAACATATCTGATTAGTGAGATTTATTTTAAGGTCGATTTTTTTTATAAGTATTTAATATCCCACAATGTTCTCGGAATTCTTTGGATTGAGTTTTTATTCCCAAAGGTTAATCACTATTTACTTCTTAACAATTTGTTTTAGGGCTCCATTTCACCCGAATTTATAAGTTGGAGTTAAATATAAAATTTTTCGTACGTAGGGGTTTTAGAATGGAAGTATATTGAGTTGCTATTTTATTTCTGAGGTTTCTTATTTTTCTCATGATTCAGAAGTTTCCGGATTCGTTTGGAGTTTGGGACTTATCGAAGTTCAGTTTTTATTCGAAGTGACTTTCAGGATTTTATTTTCAAAGTTCATCTTTAGAATTATTTACCCAAATTTTCCAAGGATTACAAAGAAATACCCGGGACAAGTATTTTGTAAAAATTATACTTGAACTTTCTAATTCTATTTCACTATGTCCGTCAAAATTCGTGTAGAATGAAATTCAAATTTAAAATGGCCATAACTTGCTCAATTTAACTCGGAATTTCGCATATAATATACCATTTTCTACCTATTCACAAAGATCTATCCATTTCTAAGATTATCTTTGTCATATAAGGTCATTTGGGTTCCGAAAACGTTGAGTGCAGATTTAAAACGAATATTTCTATATTTTTGCAAAACCATTTTCTAACTCAATCTTCATTTTAAAGAAAATCCTTTCGTGACAATATATATATATATATATAAATATAATTGATAAATACTTTGAGTATATATGATGTGCTGTATTAGTATTGAATTTTAAAGCATCTTTCCAGCAAGCGTACTGGGCCTTCTATTATAATATAGCATGAGTCAAGTGTCGATCCCACGGAGATCTATTAATTACTAGACAATTATCAACTAATACTAATATTTAGGCACTTGATCTTTTTAAAATGAATAGATTAAACTAACTTATCTAATTAATTATCTATATGAATGCAATGAGCTTTTTAAAGAGAGGGATATGGTGGAAAAATGTGGGAAGGAGTATAATCCACTTTAAACTATTTCCATTCAACTTGAACTCATGTTATAATGATAATTAGATTCATGAACATCCATAAGAAATTGTCAAGATTTAAAAACAGAGTTTAAAAACCTTTTGAACCACAAAACAATTCAATAACTTCCGCTAAATAAATTATTAGTGGAATCAAAATTTCAATTATAAATCTTCCGATTCTATAATTGACTTATACTTTATATTAACATCTCCTAATTCCTTAGTGAGAAATCAACATAAAACATTGCATTAATATTTATGGACAATTTCTAAATTAGGTTAAACTACGCCACTTCCGCAATTGCAATTTAATCTAAATTTATGAATTCATATGAACCCTAATTTCCCTTCCGAGTTATTAGAATTCTTATACACCAAAAGTATGATGAATAATCAGAATTCAATATGAATAATTCATGATTCTAACTATCTTATAACATGGACTCAAAAATCATTTTAGCATGTTTAAAGCTTCAACTTCCCACAAAAAGAATTTAGCTACTCATGGATGATGATTCAACAATCAGATAAGAAATTGCAAATGATTTCATTATGATCAAACTAGTCAGATATATGAATTGCATAAAAGAAATAAGATTAGATATCACCAATTCAAAATATCAAAGCTTCACTTGCAACTTCTTGAATAACGTTAAATATCTCTTCAAAAATCTCTATGGAATGCTTGTTCTAATCTATGTATTATAGTATGATTTAGAGCTACTTAGATGATTCTGAAAGTGAGGAGAAGACCCCCTATTTATAGGAAAAAATTTGTGCAAAACATTAAATGAACTTTGCTGTTTCACTTTGTATGCCGGCAGTTATGGATCCTATGCCGGCGGCTTATAGGCGGCGTATCTTCGAATTATCCTTTGCACAGGCAGAGCACTGGCAGCCTTCAATATCAGTTACACATGTAGGCCGCTTCTACGCCAGCGGCTTAGATGTAGATCTAGCTGGCGTATATGGTCAGAAATGAAGCGTTGCATCAATTTTGCTCGAACGCTGTCCCTAAGCCGGCGGCTTAGACACCGCGTAGACACTCCAACAGATTTGTCTCTTCAATTTCCTCCAAGCGTTTGATATCTTCATGTCGCTTCAGATCTGTGTCGTACGCTGCCTCAATGCCGGCGGCTTAAGTGCCGGCTTATAATGTAACTCCTTCAAAGCTAGTGATGTTTCAATTCTGGGCTGCCGGCCTTCATGTACGCTGGCTGCTTCATCTTCTACGCCGGCAGCTTTGAGGCGGCTTTGAATGTAATTAGAACTTATGCTGGGCAAAGCTGGCAGTGCTGCAACGGCCTTACATGTAAGCCGTCTGAACGCCGGCGGCTTTGAATGGTGAATTGTTGGCCTTGACTTCAATTTTTCCTATTTTCGATTCAAATTCTTTTGTTTTGATTTCTTTATCCAAATTAGTCTTGAAACATAAAATTTAATCAAACAAATATCCATTCTAGCTTTTGATCATCAGGATTTGTATAAAATATGATCTTATCAATATAGGTAAGCTCACTTTATATGCAAAGATTCTAATGGTAGTGTCTCAACAATTTATTTCATAAAACAATTTATTTGGAGTTGTTAAAACTTTAACTTTGATGATTTCTTTTCAAGTATTTCAAGAAACTTTATATTTTCATAATTAGATTCTTATTTTATTTTTTCATTCTTTTTCTAGAACAAGCAAATTTTCCTTTGTCTTTCATAAATCTTACTTCTAGTGATAAAAAATCAAAGTTATCAAAGTGTATTTGTTAAAAACCTTTTTATAACTTTGTATTTAAGATGGTTTTAGAAAATAAGTCTTGTCTTCTTATATTTATTATCTAAAATATAAGTTTTTATTTTCTAAAACTTGTTCTTTAATTCCCTTTGAAAAGAATTCTCTTCATTGATAAAACCCTTTGTTTTAATCTTATCTTAGCTATATTCTTTGAAAATAAGTCTCTTCTTTAGGAACTTAAAAATCATTATTTTCCTAGTGGGTTCACAACTTTATGAGTTGATTTTATCTTAACTTTGAAAACTAGTTTGTTTCTTTGGTTTTGTCATGGAGTTTAAAAGAGTTTATCCTTTAAGCTTTTTGTAAGAACTTTGAAAACTAACAAATTATTTTACTAAAACTTGGGTTCCCATAATAAACAACGAACGTATTTATTTCTTATGTTTTCTTGGTAAAGTTTTCTTTGTTATTTAAGAAAAACTTGAGAAAACTTATATTGCTTTATTTTCATGTTGTTGATAATAACTTCATTGTTTTGTGACAAATCACATAATAGAAAATTTGGTTTTAAGTTCCTTTAGTAAAGTAAAATTCTAATTTCAAATTAGTTGAGACAATATCATTATGTAGATGTAAGTATTATGAGCATGTAAAATAATAAAAAAAACATAAGAAAATACTAGAAACAAATAATAAGCAAGAAAGTAAAATGTCAAGTATTGGGAATCTTAGCTTCATCAAGGTATCTCGGTCAAGTATTGAAAGCCTTAACTTCATCAAGGCATTCGGGACTAAGAATAGACTAGTCCTCAAAAGAAAAGAAAAGCAAAGAAAGAAAATTGTTTTGACTTGATATGGACAAGTCTAAGACTAGAAAGACTAGTCTTAATAATAACATGAAATAAATAAATTGCATAACTTGAAAGTAAATAAATAACAAATGAGCTTATATGCTCTAAATAAATATATACATAATATACATAATCCTTTATATAAGTTAGATTTGAAGCAAATAATAATAATAATAACAACATAATATTAACATAAAGAAGAGAGTAGAAACATGAACAAAAACAAAAACAAAACCCGAATAAACTGTTGCTTCTTTAACTCATGAGTCTAAGAAACATACACTAAACTCATGTTAAGTTATATGAATATGATAAGTGAATATGAGAATTTTTACCTAAGGTTTATGTGATATGAAGATGGTAGAAGAAAGGGGTATTATGTGAGTAGTGATATGTGGTAGATAGTTTATGTATAAGGAATGATTTTTGTGAGGAATTGATTTGAGAGAGTTTTGGTAGGAGAATTCTTGAAGAGAGGATTTGTGGAGAGATTTTGAGAGAGTTTTAGTAGTGAAATGAATTATGTGAAAGAATGAAGGAAGAAGGGGGTATTTATAGATTTTTGGAGTGAAAATTAGATGTAATTAAATAAATTGAAAAAGAAAAATAATTGAGAGGAATAAGAAGGGGGTAGCGCCGGCCATGATGTACTAGAGGGGGAGTGAGATGATTTTTGAGTGAATTTTATAAGAAAATAATTAATATATAAGGTATGATTTGATATAAGGTGTATTGGAAATATAAAAAGTAAGAAAATAGGTATGTAGGTAGTAAGAAATAGGTAAAAAAAAAAAAGGTAGAGGTAGTGTAATAGTAATAAATAATAGAAAAGTACTATGAATAGTAAACTAGACAATTAAAGTACCGGTAGTAATAAAAATACGCATAATAATGCGATATATGTAATTTTTAATTATCGAAAAATTCTAAAACTGATATTTTTAGAATCCTTGTATTTTTACGAGTCTATTGGTATAAACAGAATATTCTTAATATTCCAAGCTCCTGGACACGCTTTTCGAAAACTGATCTCATTTGAGTTCGAGGACACTCGAAATTCGCGAATCTGATATTTTTATGTTACCCTATATTATTACGAACTATTTTAAGCTATTAGCTTAATTTCGCTTTCTAGGGTTTGAGAATATGGGATTGCTGGATCTTAATCACTAGGGTTTGTTATAAGCTTTGTTGACTTTTAGGGTTCCGGTTTAACTTTCGGTTTTATTGAGTTATTCGTAAGATCATATAATTTTTGAGTTTTGACCGTTTTATATTTTTATCTTGATATCTATTGTCACGCCCCAAAGGGTACCCTAAACGTGACAGTCCACAACACCCGATATTTAAACTTAAGTATGACAACCTTAGTCACCCCATAAGTTTATATGTCGAGTGTAAGGTGTACTCACATAACTTTTAGGATCACACTTTGATTCGAGTAGTCTTAAGAAAGCATACATAGCATTAAGAATATACATCACAACAAGATAAATAGTTAACTTTACAAAAGCCAAGGGGGCATGCCCCTGCCAAAATAGTAGGAGTCTATATCATTTAGCTCCATTTACAAATATCTGAATCAACATTAAAGAGATTTTCCTAGAAGTCCATGCCTATACTGTCACGCTCCAAAGAGTACCCTAAACGCGACAGTCCACCACACGCGATACTTAAACTTAAGTATGACCACCTTAGTCATCCCATAAGTTTACATATCGAGTGTAACATGTGCTTTCACAACTTTTAGGATCACACTTTGATTCGAGTAGTCTTAAGAAAGCATACATAACATTAAGAATATAAATCACAACAAGATAAATAGTTAAACCTTACAAAAGCCAAGGGGGCATACCCCCGCCAAAATAATAGGAGTCTACATCGTTTAGCTCCAATTACATATATCTGAATTTACATTAAAGAGATTTTCCTAGAAGTCCACGCCTATACTAGGTCCCGACTTCCTCAAAAGCTCTTTAATCCAATGTAGTAAACCTGCACAAAGTGTCCTCTCGGAACATCCAAAAATAGGAACACTGCAACAAAAACTATTGGGGTATGAGCTAATTGCTTAGTGAGATTCATTTTCCAAGTAACATACTCGATCAAGCTAAAATATCTATACAAGCAAGTTATAATTAAGCAACCATATGAATGCACAAGCAAATGAGCAAGCAAGCATATGACTTTCCGGTAGTCATAAGTGAATGAATTTACACCCTCCATTCGGGGTTTGGGGTAGTTCATAAGTCATGCAACTATAGTTCCAATGTTGGTCCATAAGACATGCAACCATAGTCCCAATCTTAAGTGGGGTGGTCCATAAGATATGCAACCATAATTTTTAATGTTGGTCCATAAGTCATGCAACCATAGTTTCATTATTTGAATGGGGTGGTCCATAAGTCATGCAACCCTAGTCTCCTTCATTAAAGCCGCTGCCTCCCAAATACACCTTTGTCCCACCAAAGGCATACTCGACAATGATATGTGACTCACTACGTGATATGCATGTACAATTTATTCATATAATCATGGTATATTAATTAGATAATTTAAAAGTGACCATACAAATTTCAGACATTCCAAATCTATACTATCTCATACAAGATTATTGCAACAAAGCATGCCTCGATATACTTATCGTTCATTCATGCAAGCTCACCATTCAATCACAATTTTATCTTTTCCTAAGTCTAATGCCACTACTACTATAAGACATCCAAGAGCATAATTAATTGAGAAATGAACTCACTTGTCCATGTAGTGAAAATCCACTAGTCGTAATAGTCCTTGGGAAGTGGTAACCCGTCCTCCAATTCACCTTAAATACAAAGAATACCCTCAATGAGTATCTCTTATGAAGTTCTATTAAGCTTAACAATTTTATTTACTATGTTCGTCAATTTCCGCCTAGATTGAATCCTTAATTTAAAAAGGTCATATCTAACTCATTTTAACTCGGAATTTAGCTTATAATATACCGATTTATACCTACTTCAAAAGAGCTATCTATTTCTAAAGTTAATTCAAACATTTAAGGTCATTAAGGGGTCGGAAACTTACTGTACAGTAGGGTTGCGAAAATCCAAGAATTGAACCTTTGTGAAAAATTGCCATATCTACTCTACTTAACTATTAGATTAACTTATTTTAGTCCTAAACTTGTAAGGAGATTATCAAAACAAAATTAAGTGATAACACACTTATCTAATCCCAAAGATAAACTTCAAATGAGACTTCTAAAAATCTATTTTCATAAAACCGAAAATTTACAAGTCAAAACTCATTGTCTTGTTTTGAGTAATTCCTTTACTAAAACTTACTTAGTTTAATGAAATAATTTTTCCTATATTATATATCATCAAAACATTCATTTTCAATATAAAATACTTTTTTTGAGATCTAAAAGAAGGTTTTAAAATTGGTCTCCTCATAATTACGAATTTCCTTTTGAAGTTTACAATGAAGACAAGACCTAAATTTTTTCTTTTACAAAACACTTGATTTAAGCAATACCTTTTAGGAAACTCATTTAAACTTATGAAAATTCATTCCTTAAGATATCTATACCAAGAGCTTTATATTTTTTTCTAAATCTTCATTTTAAAGTTGAATGATGGTTCCAAAAATGGGTCTTGGTCTAGATCCGAATTTTCATAAATTATTTTGAACATATCTCTTGAGAAAATTCATCAAAACTCATGAAAAACAACCCATTACATATTATTATCTTAAGAACCTTCATTTCTTGAACAAAATCCTTATTTTTGAGTTGAAAACATGTTTTTATTTTAGGTCTTTTCTTGATCCGAAAATACAATTTTTGTTTTTGAAAATCAACTTTGATTCTTGTAAATGAAGCCTTGATGATATACATCCATAAAACCTTCATTTTCTAACAAAAACTTCCATTTTAAAACTTGAAGAGGGTTTTTAAAAGGGTGCCTCCACAAGTTACGAATTTTGCTTTTCATTCAAACTCAAATCTAAGATCTACTCAACATTCAACCATGAGAAACATAAGAAACTGGTAGTAAGCCTTAAACTTCTAGATCTACACATAAACATAAACTAAAGCTTGGTAAATTCTAGATCTACAAGTTATCACATAAACAAGAAGATAAACAAGCCTTCAATATAACAAAAATACTAAGAACAAAAGAGATCATCGTCTAGAGGGGTGTTTCAACTCTTGGCATCATCATCCATAGCTTTTGAAGCTTGTGCAATGTCTTTGATGCATGAAACATCCATATTATCATCCTATAACATTTTATGAGAGCTAAAGCAGGATGATTACCTTAAATATTTGCAAGAAAAATATGTGGGAGTGTGAAATGGAAATGGGGGCAGCTTGTTTATTAAGAAGACAAGCCAAGAAGAAGAGAAAAGAAAGGGAAAAAGAGAGAGGAAAAAATATAGGGTTTATAAAGATGAAAGAGAGAGGGAATGCGATGCTTAA
This sequence comes from Combretum micranthum, assembly GCA_024138025.1. Classification (NCBI taxonomy): domain Eukaryota; kingdom Viridiplantae; phylum Streptophyta; class Magnoliopsida; order Myrtales; family Combretaceae; genus Combretum; species Combretum micranthum. The sequence goes on from JAMXBD010001339.1 coordinate 234,905, forward strand.
ATAGAGATAAAAGTATGTTAAATAATTTAAAAAAAAAAATAAAACAGCAGCTGCATGGAGGGAGGGGATGGCGTGATTTTTGGAGTGGTGTAGGGGGTGGTTTAGTTGAGTTGAAATTGTAATTTTGAAAGTGTAACTTGTAGCTTCCATTTCTAACTAAAAGGAACTTTTAAAATATAAAATAATTGATTAAAATATAATGAAAGTGGCATTTTATGGGGAATGGTCAGCTGCCATTTTGGGGAAGAGGGAGTATAAGAAAAAGCAAAAGAAGATATATAATGTGTAGTAATGATATAGATGTGTACTTAAGTATGGGTTAATAAAGTGGCTTTTTGAATAAGAAAATATAATAAATAAATTAAGAAAAATATTTTTATTTAAGTGGCAGAATTTTTATGTTTTAAATAAAATAATCAATTAATTATTTTTAGAATTTAACAATTTAGTTACCGGTAAGAATAAAATAAGCCTATAGAGCTATAAACTGATATTTTTAAAATCCGAAAAATTCTAAACTTGATATTTTTGAAATCCTTATAAAAATACGAGTCTAAAAATATTAAAGATATATTTTTAATTTTCCGAGCCCCGGGACACGCTTTCCAAAGCAGTATCCAAACGGGTTCGAAATAAGTTGAATATAAACCAATCTGATACTTTTAATAAATCAAATATTATTACGGACTATTCTAAACACTTTAATTATTTTTGACTCCTCGATTTACGAACTCGGGTTTGCAGGATCTAAACTGTAGGGTTTTACTCAAGATCGTTGACCTAAGGTCTTCGATTCACTTTCCGGCTTAAGGTTAAGGCTTAGAAAACAGGGGTTTACATATACTAGGTCTCGACTTCCTCAAAAGCTCTTTAATTCCATGTGGTAAACCTGCATAAAGTGTCCTTTCGGAACATCCAAAAATAGGAACACTGCAACAAAAACTATTGGGGTATAAGCTAGTGCTTAGTGAGATTCATTTTCCAAGTAACATACTTGACCAAGCTAAAATATCTATACAAGCAAGTTATAATTAAGCAACCATATGAATGCACAAGCAAATGAGCAAGTAAGCATATAACTTTTCCGGTAGTCATATGTGAATGGATTTACGCCCTCCACTCGGGGTTTGGGGTAGTTCATAAGTCATGCAACTACAGTTCCAAAGTTGGTCCATAAGACATGAAACCATAGTCCCAATCTTAAGTGGGGTGGTCCATAAGACATGCAACCACAATCTTAATGTTGGTTCATAAGTCATGCAACCATAGTTTCATTATTTGAATGGGGTGGTCCATAAGTCATGCAACCCTAGTCCCCTTCATCAAAGACCCGCTGCCTCCTAAATACACCTTTGTCCTACCAAAGGCATACTCGACAATGATATGTAACTCACTACGTGATATGCATGTACAGTTTATAATATAATCATGGCATATTAATTAGGTAATTTAAAAGTGATCATACCGATTTCAGATACTCCAAGTCTATATTAGCTCATACAAGGTTATTGCAACAAATATTGCCTCGATATACTTATCATTCATTCATGCAAGTTTAGATCGCCATTCAACCACAATTTTATCTTTTTCCTAAGTCTAATGCCACTACTACTACAAGCACATCCAAGAGCATAATTAGTTGAGAAATGAACTCACACGTCCATATAGTGAAAATCCACTAGTCGTAATAGTCCTCGGGAAGTGGTAACCCGTCCTCCAGTTCACCTTAAATATAAAGAATACCCTCAATGAGTATCTCTTATGAAGTTCTATTAAACTTAACAAGTTTATTTGCTATGTTCGTCAATTTTTGCCTAGGGTGAATTCTTAACTTAAAAAGGTCATATCTAACTCATTTTAGCTCGGAATTAAGCTTATAATATACCGATTTATACCTACTTCGAAAGAGCTATCTATTTCTAAAGTTAATTCAAACATTTAAGGTCATTTAAGGGTCGGAAACATACTGTACAGTAGGGTTGCGAAAATCCAAGATTTGAGCCTTTGTGAGAAATTGCTATATCTACTCTATTTAACTACTTAGACCAACTTATTTTAGTCTTAAACTTGCAAGGAGATTCTCAAAACAAAATTAAAAGATTTCACACTTATCTAATCCCAAACAAAAAGCTCAAATGAGACTTCTAAGAATCCATTTTCATAAAACCGAAATTTACAAGTTTAAACTCATTGTCTTGTTTTGAGTAATTTTTTTACTAAAACTTACTTAGTTTAATGAAAATAATTTTCCTATATTATATATCATCAAAGCATTCCATTTTCAATATAAAATACTTGTTTTGAAATCTAAAAGAAGGTTTTAAAAATTGGTCCCCCCTTAATTACGAATTTCCTCTTTGAAGTTTACAATGAAGACAAGACCTAAATTTTGTCTTTTACAAAACACTTGATTTAAGCAATACCTTTTAGGAAAACTCATTTAAACTTATTAAAATTCATTCCTTAAGATATCTATACCAAAAGCCCTTTATATTTTTGTCTAAATTTTCATTTTAAAGTTGGATGATGGGTTCCAAAAATGGGTCTTGGTCTAGATCCGAATTTTCATAAATTTATTTGAACATATCTCTTGAGAAAATTCATCAAAACTCATGAAAAACAACCCATTACATATTATATCTCAAGAACCCTTCATTTCTTGAATAAAATCTTCATTTTTGAGTTGGAAAACATGTTTTTATTTTTCTTTGTCTTGATCCGAAAATACAATTTTTGTTTTTGAAAATCAACTTTGATTTTTGTAAGATGAAGTCTTGATGATACAGCTATCAAACCTTCATTTTCCTAACATAAACTTCCATTTTAAGACTTGGAAGGGGTTTTTAAAATGGTGCCTTGACAAGTTACGAATTTTTGTTTTTGAAAATCAACTTTGATTTTTGTAAGATGAAGTCTTGATGATATACATCTATCAAACCTTCATTTTCCAACATAAACTTCCATTTTAAGACTTGGAAGGGGGTTTTTAAAATGGTGCCTTGACAAGTTACGAATTTTACTTTTTCATTCCAACTTGAATCTAAGATCTACTCAAAATACAACCATGAAAACATAAGAAAAACTTAGTAGTAGGCCTTATACTTCTAGATCTACACATAAACATAACTAAAGCTTGGTAAAACTCTAGATCTACAAGCTATCACAAAAAAAAAAAGAAGATAATCAAGCCTTCAATATAACAAAAATACTAAGAACAAAAGAGATCATCATCTAGAGGAGTGTTTCAATTCTTGGCATCATTATCCATAGCTTTTTTAAGCTTGTGGAATGTCCTTTGATGCATGAAACATCCATAATATCATCCTAGAACATCTTATGAGAGCTAAGAGAGAAAGATTACCTCAAATATTTGCAAGAAAAATATGTGGGAGCAAGAAAAGAAAATGGTGGCAGCTTGTTTATTAAGAAGACAAGGCAAGAAGAAGAGAAAAGAAAGGGAAAAAGAGATAGGAAAAATATAAGGTTTGTAAAGGTGAAATAGAGATGAAATGAGATGCTTAAATAGAGATGTAATGTGTTAAATAATTTAAAAAAAAAATAAAACATAGCAGCTGCACAAAAGGGGGGGGGGGGCGCGCTGGCGTGATTCTTGTGTGGTGTAGGAGTGTGTGTAGTTTGATTTTAACTTGCATTTTTGAAAGTATAACAAATTGCTTCCATATTTAACTAAAAGAGACTTTAAAATATCAAATAAATGATTAAAAATAATGAAAAGTGGCTAATTTTTGGGGAATGGTCAGCTGCCATTTAGGGGAAAAGGAGTGTAAGAAAAAGTAAAAGAAAACATAATAATGTGTAGTAATGATAATGGATGTGTACTTTAGATATGGGTTGATAAAGTGGCTTTTTGACTAAGAAAATATATAAAATAAATTAAGAAAAATATTTTTATTTAAGTGGCAAAATTTTTATGATTTAAATAAAATAATCAAATAAATTATTTTTGGAAATTTAACAATTTAGTTACCGATAAGAGTAAAATAAGCTTATATGAGCTATAACTGATATTTTTAAAATACGAAAAATTATAAACTTGATATTTTTGAAATCCTTATAAAAATACGAGTCTAAAAATATTAAAGATATATTTTTAATTTTCCGAGCCCCTGGACACGCTTTCCAAAGCAGTATCCAAACGGGTTCGAAATAAGCCGAAAATAAACCAATATGATATTTTTAATAAATCAAATATTATTATGGACTATTCTAAACACTTTAATTATTTTTTGACTCCACGATTTACGAACTCGGGTTTGCAGGATCTAAACTGTAGGGTTTTACTCAAGATTCGTTGACTTGATGTCACGCCCCGAAGGGTACCCTAAACGTGGCAGTCCGCCACATATAATATCAAGGCTTAAGAATGGCTACCTTAGTCATGTGAAAGCCTTAGTATTATATGTAAGGCGTCTAACACTGTAATAAGAGACGCTTTTGGGAAGCATAGTTTAAGCAAGTAAAGATAAACATACAAGAATCCAGAAATAAAGTATATCATATCATTAATAACCAAAGGTCTATTACATAATTCTTAGGGGCATACCCCCGCTAATCCCATGGATCGTGATAAACTTTATAACATCCAAAATACTACATTAAAGATTTCAAAGGAATTCTAATCTAAGTCTTCGAGTAGATTTCCTCCAAAAGCTTCAATATATAAAACTTACACGGATACGGGAAGACCTCGGGCACAAAATAGGTGTTCCTGAGAATACAAATATCTATAGGGGTGTAAGCTTATGGGCTTAGTGAGTAAATCCCAAAATTCATACTCGAAGAAAATTATCAATCAAGTTTATTATTCAAACATATGAAATGCAACAACCACGTGAGCATACAAGACATATGACTTTCCGGGAATCATATGTTGAATGAATTACGCCCTTCATTCGGGTTGGGTATTCAGGCCAATTACAGCCACAACTTTTAAAAACACTTTTATAGATCTTACCGGCTCCTATACGCCATCAAAAACTTGTAGTTATTACAGGCTCCTACTAGCCACCAATTTAAGTAGTTCTTACTGGCTCCTACTCGCCACTGACATGATATACCGGTTATGTCTACCACCACTATTATACACTTGTCCCACCAATTGTATAGTAGTGAATGCAATGTGACTCAACATATGAAGTGCATGAATAATTTCTTTAATTAAAGTCTAGTAGTTACATTTAACTTCTTTCAAGTGATCAATCAATTTCAAACATTTCAAGATATTAATTTACATACAACTTTATTACAAACAAATCGAGTTTCGATATACTTAGTATTCTTTCAACATATTATCATACACTTCCTTTTGATTTTTCTTAAATTCTAGTGCAACTAATTTTACAAGCACAATCAAGAGTATGAAAAATAACGGGGAATAAACTCACTCAGCCATGATGACACCTTTCTTGAAACGGATGAGTCGTTCGGGATTTCCACTAATCGTAATAATCTTCGGGATATGAACAATCCTCCTCGAGATTATCTAAAAGAAAGAAAAATACTTAAGATGAGTATTTCATGAACTTCTTTTCTTGAAGATTCTAATCTTTTCTTAAAATCGCGGTAAAATCGTATAAGGGGAAATTCCAACTTAAAATGGCCATAACTTGCTCATTTTAACTCGGAATTTTGCGTATAATATACCGTTTTCTACCTACTCGAAAGATCTACGCATTTCTAAACTTATTTTCATAAAACTAGGCGTTTGGGTCCGAAAAGACAGCGACCAGATTTGCCACGAATTTGCAAACACTTGTTTTCCTCTGTAAACAAAGCTCATTTGAAAAGATAAATATTTCAATTATTTTGTAAACTTTTGAAAGGTATATATATATTTGTAATGACTCATAACAAATGTATGAAGTAAATGAAGTTGTCTCAACTTATAAAAAGTAAGGTTTTAAAAGACTTTGAACTTGAGATTCTATTGAATATTTATTTTACTTTTGAAAGATCTAAGTTATTGAGACGAATATTCTTTTTCTAAATTTAATCTCTTGTAATTACTTTAATTTCCTAAAGTGTGGTTTTATTTTCTAAACTTGGATTCAAAAGTAGTAAAATGACATTTTTATTTCTTGTAATGATTCCAAAAGAATTTCTACTTCTTGATGAAAGATAAGTTTTCATAAAACCTTTTGTTTATGTAAGAAAAATCATTCCCATGCATGTTCATGGGTTTTTAAGAAATCCATTTTCCATATTTATTTCTTTAGAAAGAATCTTTAATTCAAGAAAACACTTTCTCATTTATTTTTGTCGAGACAAAAACATTATGTTCATGCATGAATATGAATCATAAGCTATAGAAATATAAAGTAAAATAATAACTTGAAAGCTTAAGTAAATAAAGTAAATCAAGTATTGGGACCTTAGCTTCTTCAAGGTACCCCGGGACTAAGAAAAGACTAGTCCCGAAAAGAAAAGAAAGAGAAATTGTTTTGACTTGATGAGGACAAGTCTAAGACTAGAATGACTAGTCTTAAAATCAACTTGAAATAAATCGCGATAAAGTAAATAAATTGCATGAAAGATAAATAAATTGCAAGATAATGAGCTTATATGCTCTAAATAGTATATATAGCTATATAGATATATTAGATAGTAATAACATAAAGGAAATATAAAGAACATAAGGAACATAAAGAGATTGATATTATGAACAAAAACAAAGTATGAACTTATTGTTGCTTTCTTAACCTTTATGGTTTTAGAAAACACACACTAAGCTCATACTAAGTAGATGAACATGAAGAATTCTTTGAGAAATTTCTTACCTAAAGGAAGCTAAACTAAGAAGACTTCTTGAAAGAACTCTTGAGAGAAATTGGAGAGAAATTTTTGTAGAGTAACTTTAGAGAAGAAGAGGTGTGAAAGAAGTGAAGGTATGAGGGGGTATTTATAGGAAAATGTGGGAGATAAATTGTGTTAATTAAATAATTGGAAATAAAACAAATTGAGGGATAGAGAGAGGGGCGGCGCCACTTTGCTTGTATGGGGAGAGAAAAATTAATTTTTTTGTTATTTTGTTAATTAAAAGTAAGAAATGAAAGATGTGAAGTTGTATTGGAAATGAAAATGTGTAAGATAGGTGTATGGTTGTAAGAATAGGTTGTAAGAAAAAGTAGAGATAGGTGAATAGTGTAGAATAGTAGAAAATAGTGTAATGTAAAAGTAGACATGACAATTAAATATCGGTAGTAAGAAAATACGCGTATAAAAGCGATATCTGATATTTCTAGCTACCGAAAAATTACGAAATTGATATTTTTGGAAATCTCATATTTTTACGAGTCTAACGGTATATTCGGAATATTTTTCCTATTCCGGGCTTCCGGACACGTTTTTCAAGAACTATTCCGATCGGGTTCAAAGGACACTCGAATTTTGAAAAACTGATATTTTTATAAAACCTATAGCTATTACGAACTATTACAACTAATTTTCCCAACTTCATTTCTAGGGCTGAGAAAACGACAATGCTGGACTTAAGCGGTTACGGTAAACTAGGGTTTGGTTGACTTTGGGAAATCCGGTTGACTTCATTAGGGTTTAAACTATAATTCGGATCCAAAAATTTCGGGGATTTACCCTTAAGGTCTCCAGTAGACTTTCCGGCTTAAGGTTAAGGCTTAGAAAACAGGGGTTTACATCTATGGTTTATCTTATTTTATTTGTGATTATTTAATAGCCTTTATTTCTCGGTTTAACCGAGTCTAGAGTTATGAGTTGACTCAGTTTGACTTTTGGTGAAAATTGAAGTTTCTGATTCTAAAATTCATCGAGGGTTTTAAGATCTTATGACTTCGTTGACGAGCATTATTTGGATATATTGTTTTGATTGCCGTTTTCAGAATCAGGTAGGTGATTTGATTGATGTACGGATGTTGATTTAACCGGTAGTTGGATTTTATATTTTGTTTTAAGGGTTCTCGTTTTCTCAAGACTAAGAATTCTTGTGTTTGATTTGATTTAGAATTCGATTTTAATTTGGGTTGATTTTTGGGATTTAAATTTTTAATGATAGACTTCTAGGATTATTTCCTAAGAATTATGAAAATTTAGGGGGTTTACAAGATGAATGGGTAGTGTGTCTGTTATTTTTCTTGAAGAGTAATTGATGGTAGAGAGTGTTTTGAGAGGGAATTTTGGAGACAAGTTTTGAGAGAGAATTTTGTATAGTTTTGTTTTGTAAAATGAATGTGTGAAAAATGAAAGAAAGATGGGATATTTATAGAATTTTGGAGTGAAATTTTGATATAATAAAATAAATTGAAAAAGAAATAATATAGAGGAAAGAGAGAGGGAGGCGGTGGTATGGAAGGAGAAAGAGAGAGTGTTTGATTAATTTTGTATTTTTGTACTGAAAAGAAGTAATGTGTAATGTATGATGTGAATAAAGTTGTGTTGGAAATGTAAAAGTGTAAGAAATAAGTATATAGGTAGTAAGAAATAGGTGTAAGAAGAAGTAGAGATAGTGAAATAGTAATGGATAGTAGACTATACAAATAAAATACCAGTAGTAATAAAAATACGCATAAACAAGCTATATGTGATATTTTTAGTTACCGAAGAATCGTGAAACTGATATTTTTGAAATCCTGTATTTTTACGAATCTAATGGTATTGTTGGAATATTTTCACTATCTGGTATGCCGGGGCACGGCTTTTAAAAAACTGATCTCGTTCGGATCCAAAAGACACTAGAAAATTACGCAATATGAATTTTTATACTATCTATATTATTATGAACTCTTAAAGCCATTAACTTAATTTCATTTTCTGGGTTTGAGAGCACGGGTTTGTTGGATTGAAAACTGTTAGATTGTCTTACATTTTGTTGACTTGTGAAACTCTGGTTTGACTAAGGTTAAGGTTTAATACAACTTTACCTTAGAAATCGAGAGGTTACATTAGGGATCGGATAGATGGATTGTCTCATGCTTGGTTTTTTTTTTTTTTTAATCAAACAATCATTGAATTTTCTAATTTTGTTTTTGGAAGATTCTCTTATGAAATCCCATGATCGACATTGTTTAAGGTTCGGTTTCAAGTTGGGTCAGACTTTAGGGTTTCGATTTAGTATTCCAAAACCATTCTCTTTTAGGGTTTAACAACCTACTCCCCTTAAAGAAAGTTTTGTCCTCAAAACTTGGCACATAATCTTTCTCTCATGATCCATACTCGAGCTCTTCAAAGGGTTAATATTCCTTCAATGGAATTTTGCTCTTAATGTTCTTATAATACCTAACTTTAATTTCAGATCTTGTCACTTCTAATCAGTCCAACTCCTTATCGACCCTCACTTTTCCTTTCTTTCATATTAGAGCATTGATTACTGCATTCATTTTCTTTTGCATAAAAGCTTACTCTAAGATTGCGATCTTTTATAAACTCTTAACCATTTCTTATATCACATGTTCAGTTCCTTTAACACGAACAAGTGCTCAATATGGGTGACAATATAAATTCCTTAATCTTGATTATTCAGATAACATCTCCATTTAAAAGTAAACTTTACCATGACTAACTCTATATCATGTTGTCGAGAATTTAGTTCCTGTGATCTCAATGTCGAGAAGCGTATGCAATTACATTTGAGACCATTTCTTGATGTGTTCCCGTGATTGTCTAGGACTATTTAATCTTGGCAACATTACCATTGTTGCGAAGACAGCTTGTTACTTTAGTCCTTGAAAAACTTCATTCCCTTTTTGTCGTTTATGCAATCCTTAATTCGCTTCTGGGTTATTCGAGTACTTTGTTATTGATGATGACTTTATTGAACTTGCAATAGTCTATGCTTAAACACATGTATCCATTCTTTTCCTTTATAAAGAGTACCAGGCTTCTCCTAGCGAGACACTTAGCCTATCCATCTCTTAGCCCAAAACTCTTGTAGTTACTTCCTTACCTTTTTCTCAACTTGATGGGGTGATATGGTATGGTGTTTAAACATAGGCTCGGTATTCCTTACAAAGTTAATTGTTAAAATCGACCTCTTACTTTGGGAGGCGATCCAGGTAACTTATCTTGGAAAACTTTTAGGGAAACGTGTTGATAATGGGGATGTTGTCTAGGTCGCGTTTCTCCCTTTTTACTCCTTCCATTACTTAGACCTAGCTTCCAAGTCCTCATCATCGTTCTTTACCAACCTAACCGAACTCAGTTCATGTCTCCTTAGGCTTACAGATTTATCTACGGACGTTTCTTTCCTTCCTTGTCTCATAATTTTTTACTTTCTTACTTTGGTAGCCAACCATATTCTCATTAACTCCTTCTTGTTGCTATCTCATATTTTCTTAATTCCAATATTAAAAGGTCTGCTGGGAAGAGGCATCCTTAAATTTCTCAGGGGACAAGCCTTTAAAATTTTCCTTATCGTCACTATTATATGGGATTCTTTATTTCGCTTTAGGGGTTTTACTCAATCATCAAATTATCATCTATTGATCTTTATACTTTTACGAAATTAAGAAAACACTTGATTAAGGGTTAACACTGACCTGTGATCAGATCATAGCCATAGTTGTCCTCATCCTCAAGAGAAGCTAACTCTATGTCTCCATCATTCATCTCTCCACATCTCCATTGACCTTCCAAGTTGTAGACCCTCATTCCATGCATAGAAGTCCCATCACGACTTCCATTTCCATTTCCATTCCTCATTCTTATTAGAGTAGGTCCTCTAGATGGTCCTGTTAATCCCATGGGAGCACTCTTCATTCGCGGGCATTCCTTAGCAAAGTGTCCAGTTTATCTACGTAAACCCCCAAAAACTTAATAATTCGCAAAAATAATTATAGAAGTTTGAGTATCAAAATTTAAATCCCGAAAATCGACTCAAGATAAAAACCAAATTCTAGACCAAGTCAAAACACTGGAAACGAAACCCTAAAAATCGAATCAAGTTAAAACTTAATACCAAATAAGATAAAGAACGAGCTTTTTGGATCTTGAGAAAACGAGAACCCTTGAAACAAAATATAAAGTCTAATTACCGGTATAATCAACGTCCGTACTCCGATTAAATAATCTACCCAATTCCTAAAACGCGAATCGAAATGATAGATCCAAATAGCGCTTAACAACGAAATGATAAAATCCTAAATCCTTCAGTAAAATTTTAGAATCACAATTTTCAATTTTCACCAAAAGTCAAACTGAGTCAACTCATAACCCTAGACTCGGTTAAACGATCCCGAGAACTAAAAACTATTAAATAATCACAAATAAAATAAGATAAACATGGAGGTCAAGCTAAAAATATAAAACGATCAAAACTCAAAAATCATACGATCTTACGAATATCTCAACGAAACCAGAAGTCAAACCGGAACCCTAAAGTCAACAAAACCCATAACGAACCCTAGTCTTTAAGATCCGACAATCCGGCGTTTTCAAACCCTAGAAAACAAAATTAAGTTAATAACCTAGAATAGTTCGTAATAATATAGGGTAACATAAAAATATCAGATTCATGAACTTCGAGTGTCCTTCGGACTCAAACGGGATCAGTGCTCGAAAAGCGTGTCCCGAAGCTTGGAATATTAAAAATATTCCGTTTATACCAATAGACTCATAAAAATATAAGGATTCCAAAAATATCAGTTTTAGAATTTTTCGGTAGCTAAAAATTACATATATCGCATTATTACGCGTATTTTTATTACTATCGGTTCTTTGATTGTCTAGTCTACTATTCATAGTACTTTTCTACTATTCATTACTATTTCACTATCTCTACTTTTTTTTACACCTATTTCTTACATCTACATACCTATTTTCTTAATTTTTTCATTTCCAATACTACTTTATTCACATCAACTTTACACATTACTTCTTTATTACACAAAACAAATTAAAATAAATCAATTCCCACTCCCCATAAAGCAAACGGGTGCCCCCTCTGTATCTCTTCCAACAATTTATTTTTCTTTTTCAAATTATTTTATTACATCCAAAATTCACTCCAAAAATTCTATAAATACCCCCTTCCTCTTCCATTCTTTCACACAATTCATTTCACTACCAAAACTCTCTCAAAATTTCTACACAAACACTCTCCATAAACTTTTTCTCTACCAAAACTCTCTTTCACCAAATACCCACAAGAATTTCCCTTTATACAACTATCATTTCTCCATAACCACATAACCATACATTCACTACCATCTTCATACCACACAAATACCTTAGGTAAAAAATTCTTTCAATCATTTATCTAATCGTGTCATGTAACTTAGCATGACTATGGTGTTGTTTTGAAACTCACATGAGTAGTAAAAGCAACAACATGTTCATGTTTTGTTCTTGTACATAAGCTTTCTATTTTATTATGTTGTTATTATTATTGTTATTATTTGCTTCTAATCTAACTTATATTATGTATATATATTTATTTAGAGCATATAAGCTCATTTGTTATTTATTTACTTTCAAGTTATGCAATTTATTTATTTCATGTTATTATTAAGACTAGTCTTTCTAGTCTTAGACTTGTCCATATCAAGTCAAAACAATCTTTTATTTATTTATTTTCTTTAATCTTTCGGGACTAGTCCATTCTTAGTCCTGGGATGCCTTGATAAAGCTAAGGCTCCAATACTTGACTGGGATGCCTTGATAAAGCTAAGGCTCCAATACTTGACTGGGACACCTTGATGAAGCTAAGGTTCCTAATACTTGATATTTTTTTCTTGCTCATTATTTATTTCTAGTATTTTCTTATGTTCCTATTATTTTATATGTTCATAATACTTGCAATTACATAATGTTAATGTCTCAACTAATCTAAAAATAGAATTTTACTTTACTAAATTAGCTTAAAGCTAGAATTTCGATTAAGTGATTTATCACAATCATGAAGTTACTATCAACAACCTAGAAATAGAGTAATATAAGTTTTCTCAAGTTTTCTTAAATAATAAAGATAGTTTTACCAAGAAAACATAAGAATAAATATTTTCTTTGTATTTTATGGTAATCTAAGATTTAAGAAAAATAAATCATTAATATTAAAAGTTTAGGACTTAAACTTTTTCTAAACTAAGAAACAAACTAGTTTCCAAAGTTAAGATGAATTCAATCAATAAATTACAAACCCACTTAGGAAAAATAATGATTTTAAAAAAGAAAGAACTCATTTTCAAAAGAATATAAATAAAAAGTAAGATTAACAATAATGGATTTTATCAATAAAGATGCTTTTCAAAAGAAATAAAATAATAAGTTTTTAGAAAACAAAAAATTATATTTTAGAAATAAATATAAAGACAGGATTCATTTTCTAAAACCATCCTAAATACAAAATATAAAAAGGTTTTCAACAAACTAATATACTTTTTGATAAAGTTGATCTTTTGTCGCTAAAAGTGAAACTATGAAAGGCTAAGGTTAAAAGGAAAATTTACTTGTCTTGGAGAAAAAAAATGAAGAAAATAAAGTAAGAATATACCCATTTATAACGAACTAAGGAAATATAAAGTTTTTTCAAATACTTGAAAAGAAATTATCAAGGTTAAAGTTTTAACAACTCAAATTGAATTGCATTATGAAATAAATTGTTGAGACACTATCATTAGAAACTTTGCATATAAAGTGAGCTTATGTATATACTCAAATTATTTATCAAATATATGTTCATATATATTATATATATATATTGTTGCAAAAGGATTTTCTTTAAAATGAAGTTGAGTTAGAAATATATTTACAAAAGTTTAGAAATAATTCGTTTTAAATTTGTACCCAATGTTTTCGGAACCCAAATGACCTTATATGACAAAGATAAGCTTAGAAATAGATAGATCTTTTCGAATAGGTAGAAAATGGTATATTATATGCGAAATTCCGAGTTAATGAGCAAGTTATGGCCATTTTAAGTTGTAATTTCTTCTTATACGATTTTACCGCGATTTTAAGAAAAGTTTAGAATATCCAAGGATAGGAATTTCATGGAAGACTTATCCCGGGTATTTTTTTTGTCTAGGTGATGAAGGACACGAGAATACCCTATCCGAGGATTACTACGACTAAGAAGATAGCAAAATGGACGAGTGAGTTATTCTTCCTAAATTCGTTACCTTGCTTGTGCTTGTAAAGTAATAGCATTAACATACTAGGAAAAGATAAAAGTGGATATATATTTGGGGAATTCGGGATTATGTATATGATTATATGTTTATGCGTGAAATGAGAATTAAGAATATCGCAACTTCAAACTGTTTGTTTAAAAAATTTTGTTTACTTACTGATAAGATCATATTTTATACAAATCTTGATGATCAAAAGAGCTAGAATGGATATTTGTTTTGATTAAATTTTATGTTTCAGGACTAATTTGGATAAAGAAATCAAAACAAGAGAATCTGAATCAAAAGTAGGAAAAATTGAAGTCAAGGTAGGCAATTCACCATTCAAAGCCGCCGGCGTTCAGACGGCATAAAACTCAAAGTTGTTGTAGCACTGCCAGCTTTGCTGAGCTTAAGATCAAACAACACTTAAAGCTGCCTCAAAGCTGCCGGCATAGAAGATGAAGAAGCCAGCGTACATGAAGGCCGGCAGCTCAGAAATGAAACATCACCAGCTTGAAGCAGTTACATTATAAGCCGGCACTTAAGCCGCCGGCGTTGAGGCAGCGTACATCATAGATCTGAAGCGACATGAAGATGTCAAATGCTGGAAGGAAATTGAAGAGACAAATTTGTTGGAGTGTCTACGCCGGTGTCTAAGCTGCCGGCTTTGAGACGGCATTCGTTATAAATCAGCCTAACCCTTCATTTCTGACCATATGCGCTGACTAGATCTTCATCTAAGCCGCTGGCGTAGAAGCGGCCTACATGTGTAACTGATATTGAAGGTTGCCAGTGCACTGCCTGCGCAAAGGATAATTCGAAGATATGCCGCCTGTAAGCCGTCGGCGTAGGATCCATAATTGCCGGCGTACAAAGTGAAACAGCAAAGTTCATTTAATGTTTTGCATGAAATTTTTCCTATAAATATGGGGACTTCTCTTCACTTTCATAAGCTTCCAAGTAGCTCTAAATCATACTACAATACATGGATTAGAATAAGCATTCCATAGAGATTTTTAAAGAGATATTTGAAGTTATTCAAGAAGTGCAAGTGAAGCTTTGGTATTTTGAATTGGTGATATCTAATCTTATTTCTTTTATGCAATTCATATATATGACTAGTTTGATCATAATGAAATCATTTGCAATTTCTTATCTGATTGTTCAATCATCATTCATGAGTTGCTAAACTCTTTTTGTGGGAAGTTGATGAAGCTTTAAACATGCTAAATGATTTTTGAATCCATGTTATAAGATAGTTAGAATCATGAATTATTCATATTGAATTTGATTATTCATCATACTTTTGGTGTAAAGAATTCTAATAACTCGGAAGGGAAATTAGGGTTCATATGAATTCATAAATTTAGATAAAATACAATTGCGGAAGCAGGGCGTAGTTTAACTAATTTAGAAATTGTCCATGAATATTAATGCAATGTTTATGTTGATTTCTCACTAAGGAATTAAGAGATGTTAATATAAAGTATTAGTCAATTATTGAATCGGAATGTTTATAATTGTAATTTTGATACCACTAATAATTTATTTAGCGAAAGTTATTGAATTGTTTTGTGGTTCAAAGGTTTTTTAAACTCTGTTTTTAATTTGACAATTTCTTATGAATATTTCATGAATCTAATTATCATTATAACATGAGTTCAAGTTGATTGGCAATAGTTTAAAAGGGATTCTGCTCCTTCCCACATTTTTCCACCATATCCCTCTCTTTAAAAAAAGCTCATTACATTCATATAGATAATTAATTAGATAAGTTAGGTTAAAAAGATCAAGTGCCTAGATATTAGTATTAGGTGATAATTGTCTAGTTGTTAATAAATCTCCGTGGGATCGACACTGATCATGCTATATTACAATAGAAGGCCCAGTACGCTTGCTGGAAAGATGCTTTAAAATTCAATACTAATACAGGACGTCAAGTTTTTTGGTGCCGTTGCCGGGGATTTATTAATATTAGACTAACTTCAGCTTTGCTAGTAGTTTAGGTTTGAATCTAGTTTGAAAATTTCCTTTTCTCTTTGCAGGTTTTATGCGAAGAAGTAGAAGTGCTGAAATTCTACCTTTAGAAGATCGAAAGAACCTTGCATCAACAGAGAAGAAGGAACCAAAGAAGAGGAGCAATGGCAGAAAATCAAGGAAATAATGACAACAACAACTAACTGCAACCAGCTGCTCCGCTCAAGGGCAATTCAAGACTACAGTGCCTACTATTCAAGACCCGCCATACGAATGCCCATTGTGGAGGCTAACAACTTTGAGCTTAAACCATCCCTGATCCAAATGGTTAAGTCACATCAATTTGGAGGATATACCGAATGAGAGCCAGATGAACACCTTGCCAAATTCTTCAATACACCAACATGTCAAATTCAAGGTGGTGTAAGAACGAAGTCATCCGACTTCAGCTTTTCCTTCTCTTTAGGGATAAAGCATTGGTCATGGTACAATTCCTAACCTCCAGACTCGATCACTACATGGGTTGATCTAACAAGGAAGTTTCTGAAGTGATTTTTCCCTCTAGCAAGGACTGTCAGGTTAAGAAATGAAATTTCCAACTTCACCAAATTCCCTGGAGAATCATTATATGATGCTTGGGAAAGATTCAAAGAGGCGGTCAGAAAATGTCCATACCATGGTTTACCCGATAATCTACTAATTGAAAATTTCTACCTCAGTCTTGATAAAGCTTTAAGGTCCTTAGTAGATGCTACATCGGGTGGATCATTGATAGGAAAAATATGAGGAAGCTAGTGAGATTTTGAAGAATTAGCTCCACTGCTCATAATTGGAGTTGTGAAAGAACTAGATCTAAAGTAGCATCTTTGGAAGACAAAGAAGATATATCACAACTCAAGGCTCAAATGGCAACCCTCATCACTCAAGTAAGTAAACTCACAACTACAAATACTTCCAATAAAAAACAACAAGTGTTTTGTTGTGAGATTTGCTCAGGACCACACTCCTCTTTTGACTGTCCGCATGGATCATCTTCAAATGATGAGCAGCTCAATTATGTGGGAAATTTCCAAAAGGGTAATTTTGGAAACACATATCATCCGAATATGCGAAATCATCCCAATCTGTTATCGGAATGATGCCAATGTTCTAAAGCCACCACCTGGTTTTCAAGGACAAGGATTTGTAAGAAATGCCCCACCTCAACAGCAAATTCAATCATCCACTGATGCATTACTGAGGGATTTCATTGTCACCACAACAAACTCACTCAACAATCAGAATGCAATCATTCAAGATTTGCAAGGGAAGCTCCATCAACTTGCACAGCAAGTAAGTAATAGACCATCTGGGTCTTTACCAAGCAACACGGAGGAGAATCCCAAGTCTGTAAATGCAATCACTTTGAGAAGTGGAAAGGAGATTGCTCCAGTTGAGGAAACTATCAAAGATCAAGAGGAAATTCCACCACAAAACAACAAAGGGAAACGAAAGGTGGAGGAAACTATTCAAAAACCACATGAAGTGAAATCATATGTTCCTCCCGTCCCTTTTCTAGGAAGATTAAAGCAACAAAAACTTGATGAGCAATTTTCAAATTCCTGGATGTTTTCAAGAAGCTACACATCAACATTCCGTTCTTAGAAGTAATTCAAGGAATGCCTTCCTATGCCAAATTCATCAAAGAGTTGCTATCCAACATGAAGAAGATTGATGGAAATGTGATACTCACTAGAGAATGTTCCATGATCCTACAGAAACAAACACCCAGTCTACCCACTAAACTTCGAGATCAGGGAAGTTTTACTATTCCTTGCACCATTGGTGATTGTTATTTTGATAAAGTTTTAATTGATTCTGGTGCAAGTATCAACTTAATGCCTTCATCGGTATTTCAAAAACTAAGACTTGGAGATTGTAAGGATACACATGTAACCTTGCAACTTGCTGATAGAAGTGTAAAATACCCTAGGGGTATTGTGAAAAATGTCCTAGTTAAAGTTGACAAATTCTTTTTCCTTGTGGATTTTGTAGTGTTAGACATGGATAAAGATAGGGAAGTTCCCATGATCTTGGGCAGACCGTTCCTTGCAACAGGTAAAGCACTAATTGATGTGGAACAAGGGCAGCTTACATTACGGGTGATGGATGAACAGGTTACTTCAATGTCTATGAGGCAATGAAGAAATTTGATGATACTGATGCCTGTTACACCGTCAATACCATTGATGAGCTGGTTTCTGAGTCGCTTGAGGAACAAACTGGTGTGGAGACTATGGAGTCCGTCTTGAGAGACGTGGACAATTGGAGTGATGAAAAATATGAAGAAATATTGGAAGATGTACCAATGATCAAAACCAGATATTATGAGTCCTTGAGTACAAATGAGCAGAAGCAAGTTCCATCTTTGACACAACCACCGACCTTGGAACTTAAACCACTTCCTGACCATCTGAAGTATGCTTTTCTTGGAATTGGCGATACTTTGCCAATCATCATTTCATCTGCATTGACAGATAAACAAGAACAACAGCTGATTGAAGTGTTGAAAAAGCACAAGAAGCAATTGGATGGACCATTGCTGACATTAAGGGTATTAGCCCTATGATTTGCACTTACAAAATTCTTATGGAAGCTGAGTGTAAATGTCACGCCCTGAAGGGTACCATAAACGTGGCAGTCTGCCGTACACAATATTAAAGCCTAAGAATGACCACCTTGGTCATGCGAAGGCTTCCATACTATGTACAAGGCGTCTAACACATAAAGGAGACACATCGGAATGATACATATTATGTTGATACAATTGAGTAACAATGTAAAGGAAATACAAATTTACTAAAATTCAGATACAAATCCCTACACTTCATATACAATCACTACACTTCAAAATACAAATCATTCAACTCCAATTACATTCATCCAGACTTCCCTACATAAACTATACAAGACAAATCATAAAACTAGCAGATAACTTCAAACATTCATATTCTTTGCCGAAATCCCAAAGTCATTCCTGGCTCCAACCAATTCGGTCCCCACCTTTCATTCTTGAGATAACCTGTTCATTTAAATAACTATTGGGGTATAAGCTACACTAGCTTAGTGAGAATTTCCTTAATTTCGTACATAACAAGCAAGTATTAGTCAATCATATGCTATGCATGAACAAACACGTGAGCAAGCAATTATGCATGGCATCGCCCCACACACACAAACATTTACGCCCTCCGTATCTTGGTTAGGAATGGTATTGATCTACACGACCACATCTAGTCCCTAAGCCATCAGCTTTTAGCACTCGACTCGACTAGGCTCATCCAAGAATGCATCCACATGCGCCTTAGTACCCCTGAATGAGCTCTGGCACCGGGTTCGTTATCCAAACGAGTCATCCACGGACCATACCGATCGACCTGCGTAGGTGTAGCATGCTACCAAATGCAATGCATGACCAATTTAATTTTTTTTTTTTTGCTTAGGTCAAAAATATTTATACATTCTTTAAAATGACCAACCAATATCACACATATAACAGGAATAATATGAACGATGCAGTTATCCAATCAGATCATGGTTTCGATATGCTTTAGTATTCTTTGGCATACATTCATCACAGTCTCATCATATATCCCATCCCCATTCATATCGATTTTTATCTTGTTCCTATAATCTAATGCAACTAACTACAAGCACAATCAAGGTAACAAAACAAGGAGAAAACTCACTCGGCCGTTGGATCACCGGTCTTCTAGTAATAGTAATCCGGTGGTAGGGAATCGTCGGTTTCGGGATCTCCTAAAAAGGAATAAATACTTTAATAAGTATTTCAACTCAAACTAATCCAAACAATTTCATACAAACTATCAAATTCGTAATTCTCGCCCTAAGCGGGGATTCCAACTTAAAACGGCCATAACTTGGTCATTTTAACTCGGAATCTTGCAAATTATATATCGATTTCTATCTACTTCGAAAAATATATCTAATTATAATATTATTTTCAAATTTCAAAAACTTTTAGGTCGCAGAACAGAGGATTCAGATCAGGTCTGTAACTTTGTCATTTCCGAAAAATTGTTTTGCACTCAATCAAAATGTTTCTCGTTAATGATTCATGAGTAGATAAAATATGAATGAATTACTAATATGAATCATGTAATGAGTTCAACATATGCATGATCTTGATGATTTTTGATAATGAAACTTTTAAGGATTCCTAATTAGCACAAGACTCCACAATAGTTACTTCTTAAAAATCCATTTTTCCAAATTTTGCTCCTCCTAGTGTTTTGAGATTCTATTCTTAGGAATTCATTGCTATCTAAGTAAAAAGGAGTCTTCATCATCTATACTATCCAAGACCTTCATTTCTACATAAAAATTCACATTTTCCACCTTGCAAGTATGTTTTTAAATATGATTTTCACAAAAATCCGAATTTTGAAAAATTTATTTCTTGCATAATTCTTTTGAGAAAACTTGTTCAATGTATCAAAATTTAAAGCTTTACTATATCTATTGCCTAAGGACTTCATTTAACACATTAAACATGCCATTTAAGCTTAAATACTAGGTGATTACATATGCATTATCTCAAGTTACGAATTTGACAAATTGATCACTAACTCAAAATTTTCCATCTTAATTTCACTACTTGTTTTACACATTACTCATGCCTAAATTCATTTCAACTTGTAAAAATCATTCCTTGGATATACATATTACATATACCTTTCATTTTTTATGTAAAATAGGAGTTTCAAAGTGGTTTCAAGGGATTTCAAAGTAGGTCTCAAGAATCATACGAATTTTCCCTTGAACTTTTCTAACAAAAATCTTTTCTTTTCAAGTTCTTTGCCTTATATTCATAAAGATCTACCAACTAACATGTTTATATATATAAAGCCAAGCTTTTATGAACATTAATGCATGAAAACACAAAATATGCATATGAACATGCATGTCAAGGAAAACATGAGTGTCTAAACACTAGATCTACAACTTATAGGGCATGAAGATGAGGTTTTAAGACATGAACATATGCTTTTCATGCAAGATCTCTATTTTTATATGCGTGAATATAATAATACTTCAACAAAAGCTTGTTAAACACAAGATCTACTCTTGTAATGGCTTGAGATTCATGCCTTCATGTTTTCTTATCCCTAGTACTTGCTCATTGGGATTTTAAGGTGAAAACATACAAGAATACTCTTGCCATTGCAATATTAAACAGTAATAGTCATTGGGCATGACTATTACTGTTTTCTTGATGGATATTCTGGATACAATCAGATTTCTATTGCACCCGATGATCAAGAGAAAACAACATTCACTTGTCCCTATGGCACGTTTGCCTTTAGGAGAATGCCCTTTGGACTTTGCAATGCACCTGCTACATTTCAGAGGTGTATGATGACTATATTTTCTGATATGCTTGAGAATTTTATCGAGATCTTTATGGATGATTTTTCAGTCTTTGGAAAGTCATTCGATCTTTGTCTTGAGAATTTAGCCTCGGTTCTACAAAGATGCAAAGATACCAATCTGATTTGAATTGGGAAAAATGCCACTTTATGGTTAGAGAAGGGATAGTGTTGGGTCACAAAATTTGCGAGAGGAATTGAAGTGGATAAAGCCAAAGTGGAGATTATTGAGAAGTTACCACCACCCACGACTGTTAAAGGAGTCAGAAGTTTTCTTGGACATGCTGGCTTCTACAGACGATTCATCAAGGACTTCTCCAAATTTCCAGACCTCTTTGCAACCTTCTGGAAAAAGATGCGGTGTTCAATTTTGATGACAAATGTTTGCAGGCATTCAATTCATTAAAGGAAAAGCTCATTTCTACACCAGTAATCATTGCGCCAGACTGGGAGCTTCCTTTCGAACTCATGTGTGATGCCAGCGACTTTGCAGTTGCTTGGTCAGAGACGAGGTAAGATCTTTCATGTTATATACTATGCAAGTAGAACACTAAATGAGGCCCAGAGAAATTATGCCACTACTGAGAAAGAGCTTTTAGCTGTTATCTTTGCATGTGATAAATTTAGGCCTTATCTGATAGGTTCTAAAGTTGTAGTATACACTGACCATGCAGCTCTCAAATATTGTTTGCTAAAGCTGATGCAAAACCTAGGTTGATTAGATGGGTTTTACTACTGCAAGAATTTGATCTTGAAATTAAAGATAAAAAGGGAACTGAGAATGTTATTGCTGACCATTTGTCTAGACTTGAATCTGATAGTTTAGACATTCCCATCAATGAAAGTTCCCTGATGAACAATTGCATGCAGTAGAGATTCTAGATTTGCCATGGTATGCTGATATTGTGAATTATTTGGTTAGTAAGATTATCCCATATGGTTTATCATATCCTCAAAAGAAAAAGTTTTTGCATGATGTAAAATACTATTTTTGGGATGAACCATATCTGTTCAAAAAATGTGCTGACCAAATATTAGAAGATGTGTACCTGAATCTGATCAGCTGAGCATTTTAGAACACTGTCATTCAAGAGAAGCAGGGGACACTTTGGTGTTCAAAGGACTGCAGCAAAAGTGTTATCATCTGGATTTTATTGGCCTAACTTGTTTCGTGACTGCAGGAATTTCATTATGTCATGTGCTCAATGTCAAAAGACAGGTAACATTTCTAAACGGCATGAATTACCACAAAACAATATTCTGGTAATTGAGCTTTTTGATGTTTGGGGGATTGACTTTATGGGTCCTTTTCCCTCATCTTTTTCAAATAAATATACTTGTGGCAGTTGATTACGTTTCAAAATGGGTGAAGCTGTTGCTTTACAAACAAATGATGCCCGAGTAGTTTTAAATTTTTGAAAAAGAATATTTTTACCAGATTTGGGTGCCCAGAGCTATAATTAGTGATGGGGGGTCTCATTTTTGTAACAGGCAATTTGAAAAACTTTTCAAAATATGGTGTTACACATAAAGTGACTACCCCCTATCATCCACAAACAAGTGGGCAAGTTGAAGTTTCCAATAGGGAGATAAAAAGGATTTTGGAAAAAACTGTTAATGCATCAAGAAAAGATTGGTCTTCAAAATTAGATGATGCATTATGGGCTTACAGGACTGCTTTTAAAACCCCTATTGGAATGTCCCCATACATGCTTGTTTTTGGTAAATCATGTCATCTTCCTGTAGAACTTGAGCACAAGGCATATTGGGCCATAAAATTTCTTAACTTTGATGAAAAAGCTGCAGGTAAAAACAGATTGCTCCAATTGAATCAGCTGGAAGAATGGAGAAATGAGGCATTTGAAAGTGCTCGTATCTATAAGGAACGAGCAAAGAAATGGCATGATAGAAACATCATCAAACGAGAATTTTTTCCTGGACAAAAAGTTTTACTTTACAATTCTCGTTTGAAGTTGTTTCCTGGAAAATTACGGTCAAGATGGTCGGGACCGTTTGAGATTGCAAGAGTTTTTCCATATGGAACGGTAATTAAAAACTGAGGATGATCGGACTTTTAAAGTGAATGGGCAACTGCTCAAACATTATTTTGAGGGGAAAATCTTGACAGTACTACTACTGTCATGAATCTCAAAGAACCATGAGATCAGGAAAGTCGGGCTAAGCGACTTTAAACTAAGCGCTTCTTGGGAGGCAACCCATGTCTAATTTTAGAATAGTTTTTATTTGTTTTGTTTTTACTAACTTAGTTATTAGTGTGGCAGTGATTTTGAAAAAAAAAAAATTGAAAAGGCTGAAAGCGCCGCCAGCCTTGAGCAAGCTTTGAAAAACAAGAAGCCGGCTCAACGCCGCCAGCTTTTGGCCGTAAAGGACAGTACAGGAGTAGGTGAGCACCGCAAAAGAGGCCGGCAGTGGAGAGGTGAAGCTGCCGGCTTAGTTGCCAGCGTATGAAGCACAAGATTTAGGCCAGCTTGGGAAAGGTCTAGGCCGCCGGCTTACATGCCGGCGTTTGAGTACAAGATTTACACTGGCAAGGGAAGGTGAAGGCCGCCAGCTTAGTGCCGGCGTATGTTGCAGATTTCTTGGTTTCTGAAAATTCCTGATCAAGGCCAGCATCTGGGAATATAAGCCGCCGGCTTTTTGCCGTATCATCTTAAGCCGGCAGTGTAAATCGATAAGCGGCCAGCTTTGAGCTCTCGGTATGTAATTTTTCCATTTACACTGGCTGTAAGCCGCCGTCTTACATTGCAGAAATGCCGGCGTAAGTGCTGCAGAAGCTTATAACAGGTATGAATCCCCTCTCTCTCTTTCATTCTCTCATCCTCGCTCTCCTACTCTCACTCTCTATCACTCTCACCCGACGATTTCATTCATTCTTTGGCTTCATTCATTGGGTAAAATCCAGTTGTTCAGGTAAGATTCTAACTCTTAGTTCTCTCTTTTAATCTATTACATTGCTTAGATTTGTCAATTCATTCATAGATTAAACTGAGATAGATTTTTCGTAGATGGGATATGAACTTGAGTTATTGATACATTTGATTGCGATAATGATGTTCTATTCAAGCTAAATTTCTTTGCATATATTGTTATTGCAAGATTGTAATGTGTGATTCATGATTATTACTGTCAGATTGAGAAGTTACGGTTCTTGAAATTGGGGGTGTATCAAATTACGAAATTTGGCGTTTTTATAAATTGATGAGATAGCTGTTGGATTAGATAGTTTTCATGTTAGATTAGTAGCTCCAATACTTGCATTGTGTTTAAATTTGTTAGAATTGAAAGTTGGAATTGGAATTGTGCTCAATTTTGATAAAAATTCTGTATGAAAATGTTTTTGGAACTTTAATGGAAAATTTTGAAAAACATTTCTGTTTGAAAATTTGAAAATTCCAACGTTCAATTCTGAGCTGGCAAGCCTAAGCTGCCAGCTTTGATTGTATTATGCAAGTGTAAATAATCCATGCAGCTCAATGATTTCTTAGTTTCATTTAATTATATGCCTATTATTTCTAAATTGTTTTAGCGCATGTTTTAGGCAAAAATTAGAAATTCATTGAAATTGTGCATTCCTTAATACTAATTGAATTCAAATTATTTGCAGGAATAGCTCCAAGACAAAAGAGAACACAGACCATAGACGTCTCTACATCGAGTTCAGAGAATCGAAATCTGCTGTCTAGTCAGCAGTATGCAAAAGACAGAAAGAAGAGGCTTGTCAAGAATGACTTTTTGAATAGCCAGTACTTAGACTGGTGCTTGCTGGATGAGTTCGGGATGATAGACAGAATTAGAGAAATTATTCAAGATCCAGCATGGCTCAGACTATTTGACCTTCGGGAGCCTACCTACAAGAACTTGACAATAGAGTTCTTGTCCACAGTAAAAAATATCCCAGACCGAGAGGAGTCCACTTTTCAATTCCAGGCCTATGGACAGATCAGGGAAGTGAAATTGAAGCAGATAGGCCACATTTTGGGACTATATGATAGTGAGGAAGAAAACAAAATTTGCCCAACAGTTGGCCAGAGGACATGACACAGGAGGGTTATTGGTTCCACCTTGTTGGTCCTGAGAGATCAAATGAGCATTTTGTCCCGTCCAAGTCACTGGCCACGACATTCCGTGCTGTCGAGCACAGGCTGCTCCACCACATTCTTGCACACACCCTAAGTTGCAAGAAGACGAGTCACAACAAGGTGACTACATTCGACATGTTTTACCTGTTTAGCCTTATTAGAGGCTACAGGATTGATCTTGGGGTGGAGGTGGCAAATTTTATATACCGGTAGGCGGAGGACACGAGGACTCGAGGTCTGGGTTGTGGAGGCTACATTAGACGATTATTAAAGGGGATGAACATTTTTTAGCCTCCATAGGATGACGAGGTATTTGAGTGCAAGAGGATTACATATACACCATTCAGAGGCTGGGGATTGCTGAAAAACCCTAGGCTAGCACAGCCATCGGTATTAGAGGAGGTTGATATCCAGGATATCTTTCCTGGAGATGCACCATTCGAGATACCATCCACATCCACTCCTCCTCCTCCTCCTGCAGGCACTTCATCAACGTACGGCATGGACTAGCTTAGGTTGGATGTTGAGGAGCTGAAGCGCCAGAGTCAGGAGCTTAGAGATAGTCAGCAGAAGGAAAAGAAAAAGAACAAGAAATTTAGGAAGACTATCTTTGAGGCGCTGAAGACGGCTATTTGCTAGATTAGCCAGAGACGGGGGCTGGCATGACCTACCAGACTTCATCTGAGTCACATCACTCAGATAGGCTCAGTTTAGAGCACACACAGACAATCAGCCCAGGAGACACTGAGAGACACACTCCTGAGGGCAGCAGCAGACAGAGCCCGGGGCCAGAGAGCTAGAGACCCTGCTAGCTCTCAATTTGAGCTTTATTGTTTTTATATATTGGCCTGTATATTTATTAAGTACCCAAGTTCCTGTGGGTGAACTTATTTATTATTTTTCTGCTTTTATTTCTGCTTTTATCTTGTTTTTGTTTTTGTTTTTGTTTTTCTTTTGTAGTGATTACAGGAATCGAGCAAAGCAAATTCACTTGCGATGCAAATTTTGATGACTATGAATCGACTGAATTCAGGGAAGTTTCCAATTCATTTTTCATTTCTTTCCTATGTTTTTATTTGTTGCAAAACAGTGAGGACACTGTTTGGTTGAAGTGTGGGGGAAGGGATAGAATTGCATGAAGTGTTGAAGTGATGAATATGATATGTTGACTGTTGATGTTATTTATATTGAAAAATCTCCACCTTGTATTTTTGGTTTGAAAGAAAATCATGAGGAAATTCTGCCAATTTTTTTTTTCAAAAATCTCTTGAAATTGGAGATAGTACAAAGCAAAGAATGAAAATCAATGAAATTGACTTGTGAAAGTATCTTACTCACCTGCTATTGTGATTGGTTTACTAAATTAAAATTAAGTTGTAAAATCCTTAAAGAACAAGTTTACTTCTTGGAAATTTTAGTTTGTATATATTCTTTGAATTTTAACACTTGGTGAAAGAGGTAGAGGAAACTTTTAAACTTAGTGATCCGTCATAAAAATAAGTCTTTGATATTGTTATTGCATTCAAAAAGAAAGAAAGAAACAAGCATAGCCACTACTCCTCTGACTTGAAATTTTGAGTTATGAGTATCTGAACTTGAATATTAGAGTGAGGAAGAGTTCTTAGGGGTATTTTGAAACCTGGTCACTTAAGTGATGAGCCCGGGATGTGCCGACTCAATGAACTCATTGTAACGATAAGGGAAGAATGGCAAAAGTTCAATTCATTTTCCTTTGTTAAAAGTTGAGATTAAAACTTGTTTTGTTTGGATTAACTCCCAAATTTTGATTATAGTACTCTAATTGCAAGAAATGGGTATGGTTATCGCTGTAGATACAAGAGAAACAAGTTAAAGAAATTGAAATTAAATTGGAAAATTGTACTATCTATAAAGAGATTTGCTTGAGGACAAGCAAAAGTTCAAGTGTGGGGGAATTAATAAGATCATATTTTATACAAATCTTGATGATCAAAAGAGCTAGAATGGATATTTGTTTTGATTAAATTTTATGTTTCAGGACTAATTTAGATAAAGAAATCAAAACAAGAGAATTTGAATCAAAATTAGGAAAAATTGAAGTCAAGGCCGGCAATTCACCATTCAAAGCCGCCGGCGTTCAGACGGTGTAAAACTCAAAGCCGTTGCAGCACTGCCAGCTTTGCTGAGCTTAAGATCAAACAACACTCAAAGCCGCCTCAAAGCTGCCGGCGTAGAAGATGAAGAAGCCAGCGTACATGAAGGCCGGCAGCTTAGAAATGAAACATCACCAGCTTTGAAGCAGTTACATTATAAGCCGGCACTTAAGTCGCCGGCGTTGAGGCAGCGTACATCATAGATCTGAAGCGACATGAAGATGTCAAACGCTGGAAGGAAATTGAAGAGACAAATCTGTTGGAGTGTCCACGCCGGTGTCTAAGCCGCCGGCTTTGAGACGGCGTTCGTTATAAATCAGCCCAACGCTTCATTTCTGACCATATACGCCGACTAGATCTTCATCTAAGCCGCCGGCGTAGAAGCGGCCTACATGTGTAACTGATATTGAAGGCTGCCAGTGTGCTGCCTGCGCAAAGGATAATTTGAAGATACGCCGCCTGTAAGCCACCGGCGTAGGATCCATAACTGCCGGCGTACAAAGTGAAACAGCAAAGTTCATTTAATATTTTGCACGAAATTTTTCCTATAAATAGGGGGTCTTCTCTTCACTTTCAGAAGCATCCAAGTAGCTCTAAATCATACTACAATACATAGATTAGAATAAGCATTCCATAGAGATTTTTAAAGAGATATTTGAAGTTATTCAAGAAGTGCAAGTGAAGCTTTGGTATTTTGAATTAGTGATATCTAATCTTATTTCTTTTATGCAATTCGTATATCTGACTAGTTTGATGATAATGAAATCATTTGCAATTTCTTATCTAATTATTGAATCATCATCCATGAGTAGCTAAACTCTTTTTGTGGGAAGTTGATGAAGCTTTAAACATGCTAAAATGATTTTTGAATCCATGTTATAAGATATTTAGAATCATGAATTATTCATATTGAATTCTGATTATTCATCATACTTTTGGTGTATAAGAATTCTAATAACTCGGAAGGGAAATTAGGGTTCATATGAATTCATAAATTTAGATAAAATTACAATTGCGGAAGCGGCGTAGTTTAACCTAATTTAGAAATTGTCCATGAATATTAATGCAATGTTTTATGTTGATTTCTCACTAAGGAATTAGGAGATGTTAATATAAAGTATTAGTCAATTATAGAATCGGAAGGTTTATAATTGTAATTTTGATTCCACTAATAATTTATTTAGCGGAAGTTATTGAATTGTTTTGTGGTTCAAAAGGTTTTTAAACTCTGTTTTTAAATCTTGACAATTTCTTATGAATATTCATGAATCTAATTATCATTATAACATGAGTTCAAGTTGATTGGCAATAGTTAAAAGTGGATTCTGCTCCTTCCCACATTTTTCCACCATATCCCTCGCTTTAAAAAAAGCTCATTGCATTCATATAGATAGTTAATTAGATAAGTTAGGTTAATCTAATCATTTTAAAAAGATCAAGTGCCTAGATATTAGTATTAGTTGATAATTGTCTAGTAGTTAATAAATCTCTGTGGGATCGACACTTGACTCATGCTATATTACAATAGAAAGCCTAGTACGCTTGCTGGAAAGATGCTTTAAAATTCAATACTAATACAGCACGTCACTTACTTGTATATCCGTTTGTTGTTTGCTAAATTGATTGATCGCCCCTAATGAACCTTAATAAGGTTTGGCTTAAGAAAAATAAAACGCTCACGCATAGCATCCATCGAGTCACATCTATTTCGTAGGCTGTAATCCACGCGTTAGAGTTGGATTGGCTGTGATCGTGCGGTGCCACGAGCCATGTTCCTTCATGGAGAATCCAAATCGCTCGGGGAAAGCGACTCTAGGTTCGGAGCCGAGCCAACCGAACGCTGTGGGTGAGGACCTAGGACCTAGCAGTAGAAGGTCGAGGACCTTCAATCGATTCCCTAACCTTTGATACGGAGGGGTAAACCCTGTTCTATATTGGTTTCCGGATAACTATATATATTTGCGTAATTGTGGTTGTTGCATTGTTATGCATAGCATATGTGTGAATAAATAAATAAACTTGTTTGAAAATATGGTGCGAATGAAAAGAAATATCTCACTAAGCTAGTTGTAGCTTATACCCCTATAGATTTTGATGAAACAGGTATACCCGTGGCTTAAATCAAAGATCATGATACTAAGGAAGTCATGAAAGGACGTTAAGCTTCTATGAAGGAAATGGAATCATAAGATGAAATAGTTTTGTAAGATTCTTTATATGTAATGACCTTTATGATTAGTAACGTTTATCTATTTGCAGACAACAGAGAAATATGCCCCTAAGAATTGAAATGTAATATGTTTATGCTTTATGATAAGTATTCTCTTTGCCTTGTTACTTATTTATTATCAATATAAATTATGCTACTCCGATGCGTTCTCTTGGTTGTAATGTACGCCTTGTACATGATATGGAAGCCTTTGCGTGACTAAGGTAGTCATTCTTAGACTTTAGTATTGTGTACGATGGACTGCCACGTTTAGGGTACCCCTCGAGGCGTGACAGTTTAAGTTGGTATCAGAGCAACAAGGTTTTGGGAATTAGGAAACAGGATATTAGAAGTATAGAGTGGTAGGACTTGATCTTATGTCTAAAAATCCTTTTGTCTAAGAATAGAACTTTATCTTGGAGAATATTAGAAGAAGGCAGGAAATACTATGCAAGAATCAGAGGATATTTAGTAAGATGCGAAATGGAAGTATCACATGAATAGGATTTACCTAGGATGTTGATCCAAGATTGAGAAAGGTAGAAATGACTTGGAGATAGAACATAGCAGAACAATATGGAGAAAACATGAAGGAGACTTAGAGTTTAGGAATAGAATGTATATAGTAAGCTTACCTTAGCAAGGTCAATAAGCCTTAATGTATAGTAACCCTATTCAAGACCAATTAAGGGCAAGATAAGTTTAATGCCTCTTTATAGGTAAGAGCCTTAGGTAAATAACATTAAGTACCTACGTTAACCTTTAAATCAGACGGACGAAAAATCTTTCACGCTTCTCTTTTCCTTAAAAACGAACAACATGTGTGTAAAACTAGAAATAAAGAAATATCTAATACGACCGCTTCATTTGGTTCTATGAAGCTACCCAAAGAAATTATGCCACGATCAAGCATCCCTCTTGATGCACAACACGAACAAGGAGCACCCCCACCACAATATCTAACTCAAGAAATCTTGGCCACCATAAGACGTCTAGAGGAGACGATAAGAGCATACATATGACAAGTACCCATAACCTCTGCACCTGCTCCAGTTATAAGACCCCAACTTGGAACAAACCCCGTATCATAAGTGCCTTCCTTCAAGGCCAATCCAGAACCCCAGGCTAAGAAGCGTAAACAACTCCAATCTCTTAAGGATTTCGTAACCCCTAAGGTCAGATGTTGGAAGTGTGAAGGAAGACATTTCCCCTAAAAGTTGCCTGCAACTGCAGCACAGGTGTTACTTCTGTGGAAGCAAAGACCATAAAATCCTTAATTGTCCTAAGAAGAATGGCACTATCTATTCTGGTTATGCAAAGGGAAGACACAATGCCAACAATTACCCAACAACAATAAGGAAATGCTATGTATGTAGCCGTCTCATTGTAGGACCAAGAATTACCCCACAAGTGCCAAGGAAACGTGCTACATGTGCAAAGGTGTGGTACCTTTATGTACGCGAAGATCTAAAATCGCAAGGTTTATGGGACGACCCCACCAAAGAAGATGACCCATCTAAGATAAAATGTGGAACTTCGTCCGGAAATCCGACCACAGAATCTCACCACAAATGAAAAGAAAAGCTCCTGATAATGAAGACGAGGGATCAAGTAATCAAGGAAATTATCTTACCCCGTCACGCCCCATAGGGTATCCTAAATGTAACAGCCCGCCACATACTAAATAAGACTCTCGAATTCCCTATCCGAGCCCTTCGGGAGTCTTATATAGATGTAAAGCGTTCCTTCACGATAATAGAATACTCAACCAATGGAGTTAAATAGTTTAATGTGGCATTCATTAGCCATAGATAATAAACCAAAACATAATTATACTTTACAAAATCTAAGGGGCATTCCCCCGCAAAATAATATCAAATCCATTACAGTCATCTAGAGTCCTTTAGTTTCTAACGGAAGTCTATACAAAAAGAATGAAGTAACCTTCTATGGGAAACTCCTATCTCCGGTACCTGAGCTGTTGTAAACCCCTGTTTTCTAAGCCCTAAACCTTAAGCCGGAAAGTCTACCGGAGACCTTAGGTCAACGGATCATGAGTAAAACCCTACAGTTTAGATCCTGCAAACCCATGAGTTCGTAAATCGAGGAGTCGAAAAAATAATTAAAGTTTTTAGAATAGTCCGTAATAATATTTGAATTATTAAAAATATCAGATTGGTTCATTTTCGGCTTGTTTCGAACCCGTTTGGATACTGCTTTGGAAAGTGTCCGGGGCTCGGAAAATTAAAATATATCTTTAATATTTTTAGACTCGTATTTTTATAAGGATTTCAAAAATATCAAGTTTATAATTTTTCGGTTACTAAAAATATCAGTTATAGCTCATATAAGCTTATTTTACTCTTACCGGTAACTTAATTGTTAAATTTCTAAAAATAATTTAATTGATTATTTTATTTAAATCATAAAAATTCTGCCACTTAAATAAAAATATTTTTCTTAATTTATTTTATATATTTTCTTATTCAAAAAGCCACTTTATCAACCCATATCTCAAGTACACATACATTATCATTACTACACATTATTATGTCTTCTTTGCTTTTCTTACACTTCCATTTCCCAAAATTGCAGCTGCCCATTCCCCATAAATTAGCCACTTTTATTTTTAATCAATTATTTGATTTTTAAAAGTCTCTTTTAGTTAGAATTGGAAGCTACAAGTTACACTTTCAAAATTACAATTTCAACTCAACTAAACACTCTCCCCACACCCAAAAATCACGCCAGCCCCCCTCATGCAGCTGCTGTTTTATTTTTTTTTTTTAAATTATTTAACTCACTTTTAACTCTATGTATTTCATTCCTTCCCTCTTTCACATTTGTAAACCCTATTTTTCCTCTCTCTTTTTCCCTCTCTTTTCTCTTCTTCCTTGCCTTGTCTTCTTGAGAACAAGCTGCCCCATTTTTTTCTTGCTTCCACATATATTTCTTGCAAATATTTAAGGTAATCATCCTCTTTTAGCTCTTATAAGATGTTCTAGGATGATATGGATGTTTCATGCATCAAAGGACATTCCACAAGCAAAAGGCTATGGATGATGATGCCAAGAAGTGAAACACTCCTCTAGATGATGATCTCTTTTGTTCTTAGTATTTTTGTTATATGGAAGGCTTGTTTATCTTCTTTTTTGTGA
The DNA here is from genome assembly GCA_024138025.1 of Combretum micranthum. Lineage (NCBI taxonomy): Eukaryota > Viridiplantae > Streptophyta > Magnoliopsida > Myrtales > Combretaceae > Combretum > Combretum micranthum. The sequence goes on from JAMXBD010001339.1 coordinate 268,006, forward strand.
TAACTTGTAGATCTAGAGTTTTACAAGCTTTAGTTATGTTTATGTGTAGATCTAGAAGTTTAAGGCTACTACTAAGTTTTTCTTATGCTTTCATGGTGGTATATATTGAGTAGATCTTAGATTCAAGTTGGAATGAAAAAGTAAAATTCGTAACTTGTCAACCCATTTTAAAAACCCTCTTTCAAGTCTTAAAATGGAAGTTTTTGTTAAGAAAATGAAGGTTTGATGGATGTATATCATCAAGCTTCATCTTACAAGAATCAAAGTTTATTTTCAAAAACAAAAATTGTATTTTCGGATCAAGACAAAGATCCAAAATAAAAACATGTTTTCAACTCACAAATGAGGATTTTATTCAAGAAATGAAGGGTTCTTAGATATAATATGTAATGGGTTGTTTTTCATGAGTTTTGATGAATTTTCTCAAGAGATATGTCCAAAATAAATTTATGAAAATTCGGATCAAGACCAAGACCTATTTTTGGAACCCATCATCAACTTTAAAATGAAGATTTAGACAAAAATATAAGGGCTCTTGTATAGATATCTTAAGGAATGAATTTTCATAAGTTTAAATGAGTTTTCCTAAAAGGTATTGCTTAAATCAAGTTTTGTAAAAGACAAAATTTAGGTCTTGTTTTCATTGTAAACTTCAAAGAGGAAATTCGTAATTATGGGAGACCAATTTTGAAAACCTTCTTTTTGATCTCAAAACAAGTATTTTATATTGAAAATGGAATGCTTTGATATATAATATAGGAAAATTATTTTCATTGAACTAAGTAAGTTTTAGTAAAGGAATTACTCAAAACAAGACAATGAGTTTCAACTTGTAAATTTCGGTTTTATGAAAATGGATTCTTAGAAGTTTCATTTGAACTTTATGTTTGGTATTAGATAAGTGTGTAATCTCTTAATTTTGTTTTGAGAATCTCCTTGCAAGCTTAGGACTAATAAATTGGTCTAAGTAGTTAAATAGAGTAGATATGGCAATTTTTCACAAAGGCTCAAATTGGAATTTTCGCAACCCTACTGTACAGTACGTTTCCGACCCTTAAATGACCTTAAATGTTTGAATTAACTTTAGAAATAGATAGCTCTTTCGAAGTAGGTATAAATCGGTATATTATAAGCTAAATTCCGAGTTAAAATGAGTTAGATATGACCTTTTTAAGTTAAGGATTCAACCTAGACGGAAATTGACGAACTTAGTAAATAAAATTGTTAAGTTTAATAGAACTTCATAAGAGATACTCATTGAGGGTATTCTTTGTACCTAGGTGAATTGGAGGACGGGTTACCACTTCCCGAGGACTATTACGACTAGTGGATTTTCACTACATGGACAAGTGAGTTCATTTCTCAATTAATTATGCTCTTGGATGTGCTTGTAGTAGTAGTGGCATTAGACTTAGGAAAAGATAAAATTGTGATTGAATGGTGATCTAAACTTGCATGAATGAACGATAAGTATATCGAGGCAAGCTTTGTTGCAATAATCTTGTATGAGCTAGTATAGATTTGGAATGTCTGAAATTGTATGGTCACTTTTAAATTATCTAATTAATATACCATGATTATATGAATAAATTGTACATGCATATCACGTAGTGAGTCCATATCATTGTCGAGTATGCCTTTGGTGGGACAAAGGTGTATTTGGGAGGCAGCGGGTCTTTAATGAAGGGGACTAGGGTTGCATGACTTATGGACCACCCCATTCAAATAATGAAACTATGGTTGCATGACTTATGGACCAACATTAAAAATTGTGGTTGCATGTCTTATGGACCACCCCACTTAAGATTGGGACTATGGTTGCATGTCTTATGGACCAACTTTGGAATTGTAGTTGCATGACTTATGAACTACCCCAAACCCCGAATGGAGGGCGTAAATTCATTCACTTATGACTACCGGAAAGTCATATGCTTGCTTGCTCATTGCTTGTGCATTCATATGGTTGCTTAATTATAACTTGCTTGTATAGATATTTTAGCTTGGTCGGCATGTTACTTGGAAAATGAATCTCACTAAGCATTAGCTTATACCCCAATAGTTTTTGTTGCAGTGTTCCTATTTTTGGATGTTCCGAGAGGACATTTTGTGCAGGTTTATACATTGGATTAAAGAGCTTTTGAGGAAGTCGGGACCTAGTAGGCGTGGACTTCTAGGAAAATCTCTTTAATGTAATTCAGATATATGTAATTGGAGCTAAACGATGTAGACTCCTATTATTTTGGCGGGGGTATGCCCCCTTGGCTTTTGTAAAGTTTAACTATTTATCTTGTTGTGATTTATATTCTTAATGCTATGTATGCTTTCTTAAGACTACTCGAATCAAAGTGTGATCCTAAAAGTTTGTGAGTACACCTTACACTCGATATGTAAACTTATGGGATGACTAAGGTCATACTTAAGTTTAAATATCGGTGTGGTGGACTGTCGCGTTTAGGGTACCCTTTGGGGCGTGACAGTTTAAGTTGGTATCAGAGCATGGTTAAGAGTTTACAATCATAACTACAAATAAATAGCCTTAAGAAAGGATAAAAAGGAAGGATAATAGAATTACTAAGGAAGACTTAGATGGGAAGACGACCATAGTATCGGCCCTAAAATCCTATCACTCTAACCCTTGTGGATAGTAACCACTAGGAAACAATCGACTTAGTATCGCAAAACCTTCATAGGTGACCTAATGAGACCTCATAGAATGCCGCTTAGTTACTTTAGTTGCTTTTGGTATTGTGTTGTTATTGTTACATGTTGATTGTTTCGTTGTTGCTTATAGTATAAAATTTTACTTGATTTTTTTATGAGGATTTTTGCATGTTGTTCAAATTTCAATAAAGCTATATTTATGTTTTATGATCTTAGATTTTATTACTTAAATTCCCTGATTTACCTTTTACACTTTATTTTTCCGCTCGTATTACTACTTCTTTTATTTCCGTTACCTCGTTTGAAAACATTAATAGAATATATTGAGAAGATTACTTAACTAGACAAAAATAAAATTTGCTACAGCCGAGGTAGAAGAAGGAGACGTCAGGAGGAAAGCGCCTCCAATCAACCCAATATGGAAGAAGGGCAACAAGCCGCCCCTCCTCCAAATCCTCCTGCAGATGCTACACAGGTAGCTTTGCAAGCCATGCTTGGACAAATGGCACAAATGACACAAGTGCTCGAAGCACTTCGACAAAGTTTGCCGGCAGCGGCACAAGCACAAGCTCCAGCTCCAACTCCGCCACCACCTGCACCCCAAGCTTCTGTGGGGATGCCAGCACAGGAAAGCGCGCACTCTCACACTGCGCCTTTGCCTCCTCCACCACCTATGAGGCCATACAGAAGCTCCCTACCCGAGTTCATTAAGAGTAACAGATATTTTGAAGGGACTTTTGGGAGACCGGATGAGGCTGAGGATTGGTTAGCTCAGATAGAGCGATCCTTCAGGGCTTTTGAGTGCCACACCACCTGAGAGTTGATTATGGCACTTACCTGCTTCGGTTGAATGCACGGGTTTGGTGGGAATCGAAAGAAAGAGAGCTCATGCCACCAGTTACTTGGGAAAGGTTCCGCCATGAGTTTTTGGAGAATTACTTCCCCGGAAGTCTCCGGGTGCAGTTCAGCTCAGAATTCCTGAACATTGCTCAGAAGGGAAGGACTGTGGAGCAATATGAAACTGAGTTTAGTCGATTACTGCAATATGCTCCGGATTCTTACAAGCACAGTGAGGAGCTAAAAATACGAGTTTTCTTAAATGGATTAGATGAGGAGTTGAGGATGAGGCTAGAAGAGTTTAATATTAAGAACTTTGTTGAGCTAGTAGAAGAGCCCGGATAGTGGAAGGGGCTAAGAAAAGGAAGGGCAAGACTGCTGAGAAGCCACCCTCGGTTTTTGGAAAGAAGTTTTATGGGGGATCAGGATCTGGATTCTCCCACAAGAGGTTCAAGCCGTCTTATGGCTATAAGGGTAACACTAGTGGGGGACAGGCTACCCCTAAGAGTGTCAGTTGCTGGAAATGTAAGGGGGATCACTACCCCAAGAAATGCCCACAGTTAGCGGATAAGTGTTATTTCTGTGGCGACTCATCCCACAAGATTGCTAACTGCCCAAAGAAGACTACGACCATGTGCTTTGTCTGCAAGCAATTTGGTCACTTTGCCAATGAGTGCCCTCAAAGGAAGAATGCTCCAGCTAAACCTTTTGGGGGATCGGCAGCAAGACCCGGGAACGGGAATAGTGGGAACAATAATAGCAGCCGTGCTGGGTCAGCAATGCACGGAATGAGGATCTACAACCTCGAAGGGCAATGGGTATGCGAAGAGATGGGAAATGAAGACTGCGGATTGGCTGCTCTCGAGGAGGATAATGGCCCGGACTTCGGTCTTGTGACAGGTAGGTCTCCTAACTCTTGTCTTTGTTTTTCTGCTGCTTTGATTTGTTAAGATTCAAGTATAAGAAAAGAAAAACAAGTTTGGTTAAGTTAAAGAAGTTAGGAAGATAAGTTAGGATGGTGTGAAGGTAGTGATTAGTAAGTGTTGGACGCAGGACACATACGGATAGCTAAGACGACTGCTTATGCTCTTTTTGACACGGGAGCCACACATTCGTTCATCACCAAGATTGGCTAGACAAGTTGGTTTACCAATAGCCACTATTGCCTCTAGCTTTCGTGTTAGAACCCCGACTGGGAGTGTGGTGACGACAAATGAGATGCTAAAGGATTGTCCAATGGAGATTCATGGGCATGGTACGAAGTGTGATTTGATAGTATTGGAGATGAGTAAATATGAAGTGATTTTGGGTATGAGTTGGTTAGCCATTGCTAAAGCCGTTGTGGATTGTCGAAGGAAGAAAGTAAATTTCAAGAATGTTGATGGAATGGATGTTGAGTTCACAGGTGAGACGGTAGTTTCAAGAGGAACTGATCTATGGTACTAACAATATGCCGTTTATGGTTCACGGTTAACCTACGATTATTCGATGTCGTTTATGGTTCACGACTAACCTACGATTATTCGATATCGTTTATGGTTCACGATTAACCTACGATTATTCGATGTCGTTTATGGTGCACGACTAACCTACAATTAGTCGATATCGTTTATGGTTCACGATTAACCTACGATTATTCGATGTCGTTTTTGGTGCACGACTAACCTACGATTATTCGATATCGTTTATGGTTCACGATTAACCTACAAATGCTAATGCTCCATCCCCTTATGATATGCACATGTCAAATTTGGCATTAGTCCAAGTAGTTGATTAAGCCAATTTGCTTAGGCGATCAAAAATTTTTCAGACAATCCATCATAGCTAACTACACAACCAAAGTTTATCACCCGGTTTCGATATTCTTAATTTGAGTTCTCACAACATCATCAATCATATAATTTCCCATTAATCCCCATCATTCATATTCCATTCATTTGGTCTACATTCTAGTGCACTACTTTACAAGCACATACAATAAATGAATCGGGAAGAAAAACTCACTCGGCCATTGGATCACCGGTCTTCTAGTAATAATAATCCGGGGGTAGGGAATCATCGAACTCGGGATTACCTAAAAAGGAAGGAATACTCTAATAAGTATTTCAACTCAAACTAATCCAACGACTTCTTACAAACTATCAAATTCGTAATTCGCGTCCTAAGTTGGAATTCCAACTTAAAACGGCCATAACTTGGTCATTTTAACTCGGAATCTCGCAAATTTTATATCGATTTCTATCTACTTCGGAAGAGCTTTCTAAATATGAATTTTAAATCAAGTTTTGAAAATATCTAAGCCTCGGAAATGAGGGATCAAATCTGTACAGCGGTTATATAGATTCCGAAAATGCGGTTTTCATGAATGCACTTGAGATTCCTAAGTGGAAAATGAAACTAAATGCCATGGTGATGAATTTTCCTATCATGAATGTCATGATATGAACTCAAATGAGCCTAAGTTCCTATAAATGTTTAGACTCAAGAATTTAAATAAACTTTTTCTTAGAAAACCATTTCATGCTATTGTTTAACAAGTAAGTTTACTACACTTGGTCATACTTACTTATTATAAGGATTTTCCTTTAGGAAAACTCCACTTTGTTTAAAGAAATTTTGACCCTTATATTTGTTATATCCTAAGGCCTTTATTTTTTAATAAAATCTTCATTTGTAAACTTTTAAGTGGGTCTTTATTAGTGGTGGTTCAAAAATCCGAATTTAGAAAATTTCATTTTCAAGTTGATTCCTTTAAGAAAAATGCATTTTATACTTAGAACTTTAAGCATTTTTTTTACTATACCCTAAGGACTTCATTTATTTAAGAAAATACCATTTTTGAAGTTGGAAAAATAGTGTTTTCTAACATCTATCCATTATTACGAATTTTGCCTACAAGACTTTTAGCTCAAAACTTCTATTGGACTTCATCTCTTGTTTCCAACATTTTTTTTAATAAAAACTCATTTAGACTCATGAAAAATATTACCAAACATTATCTATCACCTATAGGCTTCATTTTTCTTGTAAAATATGTGTTTAGAAGTTGATAAAAGTGTTTTTAACTTAAGTTTCCAAAGTCATCCGAATTTACACAAGTTCATTTCTTGAAAAGTGTTTTCCTTTTTTACTTTATTAACTCATTTACCTATAGATCTATATACTAGGAAGGTTATTTACCAAGGACAAAAACTTTAAAGACTATTAATGCACATAAACTCAAAATAATGATGAGATCTTAAATGTCTACATGAATATGCATAGTAAAATGGTAGATCTACTATATCAAGTGCTTAAATAAGTTTTGAAAACATAAAAACTATATTTTTATAAAAGATCTTTTGTTCAAAACACTTTTGATGAAAAAATCATAAAGCTTATGCCTTGAAAACTCCTTTAAATGTTAGATCTACTTTGTGATGGTTTGATATTATTGTTTTGATATTTCATTGTCCTTACCAAAAGATCATGGGGATAATTAGTTGAAATATCAAAGAATATCCTTACCATAACAATGATCTATGAGTAGAAGGAGTAGAAGTTTATTTACTTAGAGTAAAATAGGAGATGAATGAAGGATAGAAGAAAGTTGGGTGTGTGTATGTGTGAGCATGGAGGCTCATGGCATGGGGAAAAAGAGGGAGAGAAATGGAGAGCTTTTTACCTTTGAGAAATTTGAAAAGTGAAAGAATGAGGAAAGAGAGAGAAAATATAGTTTATATATGAAATGAGATTAGGTTAAAATGAAGAAAAAAAATATAAAAGAATTTGCAAATTAGAACTTGTTGGGGAGGGTTTCGTGCCAACCAATGCAAGAGAAGAAAAAGGGGGATTTGATTTTTTGATTAACTTGTTTTGATTGATTTGTTTTGATGGATGTACATAAAGTGACATAACTTGTAATAATTATTTGGAAACAAAAGTCCTTGGAAAAGAAAGTGGAATTGAGTGGTTGTAAGAATAGGGTGTACAAATAGGTAATCATAGGTTATACTTGTAAATAGTAAGGAATAGTAGTCAAAACAATTTAATTACCGGTAGTAAAAAAAATACGAATGAGAAGGTTATAACTGTATTTTTCGTAAGCCGAAAAATTGTGAAATTTATATTTTTGAAATTCTTATTTTATTTCGATTCAAATGAGTATTCACAAGCAGATTTTTGAAATTCTAGTTTCGGGGCAGGCTTTTCTATAATGGGTCTCGGGATGACCCGGAATTGAAATTTTCTTAAAATCTGATCTTTTCTTATTTCGAAATATAATCAAGAACTATATTCAAAATTAATTTTGCTTATAAAAGTTTCTTATTTGGAAACCGAGGAAAAGCCGAAATTAGGGTTTCTAGGTCTTTCTCATAAAGCTTGAACTAAACCGGTTTAGGGTTTCATTTTCCGGTTTTCGAAGTTTACTTGATTACGAGGAAACCCGGGGTATACATTATAAAAGTAATAAAATTGTGTAATGAAATAAAATGAATAGTGAAAAAGACTAATCAATTACCGGTAGAAATGAAAATACGATAAAAAGGTTATAACTGTAACTTTTATAACCCGAAAAATTATATAACTGATATATTTAGAAATCTTATAAAATTACGAGTCTAACGGTACTAATGATATATTTTTGATATCTCGAGCCCCGGAACACACTTTTCGAAGTCTGCATCCGAACGGGTTCGAAATAGATAAAAAATTTACCAATCTGATATTTTTATACAAACTTATATTACTACGAGCTATTCCACTTATTTAAACTACACCTCGGCCTCTAGGGTTAAGGGCGTTAGATTGCCGGACTTACACTATTGTATTCCGGTTAGGGTTTCCGAATGATTTTCCGGTTTAGACCTTTGCCAATTTGGAAACTGAGATTTTCTGTTTATACAACGTATTTAGTTTGAGAAATTTATTTGAAATTTTATTTTTTAAGCATTTAATATCTCTTACTGCTTTCGGAAATCTTGAATTGAATCATTATATCCGGAGTTATATCGGTAATGGTTACCGGATATGATTTTCTTGAGTTTGAGTCAAATATCGATTTTTGGAATGATTTTGGGGAAATCTTGGTTTTTATAATTTGCTTTGAAAAAGGATCTTCATAGTGTTTTGTTTTCGTATTTATTTTTCCTTCGATTTTAGGTTTTATGAACAATTGGTCAACTTAAGGATTATCTAATTTGTTATTTTGTTTGTTGAATTCTTCCTTCTTAAGATTACGAGATTTTAATTTCTAACTCGTTCTATGATTCTTGGGAGTTTGATTTGATCGTTAGGGCTTTATTGTGATTTTCGTCTCTTAGGATTATTAGTCTGGTCGTTTGGGGAATTTCCAAAGTCTATATTTTATTATTGGCAGATAAAGTTTTCTTAATCGTGCCAAAGCCTAGTTATGGAATTGGCCTTTGGTGATTTCCTGATCCTTCAAATTGTCATGTTATAAATTAACTTGCTTTTTAGCAAATTATCACTGTGTTTTATTTTTATCCCGATTTTTATGAATTATAGATTAGGTAAGCGGTTTATCTTACGTAATGGTTTTTGGACTTAAGGACTTTTGTAGTCCTTATTTTATTTTTAGATTTTCTCAAGACTAATGAATTCTTGCTTTCGTTTATATTTCAGGACTCATTCAAAGTTCGGTTTTAATTTGGATTGATTTTTAAGGTTTATTTTCGAAGTTCATTTTGAAATTATTTATTGAAATTTTCCGAGGCTTACATATGCCCCATCATACATATCCATTTTTATCTTTGCCTACACCACTAGTGCCACTACATTACAATCACAATCATTAATTGAGAATGGAAGTAGAACTCACTCGGCCATTGGACGTCGGTCTTTTTAGTAGTAATAGTCAGGAGGTAAGGTGTCGTCTTGCTTGGGATCACCTACCAAGTAAGAATAATCCTAATGAGATTCTCATCATGTAACTAATCCAAGCTATGCATCTAAACTAGATGAATTCGGAATTCTCGCTATTTGCAGAAGCTCCGACTTAAAACGGCCATAACTTGGTCATTTTAACTCGGAATTTCACAAATTTTATATCGATCTCTATCTACTTCGAAAGATCTATCTATTTCTAATATTAAATTCAAGTTTTGAAAACATTAAGGTCACGTAACAGTAGGATCAGATCTGTTCCGTAAACCTTCCAATTCCAAAAATTTGCTTTGCTTTTGATGAGAAATGTTCCTAGTTGATGATTTATGCATAAATGGTAGATGAATGAATTCCTAACATGATTATCATCTAATGAACTCCATAAGTGCATGGTTTTGATGATCTTTGATGATGGACTCTTATGAATTCCTAGTTATCAAGAATTTCCTTAATGGCCCCTTATAAAAACTTATTATCACCAACCTTACATCCCTTAATGTTTTTATGATTTTATCCTTAGAACTTACTTATCACTTAATTAAAAATGAGTTCCCAACATCCATATTGGTCATGACTTTCATTCATGCATAAAAACCCACATTTTTCATTGAGTAAATATGTTTTTGAATAAGCTACTCATAAGAATCCGAATTTTGTAATTTTTCTTTTCTTGCATTTTCCTTATGAGAAAACTTGTTTAATATATCAAAAATTGGGGCTCCAATATATTTATTATCTAAAGACTTTATTTAGCTTATAAAACATGCCATCTAAGCTTAGATACTAAGCGTTTATGTGGGCACCACCCAAAAATACGAATTTGACTATACATCCATAAATCAATATTTTTCATTCTAACTTTACTACTTGTTTTACATTTGTATCATGCCTAAACTTATCTAAATTTATGGAAATCATTCCTTCAAGATACCTATTACACATATCCTTCATTTTTCATGTGAAATATAAGTTTAAAGATGGTTTTGGTGGTTTTCAAAGTAAGGTTCTAATTTCATCCGAATTTCCAACCATTCATATTTGACAAAACCTTTCACTTTTCAATGTTCTTGCCTCCTATATATGAAGATCTACTATCTAACATATCTATACATATACAAGACTACATTTTTATGATCATCAATACATGGGAATCAAAATAACTCTATGATCATACATGTAAATGAAGATGTGGATGTCTAAACATTAGATCTACTAAATATAATGCATGAATCATAAATCTCATGGCATGAACATCAATATATACAAGATCTCTACTTTCATGCATGAACAAGATGATATTTCAAACAAAACTCTTTCAAATACTAGATCCACTTCTTGTGATGGCTTGAGATTCTTGTAGTAGTGTTTTCATGTCCCTTGCTCATGCTCATTGGGATTAATGGTGGAAAACACACAAGAATGATCTTGCCATTACAAGATTTGGGATGAACAAGACTTAAAATCAACCTACCAATGAAGTCTTGGAGTAGAAAGAGAGAGAAAATAAGTTGAAAATGTGAGAGTGGGGGAGGGGGAGGCTCACGGCACAAAGGAGGAAGAAAGGGAGAGTTTTCTCTTTTGAAAAAAATGAAACAAGTGAAAAATGAGGAGAGAGAATGAACATTTAGTATATATATTAAGTGGATTAGGGTTTTAGTTGAATAAATTGGGTAAAAATAAATTAAGTCTTCCTTCTGTTTCCATGTATTGTTTTAATAATATAAAATTTCCTTTTTCATTATTATGATTTCAGTCAATTTTCAATATTTCTTCTATATATATTTGTTCACTTCCGTACTCGATTTCTATTAGCATGTTTCTCGATTTTTTTTTCCGAAAAGCGTCTAAGACTTAATAAAGTTCAAGGATCTCACACTAGTTGATAAAACCTGTAGAACAAATAGGAGACATACTCGTGCACAACGCAACCAAGAAATACCCCTTATAGAACCTGAGAACCCGGAGGAACCTCAACAACTAAACTAACTGCGAATGGATCAAGATAACATCGAACAACTTGCCGAACTCATAAGGAATTTCGCACAACAAGCCCATGCTATGCCTACACCAATACCTGCACAAGAAGCAGCACCAGAAGTTCCAACACCACCAACCGAAATAACACCAGCTGAGCCGCCATTACCAAAACCTTATCAGAGTATGTTGTTAGAGTTCATTAAGTGCAATCGATATTTTGATGGAGCTTTTGGAAAACCCGATGAAGCCGAGGATTGGTTAGCACAAATAGAGCGATCTTTTAATGCTTTTGAAGTACCACAACACCTTCAGCTTACATATGGTACATTTATGCTGAGATACAATGCAAGAATATGGTGGGAATCCAAAAGTAGGGAGCTACTACCACCAATCACATGGGAGACATTTAGGCATGAATTCTTGGAGAACTTTTTCCCTGGAAGCTTGAGAATCCAATATAGTGCAGATTTCTTAAGTATCACCCAAGGAGACCGTAGTCTTGAACAATATGAAACAGAGTTTAACAGGCTGTTGCAATAGCCCCTGAATCATATAAGGATAGCAAGGAACTCAAGAGGCAAGTCTTCTTAGGAGGATTGGAAGAAGACCTTCGTATCAAGTTGATAGAGTCGACATTAAATATTTCTGAGAACTAGTAGAAGAGCACGAATTATGCATGGTGCTAAGAAAAGGAAAAGGACGGAAGGGAGTGTCATGATAATTGAGGAAGAATCTATAAGTGAACCTAGCCTAAGCCTCAAATCATGAGCTTGAAAAATTCATCGGTCAGCCAAGTAGAAAGAAGGATAAAAAGAAACCGGATACCCAATGTTGGAAATGCAAAAAGGGACATCAACCAAGACAGTGTCCTAAGTTACAACACAAGTGTTACTACTGCGGGAGTCCGAATCACAAAGTCATGAGATATCCAAAGAAAACCTTTGCCACCTGTCTGTCTGTAAGGAGTCAGGACATTTCCAAGAAGTGTCCTAAGAAGAAAAATATGGAAGAGAGATACTCGGCAATGCCCCCACAGAAATACGTGTGTACAACCTACAAGGACAATGGATTTGCGAGGGAGCCAACCAAGAGATAGAATTCGTTGGAGACGATAGTCATGAATGCGAGTCAATATCAGGTTACCTTTAGATAATAAATTTCTTGTTGTACCATTTGGACCAAAGAAACAATTTGTAGTAATGACCACAGATTATGTAATCGTCACCTTTTCCCTTAATACAGAAACAATAAAAATATGATTGTCGAAAATTTAGAACGTATCAAAAGAAGAAAGCAACTCAATTGCCATTTACCTTAAACACACCTAAACCAAAGTATATCAAAAGCATAACTATTACCGCCTAAAAGCTAGAACCGGTAATGATAAAATCTCAACAAACAAATTCCAAATTTTTCATCTCGATCTCGACATTATCAGAATAATCATGTAATAAAACAGTGATATCCGTAAGAATGGAATAAGTATGAACATTGCGTATTTCATACACGCATGTGTATATATACTCACATAAGAATGGGAAAGCGAATTCACAACCTTCCTTGTTAAGTGAATGTACCAGTGTCGTGTCATATTAAGTCGTCATAGTTCAAAAATAAGTCAAGTCAAAGTCGTCAGTCATCTGTCGTGTTGGTCGAGTTTGAAACTCTTGAAAAGGTCAAGTAAAGTGAAGGTTGAAAGTCGAAAAACCAAATCTTGTTGATTTTTATATGCTATATTGCATAAATATTAAACGCACAAGATTAACGAATTCTAATATTAACGATTAAAGATACATGAGGAATAAAAATTACGAAAGAAGGAATTCAAAAACAACGATAGACTTCCAAACCCTTTTGTGGAAGTAAAACTAAGAAAACGACATAATGAAATCATAATACCATTTCAATAAATAGACGTGAGACAAAATTCCAAATATCACAAATGTTGATGAATTACGATATACAATTTCTCATCAACCTACGTACGCATAACAAGTTTTGAGGACAAACTTTCTTTAAGGTGGGTAGGTTGTAAACCCCCAAAATTTAATAATTCTAAAAAAATAATATAGAAGTTTGAGTATCAAAATTTAAATCCCGAAAATCGACTCAAGATAAAAACCAAATTCTAGACCAAGTCAAAACACTAGAAACGAAACCCTAAAAATTGAATCAAGTTAAAACTTAATATCAAATAAGATAAAGAACGAGCTTTCTGGATCTTGAGAAAACGAGAACTCTTGAAACAAAATATAAAGTCCAACTACCGATATAATCAACATCCGTACGCTGATTAAATAATCTACCCAATTCCTAAAACGTGAATCAAAACGATAGATCCAAATACCGCTTAACAACGAAATGATAAAATCCTAAATCCTTCAGAAAAATTTTAGAATCACAATTTTCAATTTTCACCAAAAGTCAAACTGAGTCAACTCATAACCCTAGACTCGGTTAAACGATCCCGAGAACTAAAAACTATTAAATAATCATAAATAAAATAAGATAAACCATGGTGTAAACCCCGGTTTTTCAAGCAGCCAAGATAACCCTATAACCAGAAACCAAAACCCTAAACCGGAATAGCTCAAGTCTGGAGTGAGAGCTAGGAACCCTAATCCCGGCTTTTCCTCGGTTCCAATTAAGAAACTTTTATAAGAAAATTTAAATTTGAATATAGTTCCTAATTATATTTCAAACCAAGGAAATATCATATTTTTGGAAAATTTCAATTCCGGGTCATCCCGAGACCCATTATAGAAAAACGTGCCCCGGAACTAGAATTTCAAAAATTTACTTATGAGTACTCATTTGAACCGAAATAAAATAAGGATTTCAAAAATATATTTTTCATAATTTTTCCGGTTTATGAAAATACAGTTATAGCCTTTTTACTCGTATTTCATTACTACCGGAAATTAAATTGTATTGTAAACTATTCACTACTATTCACAAGTACTACCTAGTCTACCTATTAGCACACTCTACAAATTCAACCCTTACAATCACTCAAATCAAGTCCTTTCTTCCATAACTTTTGTCCCTTCAACTTTATTACAAATTATGACAAGTGATGCAAAATCAAATCAAAGGCAAATCAAAATGGAACAAATCAAGTTCCCCACCCCCACCCCCCCCCCCCCCCCCCCCCCCCCCCCCCCCCCGCAATCCATGCTCCATTTGAAATTTTTCTTACTTCTTTAACCTAAATTCACTTCATATATAAGCTATCTTTTCTCTCTCTTTCCTCATTCTTTCACATTCCAAAGTTTCACAAAGTAAAAAGCTCTCAAAATCCTCTCCATTTTCCCTCTTGTCCGAAATTTGCAAGCCCCACACAACACACACTCAACTTTCCATTTCCTCTTTACATGTCCATTCCACTTCAAGTAAGTAGCCTTTTTCCCTTTCCATCCTTAGATCTTTGTTAGGCTAAGTAATTCTTGGATATTTCAACCAAGTGTCCCCATGATCTTTTGGTAGGGACAATGAGATATCAAGACAGAATACCGAACCATTACAAAGTGGATCTAACTTTTAAAGAAGCTTTCATACCAAAAGCTTTATGTTCCTCCAACAAAAAGTTTTTAAACCAAATATCTTTTAGAAAATATATAGTTTTTATGTTTTCAAAACTCATTTGAGCATATGAAATAATAGATTACCATTTTACTACTCATGATCATGTAGGCATTTAAGGTTTCATTATTATTTTGTGTCTATGTGCATCAATAGTCTTTAATGCTTTTGTCATTAGTAAATAACCTTCTTAATATATAGATCTATGGTTAGATAAGTTAATAAAGTCAAAAAGGAAAATACTTTTCAAGAAACAAACTTGTGTAAATTCGGATGACTTTGTAAACCTAGGTCAAAAACACTTTTATCAACTTCTAAACATATATTTTATAAGAGAAATGAAGCCTATGGGTAATAGATAAGGTTTAGTAATATTTTTCATGAGTCTAAATGAGTTTTTATTAAAGAAAACGTTAGAAACAAGAAATGAAGTCCATAGGAGTTTTGAGCTAAAGGTCATGTAGACAAAATTCGTAATAATGGATGTAGGGTTAGAAAACACTATTTTTCCAACTTCAAAAATGATATTTTCTTAAATAAATGAAGTCCTTAGGATATAGATATAATAAATACTTAAAGTATTAAGTACAAAAAATATTTTTCCTAAAAGAATCAACTTGAAAATGGACTTTTGTAAATTCGGATTTTTGGAAACCCCATAGCAAATGACCCACTTAAAAGTTTATAAATGTGGATTTTATTAAAGAAATAAAGGCCTTAGGATATAACTAATATAAGGGTCAAAATTTCTTCAAACAAAGTTGAGTTTTTGTCACGCCCGAAGGGTACCCTAAACGTGGCAGTCCGCCGTACACAATATTAAAGCCTAAGAATGACCACCTCAGTCACGCGAAGGCTTCCATACTATGTACAAGGCGTCTAACACATGGAGGAGACTCATCGGAATGATACATTTTATGTTGATACAACTTGAGAACAATGTAAAGGAAATTCAATTCACTATTCTTCAAAATACAACTCATTAACTTCAATTACAATTCATCAAAAGATTCTACTACATAAACTATTACAAGGCAAATAATAAAACCTAGCTAATAACTTCAAACATTCTTATGTCTTGCCGGAATCCTGAAGTCATTCTCGACTTCAACCATCTCAGTCCCCACTTTGCATTCTTGAGATAACCTGTTCATTTAAACAACTATGGGGTATAAGCTACACTAGCTTAGTGAGTGAAAACTTCCAGGATTACATTTATAACACGTCATACAATCAAGTGATTAGTCAGACAAGTGATATGCATCAAACTCGTGAATTCAACAAACATATGACCTGCCGGAAATCATATGTGGATGGACTTGCGCCCTCCATCCCGGGTTAGCAGATTAACGAATCCTGCGGTACGACCGAGACCGTTTCAGCTTACGGACAACTATAAACTATAAAATCGTTTAAGGTACAACGATAAACCAACAAATGCTAATGCTCCATCCCCATCGTGTATGAATGAGTTCAATTTCATCTTCAATTCCGAATAATCAATTATACCAATTCTTTTAAGTGATCAGTCAATAATCGCAGACAATCAATTCTAATTCATCTATACAAGCAATAGTTAATCACTCGGCTTCGATATTCTTACATTCCATTTCTCATATCAACAACAAGCATACATAGTTCCCATTCGTCCCCATCATGCATATCCATTTTATCTTTACCAAATATCTAGTGCAACTATTATTACAATCACATACAATAAATGAAATCGGAAGTAATACTCACTCGGCCATTGGATCACCGGTCTCTTAGTACAAGTAATCCGGTGGTAGGGAATCGTCGATATCGGGGTCACCTAAAAAGGAAGAAATACCCTAATAAGTATTTCATCACTTAACTAGTCCAAGCTATCTCATACAATCTATCAAATTCGTAATTCTCGTCCTAAGCGGGAATTCCAACTTAAAACGGCCATAACTTGGTCATTTTAACTCGGAATCTCGCAAATTATATATCGATTTCTATCTACTTCGAAAGATCTATCTATTTCTAATATTATTTTAAGTTTTGAAAACATTTAGGTCTCGGAACAGAGGGATCAGATCTGATCAGTAACGGTTTCCGATTCCGAAAAATAGTTTTGTAAATGTTTGTAATGTTCTACTATAAATTAGCTATACATGCAATATGAATGATTTCCTAACATGAATGACATGAGATGAGCTTAATGTATGCATGATCTTGATGATTTTTGCTAAAAGGAAATTTTATAACTTTTTATTTTGCAAGACCATAATGACAACTTACTTATGAAAAATCTAGTTTTCTAACTTTTATCATTTCCATTTGTTTTGGATTTGTTACTTAAGAAAATATAATTATTTTTGTCAAAATTGAGTCTTCATTATATTATTACTTATGACCTTCATTTCTTCATAAAAATTTCCATTTTACACTTGTAAACATGTTTTCAAGTGGGGTTGATTCCAAAATCCGAATTTTAAAAATTAGTTTTTGAGTGATTCCTTTAAGTAAATCATTTGATATTTAGAAAATTAGGGCTCAATCATACATAACACTAAGGACTTCATTCTTACACAAAAATTTGCATTTTACACTTTGCAAATATGTTTTCCAATAGTTTCTCAAAAATCCGAATTTTAGAAAATCCACTTTTTGCATGATTCTTTGGAAAAACTTGTTTAATGCATTAAAATTTAAGCTTTACTATATCTATTGTCTAAGGACTTCATTTAACACATAAAACTTGCAATTTGAGCTCAAATACTAAGTGATTACTTATGCATCATCTCAAATTACGAATTTGACAATTGATCACTAACTCAAAATTTTCCATTTTAATTCCATTACTTGTTTTACACATTACTCATGCCTAAACTCATTTTAACTTGTAAAAATCATTGCTTAATGATATCTATTACCTATATACTTCATTTTTCACATAAAACATGAGTTTTGGAGTTGATACATGGGTTCTAAAAATTGGTCTTGGTTGGGATCCGAATTTAAAATTTATTTTTGGTATATCTTTTGATAAAATCTATCTAAGCTCATGAAAATCCATTCCTTACATATCCTATCCTAAGAGCCTTTCATTTCTTAAATAAAAACTTCATTTTTGAGTTGGAAAACATGTTTTTAAAATAGGCCTTGGCCAAAATCCGAAATAGAATTTTTATTTTGAAAATAACTTTTGAAAATCACTTTGATATGTAAAAGAAGTCTTGATATATACATATATTAAGCCTTCATTTTCTTAGTAAAAATTACATTTTGACACTTGAAAGTAGTTTTTAAATGGGTCTTGCCAAAATACGAATTTCACAATTTTGTTTGAGTTATAACTAAGATCTAATTAATATGACATAAACATAAAACAAATGCATGGTAATAAGCTATAAACATCATGGATCTAAACTTCCTTATCAAAATCTTTCATTTATGGTATCTATACCCTAAGCCCTTCATTTTAAATGAAAAATATACATTTTAAAGTTGAAAAACCACTTTTCTAAATAGGGTTCCATTTTCATCCGAATTTTCAAAATTGATTTTTGTTGAAAACAAAATAGATCTTGGTTTCCTACAACTTTCCTACCATCATCAAGCTATAGCAAGTTGTTCATGAACATAAACAAAGATCTAATGCATCTATGAACTCAAAACTTTAGATCTAGTTTTCTAAACTAGTTTTACATGCATGAATCACTAAGATAGACATGTGAATGCTAGATCTATGCATAAATCATAAGGAATAACAAAAATAACAACTTAAATAACAAGATCTATGGCATAAACAAAAATCAAAGCCATAAAAAGTTAGATCTACAAAATATAATAACTTTAAACAAGAAAATAATTATAATACAAGGTAATAAAAGTGGAGAAGAGAAAGATTTCATTTTTGGCATCATCATCCTAAGCTTTTAAGCTTATGGAAGTTCATTTGATGCATGAAACCTTCATTATACTTTACCTATATCACCTATGGAGCTTTGGATGAAGATTTGCTTAGAAAATCTTTAAAAATGAAGTGTGGAAGCCATGGAAGAAGAAGGGGGCAGCTTTGTTTATTGGAGAAACATGAACAAGAAGAAGAAGAAAAGAGAGGAAATAGAGAGAGAAAAGGTTAAAGAATGAAAGAGGAAAAGTGAATAAATGAAGGAGTGAGAGAAATGAGTGTTTTAATTGTAATAAATGAGAAAAAAAAATAAAACATGGGCAGCCAAGGGGGGGGGCTGCTGCACGTCAAAATGGGAGAGAGAGAGAGAGGAAGTGTTGAAATTTGACTTGAATTAAATTGTGTAATTAATGTGTAATGTAACTTTTTGAAAAAGGATTGAAATATAATTAATTTTAGTCAAAATATGAGTGGATAAAGGACAATGGCAGCCATAAATAGGGTCAAAAATCTGCCATCAATTGTGGGATATGTGTAGAAAGATTGAAGTGAAAAGGAAGTGATATGTGTAAGGTGTACTTGAAGGTATGGGTTGTAAAAGTACTTTATTAATAAAATAAATTAAAATAAAATAAAATTAGAAAATTTATTCCAAATATTTGTAGCAGATTTTTCATAATTAAATTAAATAATTATTTGAATTATTTTAGTATTTTAACAAATATGTTACCGGTATGATCAAAATACGCGAATATGGGCTATAAATAATATTTTTATAACCCGAAAAATTCTAAAAAAATTATTTTATGAAAATAAAATATTTTTAAAATATTTTTCAATTATTAAATTAATTTATTTTATTTTTAGTATCGGTCTTAAACAGAATCTGATCCCGTAAAGACCCGAAACGAACTAAATTTTAGAAAAACAAAATTTTCTATAACATATAAATATTTATCTAAAAATATAAGCTTTATAAGAATAATAAAATTTTGTAATAAAATAAAAATGAATAGTGCAAAAGACTAATCAATTACCGGTAATAATGGAAATACGATAAAAAGGTTATAACTGTAACTTTTATAACCCGAAAAATTATATAACTGATATATTTAGAAATCTTATGAAATTACGAGTCTAACGGTACTATTGGTATATTTTTGATATCTCGAGCCCCGGGACACGCTTTTCGAAGTCTGTATCCGAACGGGTTCGAAATAGGTCAAAAATTTACCAATCTGATATTTTTAAACAAACTCATATTACTATGAGCTATTCTACATATTTAGCTACGCCTCGGCCTCTAGGGTTAGGGGCACTAGTTGCCGGACTTAGGCTATTGCATTCCGATTAAGGTTTCCGGGTGATTTTTCCGGTTTAGACCTTTGCCAATTTGGAAACTGATATTTATGTTTATAAACATATTTAATTTGAGAAATTTTTTTAAATTTTTTTTTGTAAGTATATTTATCTCTTAATGTTTTTGGAATTTTGAATTGAGTTATTTTCGAAAGTCAATCGTTATTTCTTTTTAATAATTTTTTTTAGCTTTATTACCCGTTTTATAAGTCGGAGTTAAATATGGAATTTTTCGTACGTAGTGGTTTTGAATTTGAAGACCACTGAGTTCTTATTTTATTTTTGAGGATTTTCATTTTCTCAGATTAAGAATTTTGATTCATTCATGGTTAGGACTTATCGAAATTCGGTTTTAATTTGGAGTGATTTTTAGGGTTTATTTTCGAAGTTCATCTTAAAATTATTTACTGAAATTTTCCGGGGCTTACAGTTTTTCTAAAGAAAATCCTTGTAATATGTAGGTGTGGTCAAGTGTAGTAAATTCACTTACTAAACATTGGTATAAAATGATCTTCTAAGAAAAGTTTATTTTAAAATTCTCTAAATCTAAAAAGTTATAAGAACATAGACTCATTAAAGATCACATCATGACATTCATGATAGGGAAAATCATTACCATTGTATTTAGTATCATTTTATACTTAGGAATCTCAAATGCATTCATGAAAACCGCATTTTTGGAATTGATAAACCCGCTGTACAGATCTGATCCCTCAATTCCGAGGCTTAGATATTTTCAAAACTTGATTTAAACTTCATATTTAGAAAGCACTTCCGATGTAGATAGAAATCGGTATAAAATTTTCGAAATTCCGACTTAAAACGACCAAGTTATGGCCATTTTAAAATGGAACTTCGAAAATGACGCGATTTCGGTTTCACTAAGTTTCCTTAGAGTTTTAGTATTCTAAGTTGGTAGGATACTTATTAGGGTATTTCTTATATGAATAGGTGAACCCGTGGACGGTGATTCTTTGCCTCCGGACTATTATTACTAGAAGACAGGTGTACCAATGGCGGAGTGAGTTTTTCTTCCGATTCATTTATTGTATGTGCTTGTAAAGTAGTGCACTAGAATGTAGGACAAATGAATGGAATATGAATAATGGGGGATGATGGGAAATTATATGTTGATGATGATGTGAGAACTCAAATTAAGAATATCGAAACCGGGTGATAAACTTTGGTTGTGTAGTTAGCTATGATGGATTGTCTGAAAAATTGTTTGATCGCCTAAGTAAAATGGCTTAATCAACTACTTGGATTAATGCTAAATTGACATGTGCATATCACAAGGGGAAGGAGCATTAGCATTTATAGGTTAGTCGTGAACCATAAATGACATCGAATAATCGTAGGTTAGTCGTGAACCATAAACGACATCGAATAATCGTAGGTTAGCCGTGAACCATAAATGGGATATTATTAGTACCGCAGTAGTCGTTAATCTGCTAACTCGGGATGGAGGGTGCAATTCCATCCACATATGATTTTCAGTTGGTCATATGTATGTTGAACTCATGTGTTTGATGCATACACTTGCTTGATTAGTGACTTGATTGAATTGTTGTGGCATAAATGTTATTGTGGGATATTACACTCACTAAGCTAGTTAGCTTACGTCCCTACAGTCCATTCCTTTTGCAGCTTTCCCATTTGTGGCTTAGGCGACGTGACCCGGCTAAACAGGTACCGAAGCTAGGAGTTTTCCCTAGAAGTTGAAATTTCTGTATTAGGCTTCCATAGAAAACTTCTAAGACTTGGATGACTGTAATAGACCGTTAAATATTCTTTTGCGGGGGAATGCCCATTAGAATTTGTAATATTTATTTATGTTCCATGAATTATATCCAACTGCCTATGCATGCCAAATTAAGCTTTTATCTCCATTTGGACTTGTACTCTATTGTTGTAAAGGTACGCCTTACATCTATATGAGACTCTCGAAAGACTAAGGTGGTAATTCGGGAATCTTATATGGCATGTGGCGGACTGTTACGTTTAGGGTACCCTATCGGGCGTGACACATGGACGACGAGCTAAAAATATAAAACGATCAAAACTCAAAAATCATACAATCTTACGAATATCTCGACGAAATTAGAAGTCAAACCAGAACCCTAAAGTCAACAAAACCCATAACGAACCCTAGTGTTTAAGATCTGGCAATCCAGCGTTATCAAACCCTAGAAAAAAAAATTAAGTTAATAGCCTAAAATAGTTCTTAAAAATATAGGGTAACATAAAAATATCAATTCATGAACTTCGAGTGTCCTTCGGACTCAAACGAGATCAATGCTAAAAGTGTCCTGGAGCTCGAAATATTAAAAATATTCCGTTTATACCAATAGACTCGTAAAAATTAAGGATTCCAAAAATATCAGTTTTAGAATTTTTCGGTAGCTAAAAATTACAGATATCGTATTATTGCGTATTTTTATTACTACCGGTACTTTAATTGTCTAGTCTACTATTCATAATACTTTTCTACTATTCATTACTATTTTACTATCTCTACTTTTTCTTACACCTATTTCTTACATCTACATACCTATTTTCTTCCTTTTTTCATTTCCAATACAACTTTATTCACATCAACTTTACACATTACTTCTTTATTACAAAAACAAATTAAAATAAATCAATTCCCACTCCCCATAAAGCAAACAGCCCCCCTATATCTCTACCAACAATTTATTTTTCCTTTTCAAATTATTTTATTACATCCAAAATTCAGTCCAAAAATTCTATAAATACCCCCTTCCTCTTCCATTCTTTCACACAATTCATTTCACTACCAAAACTCTCTCAAAATTTCTACACAAACATCTCCATAAACTTTTTCTCTACCAAAACTCTCTTTCACCAAATACCCACAAGAATTTCCCTTTATACAACTACCATTTCTCCATAACCACATAACCATACATTCACTACCATCTTCATACCATACAAATACTTAGGTAAAATTTCTTTCAACCATTTATCTAATCATGTCATGTAACTTAGCATGACTATGGTGTTATTTTGAAACTCATATGAGTAGTAAAAGCAACAACATGTTCATGTTTTGTTCTTGTACATAAGCTTTCTATTTTATTATGTTGTTATTATTATTGTTATTATTTGCTTCTAATATAACTTATATTATGTATATTATGTATATATATTTATTTAGAGCATATAAGCTCATTTGTTATTTATTTACTTTCAAGTTATGCAATTTATTTATTTCATGTTATTATTAAGACTAGTCTTTCTAGTCTTAGACCTGTCCATATCAAGTCAAAACAATCTTTTATTTATTTATTTTCTTTAATCTTTTGGGACTAGTCCATTCTTAGTCCCGGGATGCCTGATAAAGCTAAGGCTTCAATACTTGACCGGAACACCTTGATGAAGCTAAGGTTCCTAATACTTGATATTTTATTTTCTTGCTCATTATTTATTTCTAGTATTTTCTTATGTTCCTATTATTTTATATGTTCATAATACTTGCAATTACATAATGTTAATGTCTCAACTAATCTAAAAATAGAATTTTATTGTACTAAATTAACTCAAAGCTAGAATTTCGATTAAGTGATTTATCACAAAATCATGAAGTTACTATCAACAACCTAGAAATAGAGTAATACAAGTTTTCTTAAATAACAAAGATAGTTTTACAAAGAAAACATAAGAAATAAATATTTTCTTTGTATTTTATGGTAATCTAAGATTTAAGAAAAATAAATCGTTAATATTAAGAGTTTAGGACTTAAACTCTTTTCTAAACTAAGAAACAAACTAGTTTCCAAAGTTAAGATGAATTCAATCAATAAAATTACAAACCCACTTAGGAAAAATAATGATTTTCAAAAAAGAAGGAACTCATTTTCAAAAGAATATAAATAAAAAGTAAGATTAACAATAATGGATTTTATCAATAAAGATGATTCTTTTCAAAAGAAATTAAATAACAAGTTTTAGAAAACAAAAACTTATATTTTAGAAATAAATATAAAGACAGGATTCATTTTCTAAAACCATCATAAATACAAAATTATAAAAAGGTTTTCAACAAACTAATATACTTTTTGATAAAAGTTGATCTTTTGTCGCTAAAAGTGAAAACTATGAAAGACTAAGGTTAAAAGGAAAATTTACTTGTCTTGGAGAAAAAAAAACGAAGAAAATAAAGTAAGAATATACCCATTTATAACGAACTAAGGAAATATAAAGTTTCTTCAAATACTTGAAAAGAAATTATTAAGGTTAAAGTTTTAACAACTCAAATTAAATTGTTTTATGAAATAAATTGTTGAGACACTAACATTAGAAACTTTGCATATAAAGTGAGCTTATATATACTCAAAGTATTTATCAAATATGTTCATATATATATTATATATATATATATTGTTACAAAAGGATTTTCTTTAAAATGAAGTTGAGTTAGAAATAGATTTGCAAAAGTTTAGAAATAATTCGTTTTAAATCTGTACCCAATGTTTTTGAACCCAAATGACCTTATATGATAAAGATAAGCTTAGAAATAGATAGATCTTTTCGAATAGGTAGAAAACGGTATATTATATGCGAAATTCCGAGTTAAAATGAGCAAGTTATGGCCATTTTAAGTTGCAATTTCTTCTTATACGATTTTACCGTAATTTTAAGAAAAGTTTAGAATATCCAAGGATAGGAATTTCATTGTAAACCCCTAAATTTTCAGAATCGGGTTAGCATAAAACCCTAAACCGGAAGTCAAACGGAACCCTAAAAGTCAACAAAACCCTAGTTTACCGTATCAAACTAAATCCGGCATTACCGTTTTCCTTGGTCCTGAAAAACGAAGTTGGGATAATTAGCTCGAATAGTCCATAATAACCATAGGTTTTATAAAAGTTTCAGTTTCGCGAAATTCGGGTGTCCTTCGAACCCGATCGGATACAGTTCTCGAAAAACGTGTCCGAAGCCCGGACTAGTAAAAATATTCCGAATACACCGTTAGACTCGTAAAAATATAAGTTTTCCAAAAATATCATTTCGTAATTTTTCGGCAAGTAAAAATAACAGATATAGCTATTATACGCGTATTTTCTTACTACCGGTACTTTAATTGTCATATCTACTTTACATTACACTATTCATTACTATTCTACACTATTCTTTTATCTCTACTTTTTCTTACACCTACTCTTACACTCTATATAACCTATAATCTTAACTTTTTACCTTTCCCATAACTTTATATCACATCTACCTTACATATTACATCTTTTATTTCCAAAAAGTCAAAAAATAAATCAACTCCCCCTCATCAAATGGCCGGCGCCCTATCTCTCTCTTCCCTCTCAATTTGTTTAATTTTGCATTTATTTTAATCACACAAAAATCACTCCTCAAAATCCTATAAATACCCCCCTCCTCTTTCACTTCTTTCACACATTCACTACCCACAAATTCTCACAAAAACTCTCTCAAAATCCTCTCAAAACTCTCTCAAAATACTATCTCAAAACTCTCCAAAATAATTCTACAACACTTACTACCAACAAACAAAACCCATAACCACATAACCATATCAAAGTCTTCTTTAGGTAACTATCCATTTCTTTCTTCTTCTTCATGTCATGTAACTTTACATGACCATAGTGTGAGTTTCCAAAGACTATACAAGTTATGGAAACTACATTATGTTCATGTATTGTTCTTGTTCATGCAACCATACGTTATGTTTATTTTGTTATTATATATTAAGTTCTATCTATATATATATATATACATATTCTTTAGAGCATATAAGCTCACTTGCAATTTATTTCATGCAAAGCAATTTATTTACTTTTCCATTGCAATTTATTTATTTATCCTTGTTGAAATAAGACTAGTCTCTAGTCTTAGACTTGTCCTCATCAAGTCAAAACAAGCTTTTCTTTCTTTTTATTTCATTATGGGACTAGTTTATTTCTTAGTCCCGGGAGCCTTGAAAAAGCTAAGACTCCAATACTTGACTTTATTATTTATGCTTTATGTTATTTTATTATTCTCATAATCATGTTCATAGATTGTTGTCCATAATTTCATTCAAACAAAAAGAAGAATTTTGTCACTTAGAAATAAGTTTATGTAAAGTATAAAATATAAAGCAACACAAAATAAACTCATTCTTTTCATGTTACAAAAAGAACTCACTACAATTTTTAAACTACTTTTACTTTAAAAAGCCACTTAGATCTTATTATTTCACCTTGATTTTCAAAAGAAAATATTTTGTTGACAAAAATGGTTCTTTTGTAAAGAAAGAAAATAAGATGGATGACTAAGGAAATTTTTAAGTAAAGATCCTTGCAAACAAATAGGTAAGGAAAATTTATGGTTTGAAAATAATAAAGTTATTTCTTTTCAAGTTACAAGAAGAAGTTAATAAGATTATAGAAATTAGTTTTTCTACAAAAAGTCCTTAATTGTTTCACATTGATTTTATGAAGAAAACAAATTTTCATGCATGGATGATTATTTTTGAAAAATATGAGACATGAGAAAAAGAATGAGAAATATCGAGTAAAATTTTTGCAAAACAAGTAAACAAAGGAATTTACACAAGAAAAATGAAGAATAGCATATTTCGTAGAAAACTTCGAATATAGTATTATTGTAACTTAGAAAGTAGAAAATTTATTTTCAAAGGTCACTTAGAAAAAGATAAATAAAACCAACATAAAACATTTTTAGAAAATAAAGAAAACAAGGTACTCATTTCAAAGAAATTTACAATTTCCGAAAAGCTTCAACCCGACATTGTTTTACCTAAGAAAAATAATTTGGACAACAAGACACTTGAGCATGCTTAAATATGAGTTATATAGTTATAAAAAGAGAATTTTTCAACTATATAGATAACTAAGTATTTATCAAACAAATTTTGATTTCTTGAACCAAAGTTGTTTCTACTTGAAAATCCGTGGTGAATTTTGTCGCCGCTTTTTCGGAGCCTATATGGCTTTGTTTGTGGGAAAAAATTTTAGAAATGGGTAGATCTTTTCGAGTAGATAGAAATCGGTATATTATATGCGCGATTCCGAGTTAAAATGACCAAGTTATGGCCATTTTAAGTTGGAACATTCTTCCATACGAACTTTAACGTTCTTTGGCATTGTTTTGTCAAAATTCAAGAAAATCTTCAAAAAAACTCATTATGGGTATTTTCTTTGGTTAGGTGACCCCGAGGAAGGATTTCTTCACCCCGAGAACTATTACAATTAAGTGGAGTGTGTGAACGACTCATCCGCTTAGAGGAATAGACGACAATGGCATCGTGAGTTTATTTCCATTAAATGCTACACTTGTTGTGCTTGTAAATTAGTTGCACTAGAGTTAGGAAAAGATAAACCGATATGCATGTAAAATAATTCCTTGAAAGAATTCTAAGAATATCGAAGCCCGAATTGTTCTAAGTGATTGTTTTAGTTTAATATTGATTTGTGTGAAATTCCTTGATGCCATAAAGTTGAAAATAATTATGTTATGACTTTATAAATTAATGAACTCATGCATACCACGAAGTGAGTCACATTGCATGGTTGGGTTATTATCCTTGGGTGAGAAGGATAGTAAGCTCATGTCGAAAGCAACACTTGGCGGAAGATCCGAAAGCGATTGCTTGGCGGCTTAATGGAATATGCTTGGCGGTTGATCCGAAAGCAAGGTCAAATCAAGTAGATTCGGAATACTTGGCGATGAGTGCTCGCAAGTTTAAAAGTTTTTAATGAATGCTTGGCGATGAGTGCTCGCAAGCTTAAATTTTCTATTATTAAAACTACTTGTTTTGAGGATAAGTATCACCAAACCCCGAATGGAGGGCGTAAATCCATTCAACATATAGTTCCCGGAAAGCTATATGATTGTTTGCCCACGTGTTTGATGCATTACATATGTGTGATTAACCAACTTGTTTGAATCTTGTTACAAGAAGTTATTATGGAAATAGTTCTCACTAAGCCTATTAGCTTATACCCCGATAGCTATCTTTTGCAGTTCCCGTACTTATGGTTAAGGCCACGTGGACCATGCGGGCAGGTAATCCCTTTTGAACATTAGAAATCTGGATAAAGTATAGCATAGTATTAGCATGCAAATATTTATATAATAGATTAGTAATTTAGGGAATTGTCCTTAAGTTTGTAAAGTCTTTGTCATGAACAAATAATTATTGTGAATCCTCTTTTCTTAATATGTTTTTATATCTCCTTAAACTTCATTATTCCACATATGATCCTCTAAAATTGTGAAAGTAAGCCTTACATTTAATATAAAAGCTTTTGGAAATGACTAAGGTTGTCATACTTAAGCTTTAATATTGAGTGTGGCGGACTGTCACGTTTAGGGTACCCATTGGGGCATGACATTCATGGAAGACTTATCCAGGGTATTTCTTTTGTCTAGGTGACGAAGGACACGAGAATACCCTATCCAAGGATTACTACGACTAAGAAGATAGCAAAATGGACGAGTGAGTTATTCCTCCTAAATTCGTTACCTTGCTTGTGCTTGTAAAGTAGTAGCATTAGCATACTAGGAAAAGATAAAAATGGATATATATTTGGGGAATTCGGGATTTTGTATATGATTCTATGTTTATGCGTGAAATGAGAATTAAGAATATCCCAACTTCAAACTATTTGTTTAAATAATTTTGTTTACTTAGTTGTACATCCGTTTGTTGTTTGCTAAATTGATTGATCGCCCCTAATGAATCTTAATAAGGTTTGGCTTAAGAAAAATAAAACGCTCACGCATAGCATCCATCGAGTCACATCTATTTCAAAAGGCTGCTACTCCTACGCATAGAGTTGGATTGGCTGTGATCGTGCAGTGCCACGGGCCATGTTCCTTCCTGGAGAATCCAAATCGCTCGGGGAAAGCGACTCTAGGTTCAGAGCCAAGCTAACCGAACGCTGTGGGTGAGGACCTGGGGATTAGCAGTAGAAGGTCGAGGACCTTCAACCCCGATTCCCTAACCTTTGATACGGAGGGGTAAATCCATTCTATATATGGTTTCCGAATAACTATATATATTTGCGTAATCATGTGGTTATTGCATTGTATGTATAGCATACGTGTGAATAAATAAATAAACTTGTTTGAAAATATGGTGCGAATGAAAAGGAATATCTCACTAAGCTAGTTGTAGCTTATACCCCTATAGATTTTGATGAAACAGGTATATCCGTGGCTTAAATCAAGAATCATGATACTAAGGAAGTCATGGAAGGACGTTAAGCTTCTATGAAGGAAATGGAATCATAAGATGAAATAGTTTTGTAAGATTTTTTATATGTAATGACCTTTATGATTAGTAACGTTTATCTATTTGCAGACAATAGAGGAATATGCTCCTAAGAATTGAAATGTAATATGTTTATGCTTTATGATAAGTATTCTCTTTGCCTTGTTACTTATTTATTATCAATATAAATTGCGCTACTCGATGCGTTCTCTTGGTTGTAATGTACGCCTTGTACATGATATGGAAGCCTTTGAGTGACTAAGGTAGTCATTCCTAGGCTTTATTGTGTTGGCGGACTGCCACGTTTAGGGTACCCCTCGGAGCGTGACAGTCTACATACGAAGCATATAGAGGATGCTTTCTTTGGGCACTCTGGTAGTTTGTGGTTGAGGTCCCCACAAAAGTAGCACTTATCTCGCAATTCAGGCCACCTTTTCGGGTAGTGGGTACTGTAAACCCCCAAAGTTTTGTGATCGGTTTAGCTTAAACCCTAATTGGAAGGTTAACCGGAAACTCTAAAGTCGACAAAACCCTAGATAGACGTAATGGTTTAAGTCGGGCAATCCTGTATTATCTGTAAGCCCCAGAAAATTTCAATAAATAATTCTACAATGAACTTCGAAAAAACCCTAAAAATCACTCCAAATTAAAACCGAATTTCGACAAGTCCTAAATCACGAACGAATCCAGAAATTTCTTAATCTTGAGAAAATGGAAATTCTTAAAAATAAAATAAGAACTCAACAGTCTTCAAATTCAAAATCATTATGTACGAAAAATTCCATATTTAACTCCAACTTATAAAATCGGGTAATATAGAACCCAAAAACAAATTATTAAAAAGTAATAACGATTAACTCTCGGAAATGAAACCCAATTCAAAAAAATTCCAAAAACGTTAAAAGATATTAAATATTTACAAAAAAAAAAAATTTAAGATACATTTATCAAATCAAATATGTTGTATAAATATAAAATATCAGTTTCCAAAGTGGCAAAGATCTAAACCGGAAAATCACCTAGAAATCCTAAGTGGTATACAATAGTTTAAGTCCAGCAATCTAGCGCCCCTAACCCTAGAGGCCGAGGTGTAGTTAAATATGTAGAATAGCTCGTAGTAATATAAGTTTGTTTTAAAATATCATATTGGTAAATTTTTGACCTATTTCGAACCCGTTCGGATACAGACTTCGAGAAGCGTGTCCTGGGGCTCGAGATATAAAAAATATACCATTAGTACCGTTAGACTCGTAATTTCATAAGATTTCCAAATATATCAGTTATATAATTTTTCGGGTTATAAAAGTTACAGTTATAACCTTTTTATCGTATTTTCATTACTATCGATAATTAATTAGTCTTTTGCATTATTTACTTTTATTTCATTACACGATTTTATTATTCTTATAAAGCCTTATATTTTTAGATAAATATTTTATATATTATAGAAAATTTTGTTTTTCCAAAATATAGTTAGTTTTGGCTTTTACGAGATTAAATTTCGTTTAAGATCCGATACTAAAAATAAAATAAATTAATTTAATAATTGAAAAATATTTTTATTTTCATAAAATAATTTTTTAGAATTTTTCGGGTTATAAAATATCATTTATAGCCCATATTCGCGTATTTTAATCATACCGGTATCATATTTGTTAAAATACTAAAATAATTCAAATAATTATTTAATTTTAATTATGAAAATCTGCTACAAATATTTGGAATAAATTTTCTAATTTTATTTTATTTTATTAAGAAATACTTTTACAACCCATACTTTCAAGTACACCTTACACATATTACTTCCTTTTTCACTTCAATCTTTCTACACATTATCCCACACTCCTTGGCAGAATTTTTGACCTCCTTTGCTGCCATTGTCCTTTTATTTAATCCTAATTTGACTAAAATAATTATTTTCCACTCCTTCTTAAAGAAGCAACACATACACATTAATTACACAATTTAATTTCAAGTCAAAATTTCAACAAATTCCCTCTCTCTTTCCCAATCTCATTCACGTGAAGGCCCCCAATTTTCTGCCTTGTTTTATTTTTTTTCTTCTTTCCTTCATTTAATATACTCATTTTCTCTCTCTCTTTCATTTACTCACATTCCCTCTTTCATTCCTTAGCCTTTTTTTCTCTCTTTTTCCTCTCTTTTTTTCTTCATTTTTGCTCTTGTTCTTCAAGAAACAAGCTGTCCCCTGATAAGATCATATTTTGTACAAATCTTGATAATCAATTGAGCTAGAATGGATATTTTTTTTGATTAAATTTTATGTTTCAGGACTAATTTGGATAAAGAAATCAAACAAGTGAATTTGAATTGAAAAGAGGAAAAATTGAAGTCAAGGCCGGCAATTCATCATTGAAAGCCGCCGGCTTTTAGACGGCGTAAAATCCAAGGCCGTTGCAGCACAGCCAGCTTTGCCCAGCACAAGTTAAACAACACTCAAAGCCGCCTCAAAGCTGCCGGCGTAGAAGATGAAGAAGCCAGCGTAAATGAAGGCCGGCAGCTCAGAACTGAAACATCACCAGCTTTGAAGGAGTTATATTATAAGCCGGCATGAAAGCCGCCGGCCTTGAAGCAGTGTACATAGAAGAATTGAAGAGACATGAAGACATGAAACGCTTGAATGAAAATGAAGCAACACATCTGTTGGAATGCCTACGCCGGTGTCAAAGCCGCCGGCCTTGGGACGACGTTCGTTATAAATCAGCCCAACGCTTCATTTCTGACTACATACGCCGGCTAGATCTACGTTCTAAGCCGCCGGCGTTGAAGCAGCCTACATTGTAACAGATATTGAAGGCTGCCAGTGCACTGCCTGCGAAAAGGACAATTTGAAGATACGCCGCCTGTAAGCCGGGCGTAGGATCCATAACGGCCGGCGTACATTGAGAAACAGCAAGCTCATTAATGTTTTTTCACGAAATTTTTCCTATAAATAGGGGGTCTTCCCCTCATTCTCAGAATCATCCAAGTAACCAATATCTAGTATACAAGTAGCTTTAGAATATTTAGAATAGGCATTTCATAAGAGATTTTGAAGAGATTTGAAGTTATACAAGATTTGCAAGTGAAGTTTTAGTATTTTGAATTGGTGATTTCTAATCTTATTCTTTTTATGCAATTCATATACTTGAATATTCTGATCATAATGAAATCATTTGCAATTTCTTATTTGATTGTTGAATCATCATCCATGAATAGCTAAATTCTTTTTGTGGGAAGTTGATGAAGCTTTAAACATGCTAAGATGATTTTTTGAATCCATGTTATAAGATATTTAGAATCATGAAATATTCATATTGAATTCTGATTATTCATCATGTTTTGATGTATAAGAATTCTAATAACTCGGAAGGGAAATTAGTGTTCACATGAATTCATAAATTGAGATTAAATTGCAATTGCGGAAGCGGCGTAGTTTAATCTAGTTTAGAAATTGTCCATGAATATTAATGCAATGTTTTATGTTGATTTCTCAGTAAGGAATTAGGAGATTTTAATATAAAGTATTAGTCAATTGTATAATCGGGAGATTTATAATTGTAATTTTGATTCCACTAATGATTTATTTAACGGAAGTTATTGAATTGTTTTGTGGTTAAAAAGGTTTTCAAACTTTGTTTTTAAATCTTGATAATTTCTTATGAATATTCATGAATCTAATTTTCATTATAACATGAGTTCAAGTTGATTGGCAATAGTTTAAAGTGGATTCTGCTCCTTCCCACACTGTTCATCATATCCCTCTCTTTAAAAGCTCATTGCATTTCATATAGATAATTAGTTAAATAAATTAGTTTAAATTAATCATTTTAAAAAGATCAATTGCCTAGATATTAGTATTAGTTGATAATTGTCTAGTAGTTAGTAAATCCTTGTGGGATCGACACTTTATTCATGCTATATTACAATAGAAGACCTAGTGCGCTTGCTAGAAATATGCTTTAAAATTCATTACTTATCACAGACATCACCCCCTTTTTCTTCCATGAGCTCCCACACATATTTTTAAAGATTTCTAAGCAAATATTCTTCCCAAAGCTCCATAGGTGATATAGGTAAAGTGTAATGAAAGTTTCATGCATCAAATGATCTTCCATAAGCTTAAAAGCTTAGGATGATGATGCCAAAAAAATGAAACACTCCTTTTCTCTAAAGTTAATCTCTTGTATCACTATTATTTTCTTGTTTAAAGTTGTTATATTTTGTAGATCTAACTTTTTGTAGCTTGAATTTTTGTTTATGCCATAGATCTTGCTATTTGAGTTATTGTTTTATTGCTTATGATTATGCATATCTATTTCTCATTCACATGTGTTCATGCATTTATAACTAGTTTAGAAGACTAGATCTAGTTGTTTTGAGTTCATACATGCATTAGACTTTTGTTTTATGATCATGAACAACTTGTAATAGCATGATGATAGTAGGAAAGTTGTAGAAAACCCAAGATCTATTTTATTTTCAACAAAAATCATTTTGAAAATTCGGATGAAAATAGAACCATATTAGAAAAGTTGTTTTTCAACTTCAAAATGTGTATTTTTCAATTAAAATGAAGGGCTTAAGGTATAGATAACATAAATGAGTGATTTTGATGAGCAAAGTTTAGATCTATTAGTTTAAAGTTTATTATCAGGGTTTCATTTAGATGTATGTTCATATTAAGTATAGATCTTAGTTTTGAACTCAAAAAAATTGTGAAATTCGTATTTTGGCAAGACCCCCATTTAAAAACCACTTCCAAGTGTCAAAAGTGATTTTCAAAAGTTATTTTCAAAATTGTGAAATTCGTATGAGGGCTTAATGTATGTATATCATCAAGACTTCTTTTTACAAGAATCAAAAGTGATTTTCAAAATAAAAATTCTATTTTCGGATTTTGGCCAAGGCATATTTTAAAAACATGTTTTCCAACTCCAAAATGAAGTTTTTATTTAAGAAATGAAAGACCTTAGGATAGGATATGTAAGGAATGAATTTTCATAAGTTTAGATAGATTTTATCAAAAGATATGTCCAAAATTAAATTTTGTAAATTCGGATCTCAAAAGACCAATTTTAAAACCATTTTTCAACTTCAAAACAAGGTTTTTATTAAGGAAATGGAAGCCTTAAGGGATAGGTTTGATTAGGAAATGTTTTTGAAAGACTAAATGAGTTTTACAAAGAAAACAAGATCAAATGAATTTCTGAAAATTCGGATTTGAAAATAGCCAACAATTCAAACACTTATTTCCAAATGCCAAAATGATAATTTTGATAGGAAAATGGAAGTCCTAGGGTATATATATATATTGACCAATTTTTGATAAGGATAAAAGAAGTTTATCAAAATATAATCTTAGAATAACAATGATTTCCAAGAATAGGTTAAACAATGTTTTCATTCTTTAAAATTTTGTAAAATTCGTACTTAGGCAAACCACCTATGTAAACACCTATTTTCTAACCTCAAAATGAAGGTTTTTATTGAAATAATGAAGTGATGGTTATATAGATCATCAACGTTGAGTTTTGATAAAATAAAGTATGATTTTGCAAGAAGAAAAACTATTTTTTTAAGTCTAGTATAATTCAAAGTTTTGCAAAGTAAAAGTTTTCAAAAAGAATTCTTGGTACTATATGTATACATATAGGTAGATCATCTCATAATCTTCATGACTATAGCTTGTAAGTAATACATATATGCATGATGCATTGTAGACATAAAGTATGAAAGTTGAGTTTATCCAAAATTTGTAAATTTGGATGATTTCAAAACCATGCCTTAAAAACCCATTTATCAACTCCAAAACTTGTGTTTTATATGAAAAATGAAGAATTTAGGTCATAGGTATCATCATGGGATTTTCTAAGGGAAAAATATATAGAACAATGAGTAGAAATGAAGTAGGAAAAATTTAAGTTGTTGTCATTTTAGGAAATTCGTAACAATGGGATAATGGCATGAAAACTCATATTTTCCAAACTCAAATTAGAAATTTTATCAAAGAAATGAAGTCCTTAGTGGCTAGGCATGGTTGAGCCTTAATTTTCTAAGTACCAAATGATTTTTTTTACTTAAAGGAATCACTCAAAAACAATTTTTACAAAATTCGGATTTTGGAATCAACCCCACTTGAAAGCATGTTTACAAAGTGTAAAATAGAAATTTTTATGTAGAAATGAAGGTAAATAATAAATATAATGAAAACTCAATTTTAACAAGGATAAGTATATTTTCTTGAAAAATAAATCCAAAACAAATGGAGATGACCAAAGTTAGGAAATTAGTTTTCTTGAAAGTTAATAGCCATAGAGTTTTGCAAATAAGAAGTTTCTAAAATTCCTTTTAGTAAATATTGATAAAAGAATGCATACATCAAGCTCATCTCATGTCATTCATGTTTAGGAGATCATTCATATTTCATGTATACTTGATTCATCAAATAGAAACATTTCAAACATTTACAAAACTATGTTTCGGAATCGAAAACCGTTACTGATCAGATTTGATCCCTCTGTTTCGAGACCTAAATTTTTTCAAAACTTGAAAAAAATATTATAAATAGATAGATCTTTCGAAGTAAATAGAAATCGATATATAATTTGCGAGATTCCGAGTTAAAATGGCCAAGTTATGGCCGTTTTAAGTTGGAATTCTGCTTAGGACGAGAGTTACGAATTTGATAGTTCGTATAAAATCGTTTGGATTAGTTTGAGTTGAAATACTTATTAGAGTATTTCTTCCTTTTTAGGATCCCAATCCGACAATTCCCTACCACCGAATTGCTATTACTAAGAGGCCGGTGATCCAATGGCCAAGTGAGTTTTCTCCTTGTTTTGTTACCTTGATTGTGCTTGTAGTTAGTTGCATTAGAATTATAGGAACAAGATAAAAATTGATATGAATAGGATGGGATATATGATGAGGTTGTGATGAATGTATGCCAAAGAATACTAAAGCATATCGAAACTGCGATTTGATTGAATAACTACACTATTCATATTATTTCTATTATGTGTATGATATTGGTTGGTCACTCTAAAGAATGTATAAATATTTTGACCTAAGCAAAAAATTAAATTGATCATGCATCGCATCGGATATATTGCATTTGGTAGCATGCTACTCCTATGCAAGTCGATCGGTATGGTCCGAGGACTCGTTGGGATGACGAACCCGGTATAGAGCTCATTCAGGGGTACTAAGGCGCATGTGGATGCATTCCTTGGATGAGCCTAGCCGAGTCGAGTGCTAAGAGCCGAGGGCTTGGGAACTAGCTGCGGTCGTGTGGACTTCAATACCAGTCCTAACCCAAGATACAGAGGGCGTAAATCCGTTCTGTGTGTGGGTTCGGATACCCATGCATAATTGCTTGCTCACGTGCTTGTTCATGTATAGCATATGATTGATTATAACTTGCTTGTTGATGTGCTAAATTAATATTGATTTTCAAAGCATTTTATCCAGCAAGCGTATTGGGCCTTATCTTGTAATATAGCATGAGTCAAGTGTTGATCCCATAGAGATCTATTAACTACTAGACAGTTATCAACTAATACTAATATCTAGGCAATTGATCTTTTAGAATGATTAGATTAAGATTTGATCTAATTAAGTATTTACTATGAATGCAGTGAGCTTTTGAAGAGAGTGATATGTTAGAAAAATGTGGGAAGGAGCAGAATCCACTTTAAACTATTGCCAATCAACTTAAAGTCATGTTATAATGATAATTAGATTCATGGATATTCATAAGAAATTGTAAAGATTTAAAAACAGATTTAAAAACCTTTTAAACCACAAAAATATTCAATAGCTTCCGCTAAATAAATTATTCATGGAATCAAAATTACAATTATAAACCTTCCGATTCTATAATTGACTAATATTTTATATTAACATCCCCTAATTCCTTAGTGCGAAATCAATATAAAATATACATTAGTATTCATGGACAATTTCTAAATTAGATTAAATTCCGCCGCTTCTGCAATTGTAATTTAATCTCAATTTATGAATTCATATGAATCCTAATTTCCCTTCCGAGTTATTAGAATTCTTATACACCAAAGATATGATGAATAATCAGAACTCAATATGAATATTCCATGATTCTAACTATCTTATAACATGGTTTCAAAGATCATTTTAGCATGTTTAAAGCTTCATCAACTTCTCAAAAAAAGGATTTAGCTACTCATGGATGATGATTCAAAAATCAGATAAGAAATTGCAAATGATTTCATTATGATCAAAATATTCCGATATATGAATTGCATAAAAGGAAAAGATCAGATATCACCAATTCAAAATATAAAGCTTCACTTGCAATTTCTTGGAAAACTTCAATATCCTTCAAAAATCTCTATGAAATGCTAATTCTTAATCTATGTATTGTAGTGCATTTCAGAGCTGCTTGGATTACTCTCAAAGTGAGGAGAAGACCCCCTATTTATAGGAAAAATTTCGTAACAACTCATTAAAGAAAAATGACAGTTTCAATTCAAAGCTGGCAGTTATGGATCCTACGCCGGCAGCTTATAGGTGGCGTATCTTCAATCTCTCCTTTGCGCAGGCAGTGCACAGGCAGCTTTCAACGTCAGTTACACATGTAGGCCACTTCTACGTCGGTGGCTTAGATGTAGATCTAGCCGGCGTATGTGATCAGAATGAAGCATTACAGCAATTTATAACGAAAGCCATCCAAAAGCCAGCGCTTTGACACCGTAGACACTCCAACAGATTTGTCTCTTCAATTTCTTCCAAGCCTTTGTTATCTTCATGTCTCTTCG
Source organism: Combretum micranthum (assembly GCA_024138025.1). NCBI lineage: Eukaryota > Viridiplantae > Streptophyta > Magnoliopsida > Myrtales > Combretaceae > Combretum > Combretum micranthum. Next base: position 306,257 of record JAMXBD010001339.1, read on the forward strand.
GATCTTTGACCGACACTGCCCCAATGCCGGCGGCTTAAGAGCCAGCTTATAATGTAACTCCTTCAAAGCTGGTGATGTTTCAATTTTGGGCTGTCGGCCTTCCATGTACGCTGGCCTGTTGAACTTCTACGCCGACGGCTTTGAGGCGGCGTAAAGTTGCTTGAGTTAAAGGCTGGCAAAGCTGGTAGTGTTGGTGGCGGCCTTGGGTGTAAGCCGTCTGAACGCCGGCGACTTTGAATGTTGAATTGCCGGCGTAGACTTGAAATTAGTCCAAATTTCAAAGTTTCTTGTTTTAATTTTTCCCATTTTCTCCTCAAAGTTTCTTGTTTTGATTTCTTAGTCCAAATTAGTCCTGAAACATGAATTTTAATCAAAACAAATATCCATTCTAGCTCTTATGAATATCAACAAGTTGTATAAAATATGATCTTATCAATTCCCCCACACTTGAACTTTTGCTTGTCCTCAAGCAAAATGAAGAATAAAATGAAATCTCTTATAGATAGTACAATTTTCCCAATTTAATTACAATTTCTTTTAACTTGTTTTTCTTGTATCTATTGCTCTAACCATACCAATTTCTTGTAATTAGAGTACTATAATCAAAATTTAGGAGTTAATCCAAACAAAACAAGTTTTAATCTCAACTTTTAACAAAAGAACATTCTATTCAAAAGCAAATACTCAATCCACTAAGGAAAAATACTCATTTAAACTTCATTGGATTTCTAGCTTATATATATTCTAAGTAACACTAAATGAAAGCATGTGGTATCTACTTTTTTCTTAGAATTTCTCCTTCCTTATTATAAGTCTCCTTTATTTGCATATTTGCATTCATTTTTCTTTTTCTTTTTCAAGCATTTATTTTCTTTTTGGGAGGTTTTTGCCTCCATCTTTTTGCTTTTCAAAGCTCATGAATTGAACTTTTGCCATTCTTCCCTTCTCGTTAGTGAGTTCATTGAGTGGTACATCCCAGGCTCATCACCTAAGTGACCAGGTTTCAAAATACCCCTAAGAACTCTTCCTCACTTTAACATTCAAGTTCAGATACTCATAACTCAAAATTTTAAGTCAGAGGAGTAGTGGCTATGCTTGTTTCTTTCTTTTTGAATCCAATAACAATATCAAATATTTATTTTTATGAAGGATCACTAAGTTTAAAAGTTTCTTCTACCTCTTTCACTAAGTGTTAAAATTCAAAGAATATATACAAACTAAAATTTCCTAGAAGTAACCTATTTATTTTTCACAAAAGGACTCGACCAGCTCTTAAATTTCCAATTCCAAAGTTAAAAATAAAGTAAACTTGTTTCTTAAGGATTTTACAACTTAATTTTAACTTAGTAAACCAATCACAACAACAGATGAGTAAGATACTTTTACAAGTCAATTTCATTACTTTCAGTCTTTATTTTTGTACTATCTCCAATTTCAAGAGATTTTTGAAAAAATTTGGCATAATTTCCTCATAATTTGCTTTCAAACCAAAAATACAAGGTAGGTATTTTCAAATATAAATAATAGCAGACAACAGATCATATTTATCACTTCAATTCAACACTTTATGCAATTTATCCCTTCCCCCACATTTCAATTAAACAATGTCCTCACTATTTTGCAACAAATTAAATCATAGGAAAGGAATAAGAAAGAGAATTTGATACTTCCCTGAAGTCATTAGTTGTTTCATGATCATCAAAATTTGCATTGCAAGAGAATTTGATTTGCTGCTTTCCTGTAATCACTATACATAAAACAAAAAAAAAACAAAAAAAAAGCAAAAAAATAGAAGCAGAAAAATAAAGGAGTCCACCCACAGGAACTTGGGTGCTCAATAAATATACAGGCCAAGCTAAAAATATAAACAATAAAGATCAAATGAGAGCTAGCAACGTCTCAAGCTCTCTAGCCCTGGACTGGGTCTGTTGCTATCTTCAGGAGTATGTCTCTATGTGTCTCCTGGGCTGGCTGTCTTGTGTGTGCTCTAAACTGAGCCTATCTAAGTGATGTGAGTTGTGCCTAGACTCAGATAAAGTCTCGTATGTCATGCCAGCCCCTGTCTCTGGGCTGATGCAGCAGATGGCCGTCCTCAACGCCTCAAAGATAGACTTCCGAAACTTCTTGTTTTTCTTTCTTTCCTTCTCTTGTCTATCCTTGAGCTCCTGGTTTTGGCTCTTCAGCTCCTCAATATCCTAGCCTAAGCTGGTCCATACCATATGCTGCTGAAGTGCCTGCAGGAGGAGGAGGGGCAGATGTGGATGGAATCTCAAATTGAGCATCTCCAGGAAATATATCTTGGAACTCGACCTCCTCCACTACCGGTGGCTGTGCTGCTTTGGGGTTTTTCAGCAATCCCCAGCCTCGAAATGGTGCAGATATTATCTTCTTACACTCAAATACTTCATCATCCTGTGGAGCCTCAAAAATGTCCATCCCCTTCAGTAATCGAGTGCAACACAGGACTCGAGTCGTGGTATCATCTGCTTGCTGGTAAATAAAGTTCGCTATCTCCACCCCTAAATCAATTCTGTAGCCTCTAATAAGGCTAAACAAGTAGAACATGTTGAAACTAGTCACCTTGCTGTGACTAGTCTTCTTGCAACTCAGAGTGTGTGCAAGAATATGGTGGAGCAGCTTGTGCTCAACAGCACGAAAAGATATGGCCAGTGATTTGGGGGGGACGAAAGGCTCATTTGCTCTCTCAGGAGCAACCAGCTGAAACCAATATGCTTCCTGGGTCATCTGATCTTCCCCTACAGGCCAACTGTTCGGCAGATTCCTATTTTCTTGCTCATTATCATACAGTCCCAATAGGTGGCCCATCTGCTTTAATTTGACCTCCCTAATCTGCCCAAATGCTTGAAATTGAAAAGTGGACTCCTCTCGATCAAGGATGTTCTTTAAAGTGGACAAGAACTCAATCGTCAAGTTCTTGTATGCAGGCTCCCGAAAATCAAATAGTCAGATCCAAGCTGGCTCTTGGACAATTTCTCTGATTTTATCAATGATCCCAAACCCATCTAGTAAGCACCAGTCTAAATACTGTGTATTTAAGAAGTCCATTTTCACGAGCCTCTTTTTGCTATCCTTGGCGTATTGCTGACTAGACAGCAAATCTCTGGTCTGTGAACCAGATGTAGAGGAGTCAGTCATCCTTGGTCGTTTTTGCCTTGGAGCCATTCTTACAAATAAATTGATCTTAATTATAAACGAGGAACGCACAATTTCAATAAAATTCTTATTTATGCCTAAAACATGAGTTAAAACAATTTAGAGATCATAGGCCATATAATTAAGTGAAGCTAAGAAATCATTGAATTGCATGGATCATTTACACTTGCACAATACATCAAAGCTGGCAGCTTAGGTTGGCCATCTCAAAATTGAACGTTGGAATTTCAAATTTTCAAAAGAAATGATTTCAAAAAATTTATAAAGTCCCAAAACCATTTTCATACTGAAATTTTTCATCAAAAATTGAGCACAATTCCAAATTCCAAGTTCAATTCGTGCCCAAATCGATCACAATGCAAGAATTGGAGCTACTAATTAGTATAAGAATTTTCCAAATCCAGCAGCCACAACTTCAATTACTCAAAACCCCAATTCGAATTTTCTTCATTTATAAGCTCAAGAACCCTAATTTTCTAATATGAGCAACAATATAGATCAAGCCAGCTCAGGATCATATATGCACAGATAGGAATAAAGCATGTATGGAACAAAATGTAGCTTGAACAGAACATCATTACAACAATCAATTCTATCAAGAACTGAGTTCATATCCTATTTACGAAAAACATCAATCTCAGTTTAATCTATGAGCGAAATGACAAATCAAAGCATGTAATAGATTAAATCAGAGAACTAAGAGTAGAGATCAATGACTTACTTGTACAAGCTAGATTCACGCAATGAGATGTGGGATGATTGAGTGAGAGCGAAGATAAGTGTAGAGTGAGTAAATATGAGAGAATGAGAAAGAGAGAGGAGATCGTACCTGTTAAAGCGATCTGCAGATTGTATGCCGACATTTCTAATCGTGTAAGCCAGCGCTCACAGCTAGTAACCGAAAAAAAATTCATACCGCGAGCATCAGGCTGGCATTTACCCATTTAACATTGCGGCTTAGACGTATACAACCAGCTAAAAGCTGGCGGCCTATATCCCCAGGTGCTGGCTTTAATCGGGATTTTTCAAACCTCAGAAATCTTGAACATATGCCGCATTAAGCCGGAGCCTTACCTTATCCATTACAGTGTATATGTTATTCTCAAACGCTGGCATGTAAGCCGGGCGGCCTTTACTTTCCCATTGCCGGCTTCTTCTGCGGTGCTCACCTACTCCTGTACTGACATTACGCCGGCCTAAAGCTAGCGGCGTTGAACCGCTTTCCTTGTTTTTTCAAAGCTTGCTCAAGACTGGCAAGCCTTGAGCCGAGGCCTTTAGTGTTTTCAATTTTTTTTTTTAAATATCACCTAACCTGTCCACACTAAAAACAAAGTTAGTAAAAACAAAACAAAAAAAAAAAAAAACTATTCTTAAATTAGACATGGGTTACCTCCCAAGAAGCGCTTAGTTTAAAGTCGCTTAGTCCGACTTTCCTGATCTGATTATAGTTCTTTGAAATTCATGACAGTAGTACTACTGTCAAGATTTTCCCCTCAAAATAATATTTGGCAGTGCCCATTCACTTTAAAAGTCCGATCATCCTCAGTTTTCAATTCCACCGTGCCATATGGAAAAACTTTTGCAATCTCAAACGGTCCTGACCATCTTGACCGTAATTTTTCAGGAAACAACTTCAAATGAGAATTGTAAAGTAAAACTTTTGTCCAGGCAAAAATTTCGTTGATGATGTTTCTATCATGCATTTCTTTGCTCATTCTTTATAGATACGAGCACTTTCAAATGCCTGCATTCCTCCATTCTTCCAGCTGATTTAATTGAAGCAATCTGTTTTTACCTGTAGCTTTTTCATCAATGTTAAGAAATTTTATGGCCCAATATGCTTTGTGCTCAAGTTCTACAGGAATATGACATGATTTATAAAAAATAATCATATATGGGCATATTCCAATAGGGGTTTTAAAAGCAGTCCTGTAAGCCCATAATGCATCATCTAATTTTGAAGACCAATCTTTTCTTGATGCATTAACAGTTTTTTCCAAAATCCTTTTTATCTCCCTATTGGAAACTTCAACTTGCCCACTAGTTTATGGATGATAGAGGGTAGCTACTTTATGTGTAACACCATATTTTGCTAAAAGTTTTTCGAATTGCTTATTACAAAAATGAGACCACCCATCACTAATTATAGCTCTGGGCACCCCAAATCTGGTAAAAATATTCTTTTTCAAAAGTTTTAAAACTAGTCAGGCATCATTTATTTGAAAAGCAACAGCTTCAACCCACTTTTACACATAATCAACTGCCACAAGTATGTATTTATTTGAAAAAGATGGGGGAAAAGGACCCATAAAGTCAATCCCCCAAACATCAAAAAGCTCAAATCCTATGTTCCCGCTCTTCTAGCCGAACAAGTCCGTAGTCTGAATCACATCAAGTCTAAAGGACAGGGCAAGTTCAAAGCAAGCATGCACTTACTGATGGTTTGGTTTGCTAGCCACATTAAGCACTATGGAAAAGAATTGGCTAATGGATCCCTCATCAGTCTGAAATATGATCTCATCCAATCTTTTGCTGAAAGGGTCCACATGGAAGATGATCATCCTCTATGGGATATAATTGCCATTCTTGAAGACATGCCACCTGAAGACATGATGTGGCAAGCTCGCTGGTTCAAAAGCCCTGTGCCATCCTAAGTTGCAAGGAATACATGGCAGTGCCCCTAATTGGACTCACCGGCTGTACTGGTTATTACCCTCAAGTGTTATCAGACAGTATGGTATGCTGCAAGATATTACTGTCAAGCCTAATTTGGAGCAAGTCACTCTAGATTATCTGGATCCAACCAAGATACTACCAGCTAAAGAATTCAAGCTAAATCAAATCCGAGCTATATGGGAAAATAGAGAGGTGAAGAGTTTTGAAGTCGAGCCAGAAAGTAAGGAAACCAAGAAGTATAGAGCAACCAGGTGGTATGTGGCTAGCCAAATGAAGAAGAATAAGGATATATATGAAGCTCCCGATGTCCTTCAACCAGCACCATCGGAACCTGACCCTGAAACAACTGCTTACATGGAAGCTGTTTCGGCTCGCCTGGAAGTATGTCACCGAGATTTCCAAGAAAGAGAGAGGGAAATGGTGGATCGCCTGCAAAGTGCTGGAAGCAGAATTGCATTCTTAGAGGCCGAGTTGAAGGCAGCTCGAAAGAAAATTCTAGCCCTGGAAGACAAGATTGTTTGCCCCACTAAGACAAGAAGACTGGTTTAGTTGGTTTAGGTTTAGTCCTTAGGAATCAAGGTTCTTTGAAACCATTAGAAAGTAGTTTTGATTCAGTCACTAGGAAATAAGGTTTCTAAACCATTAGAAGTTTTGTTATGTCAAACATTATCTTTTAATACAAATTTTTTTTAAATCATTGGTCAATATCCCCATTTGCATCTGTGTGATAGCATATCTACATTCTTGCATATGTATATTAATTCATTTATTCTTTAAAGAATATTAATAAAAATAAATGTCCAGGTCTAGCAAATTCGAGTTTAAGTCAAAACTTGAAAGATAGCGTCCAAGCCGGTTAGGAGCCCTATTGTTACCAGATCCCGAGCTAAGATGTCTAACACCGGGAACAACCCACAGACCAGACCATGAGCAAAGACTCAACACCATGGAACAAACCCTCCTTGGAATTGCTGAACAGATGCAGGCTTTAACACAAAGTCTTGCACAACTTAAGACCCCACAACTTCTGAAGAATCCTCAGGGCACAGAAAGGAAAAGAAATTGAGGGACAGCTTATTCAGCAAGAGGAGTCACCAAATGAGTTTAATGCGGCTGAGTTGAAGAAAGAACTGGAAGCTCAGGCTAAAGAATGGAGAGAAAACTGCTTGAGAAAATGAAGACGTTCGATGGTTTTGATCAAACCGCGATCCTGAATTTGCCTCAATATGAGGAAGGTGCCTTCCCTGAGAAATTTAAGGCACCGAATTTGAAAAATATGACGGGACAGGTTGTCCTAATATGCATACCAGATTGTATGTACGACGAATGGGGCAATACGCAAAGTTTGACAAGCTGATGGTGCAAACCTTCCAGGACAGTCTTACTGGTGCTGCTTTGGCCTGGTACGCCCAATTAGACCATCAGAAATTGATACTTGGGACAAGTTGGCTAGGGCATTTTTTAATCAGTATAAGTTTAACATTGAGATGGCGCCCTCGGTATGGGATTTAAGCAATCTGAAGAAGAAGAAAGAAGAGACTTTCAAGGAGTATGCTCAGCGCTGGAGAGCATTGGCTGCAAGGATCACCCCCCGATGCCTGAAAAGGACCTCACTTTCACTTTTATCAACACATTAGAGGAACCTTTCTTTTCCCATCTGGTTGGGCATGCATCAGCAAGTTTCTCAGAAGTGGTGATAGCTGGATGCAGGATTGAGAATGCAATTTCAGCAGGAAAATTGCAACAAGAAAAGAAATATACTGCACCAAGAAATGTCCCATACAAAGGAAAGATTCAACCGTCAGCATGGTCAACACTTCGGGTGCAACTGGCCCCACTAAGTCATTGTGTTGTCAACAAATCAGAATCAAAATCAGAATAAGGATCAGACTCAACAAAGTGCAGTCCCAAATCAACAATCAAGGTTCAACAGGCGAACTTCACTCGAATTCCGGTTCCCCTTAGCCAAGTATTAGCTAAACTAAGGGCCGATAATCTGATCAACCTCGAAGTGCCTAGAGAAGACTACAGGCCTAAAAATTACAATCCTGAGCTGAAGTGTGAATATCACATGGGGCAAATCGGGCACTCAACAGACAGCTGCTGGAGGCTTAGGCATAAAATCCAAGATCTTATTGATGCAAAAGTCATCCAGTTGGATTTCATTGAAGCTCCAAATGTCTCTACTAACCCATTGCCAAACCATGGACCGGTTATCAATATGATTACCGCTGAATTCCGGATCCAGAAGAGCTTGTGTGCATGATCGGAGGTGGACCTAGATCCATCAAAATCGAGATAGGCAAAGGCAGTGAAGATGGATCAACTTCATCAAAGCCAAGAGCTATACCTTTCAGATACCCCTTGCTGTGAGTGATTATAAAGCCGCTCCATTTGATTATAAAGCGGTAATCATGCTTCAATGGCCATGGTTGGTGGCCTTACTCGCTCAGGAAGAGTTTATGAGTCGAGGAAGAATGCAACTGTGAATATGCCCACAGCAAAATGAAGAAGGGAAGAAAGATGAAGAGAAGTCAGCATTGGCAAAACTGATGAAAGCAAGTGAATACAAAGTTGTCGAGCAGTTGGCCAAAACACCTGCCCAAATATCGCTCATGAGTCTGCTGATTAGCTCTAATGTACACCGTGAGGCTCTTTTCAAAGCCTTAGAAGAAGTGAAAGTTCCAGAGGTGTATCAGAAGAAGCCTTGGGGCATATAATCAACTCAATCTTTGCAAATGAGCAAATCAGTTTCTCATCTGAAGAACTGGGAGAGGAAGGGGATCAACATAACAAAGCCCTCTTCATTGTAGTCAAAAGCTGTGGAAAGTCATCTCTCGAGTATTAGTTGACAACGGTTCCTCTTTGAATGTATGCCCCTTAGCCACTTTGAGCCTATTGGGGATTGAACCGTCAGACATCAAACCAAGCTCTACTGTGGTTCGTGCTTTTGATGGGTCAAAAAGGATATAATAGGTGAAGTGGAGTTAGAAGTACCATCGGGCCTCAAACTTTCATTATTCCTTTCCAAGTAATTGATATCCCCAGAACATTCAATCTGCTGTTGGGAAGACCATGGATCCATGCTGCCAGGGCAATACCATCAAGCCTGCACCAGAAGGTTAAGTTCATAGCCAATGGTCAACTCATCACTGTTATGGGAGAACAGGATTATGCCATTTACAAGAGACGGCTGTCCCTTACATTGGAAAAGAAGGAGAAGAAGACTTCGGGCTCCAAATGTTTGACGAAGTCTATGATGAATGATGAAAAGAAGCTCAGGTGGGAACCTTTGGACTGGGTTATTCCCCCACTTGTGCTGAAGTGGGAAATGAAAAACCAAATGAGAAGGAGGAAGCTCGACAAGGAGTATGATCCAATTATCAAAATCCCTCACATCAGCCATTCCTTTCCAAAGCCACATCATATCCAGCAGCCAGATGATATCAAAGAAGATGCTTCATCCAAAGAAATGATCTTGAGAAATTGGTTCTCTGTGCCTTGCGCTAGTATTAAGTCTTTTAAGTAAGAACTTATCTAAGACTAGATTGTGTTTTGTGTTTTTCAGTATTATGTGATGCTCAAATAAGTGTACTTAAACACCGTCCCAGTTTAATGAAATTTATTTCTGTTTGTGCTTTCACATATTCTCATACATTCCTCATTCATATTCAACCAGATTCGACAATTGTGATGAAGTTCAGGGATATCTCGCGCGTATAATTAATGAAAATATCAATATCACCTCTAACTCTACTGGGTTAGACATTGAAGATGATATTGATTATCAATTTAGAACACAAGAAATTTGGCAAAATTTTGAACAAGGAAGGATTGAAATTCCCGAAACCATTGAAGTGATTAATTTGGGAACAAGCGAAAACCCTAGGAATCTGAGATAGGGGGAAAATTGCCTGAGAGCACGGCACAAGATTTAACCAAGTTACTACCGAATACTTGGATGTTTTTGCATGGTCGTATAGCGATATGCCCGGTTTAGACCCATCCATTGTGGTTCACAAATTGCCAACAAAGGAGGATTTTAAACCTAAAAAGCAAAAATTAAGGCGATTTAGGCCAGATTTACTCCTCCAAATCAAGGATGAAGTAAAAAAGTTGCTTGAAGTAGGATTCATTGAGGTTTCTGATTATTCGGATTGGGTATCAAATATAGTGCCAGTACTTAAGAAAAACGGGAAAGTGAGAATTGTGTGGATTTCAGAGATCTAAACAAAGCAACCCCGAAAGATAATTTCCCGTTGCCTCACATGATGTTTTAGTGGACAATACCGCTGGAAATCATCTATTTTCATTCATGGATGGATTTTCAGGGTATAATCAGATATTAATGGCCGAAGAAGATAAGGTCAAAACCACATTCGTTACAGCCTGGGGAACCTTTTGTTACAAAGTCATGCCTTTTGGTCTCAAGAATGCCGGGGCAACTTATCAACGAGCAATGCTTGCTATACTTCATGATATGATGCACAAAGAGGTGGAAGTATATGTAGATGACATGATCGCCAAGACAAAGGAAGGAGAGGATCATGTAGTGGTGTTAAGGAAGCTTTTTGAAAGATTAAGGAAGTTTCAGTTGAAATTGAATCCAGAAAAATGCACTTTCGGAGTGACATCTGGAAAATTATTAGGATTCATGGTTAGCCAAAAAGGGATAGAAATCGATCCTGATAAGGTCAAGGCAATTCAGGATTTACCTCCACCAAAAACATTAAAAGAAATCAGAGGCCTCTTGGGAAGATTGAATTACATTGCTCGATTCATATCACAGTTGACTGATAAGTGCCAACCGCTGTTTAAACTGCTGAAGAAGAATGCCCTAATTGAATGGAATGACGAATGTGAAAAAGCCTTTAATCGGATAAAGCAATATCTGACGAATCCACCAGTACTGGTTACTCCAAAACCGGGGAAACCGTTGTTCTTGTATTTGACGATTCTTCCTGAATCCATGGGTTGTGTGCTCGGGCAAAAAGATGAGGAAGGAAAAGAAAGAGCTGTTTATTATTTAAGCAAGAAATTCTCAAATGGAGAACAAAAGTATTCAGAGATAGAAAAGACCTGCTGTGCATTAGTATGGGTTATGCACAGACTTAGGCAGTATACTTTCTACTCGATCGAGTTGATTACGAAGCATGATCCATTGCGATACTTGGCAGCAAACCGGCTTTGGTTGGTCGAATCTCGAAATGGCAGATGCTTTCTGAATTTGATATCACTTATGTAAGTCAAAGTTCAGTCAAAGGACAAGTTTTAGCTGATCAATCGCAGAAAGCCCAGTTGATGATGAAGAATTAAAGGAACAAGATCAGTTTCCAGATGAAGGTATCAGGATAGCAGAAACAGAAGTCGAAAGCAACAGTTGGAAGTTGTATTTCGATGGAGCAGCCAATGTATACGGGTGTGGAATAGGGGCAGTCCTCATCTCACCAAAGAAGAACAGTTCCCGGCATCAGCCAGATTAATGTTTCCTTACACAAATAATGTAGCGGAATACGAGGCATGCATCATGGGATTAGAAATGGCAATTCAAATGAATATCGAGGAGCTCGAAGTGTTTGGAGATTCATCACTTATCATTTTCCAAACTCGAGGCGAGTTCAAAACTAAGGATCCCAAGTTGATTCCTTATCATAATCACTTGGCTGAGTTAGCAGGAAGATTCAAAGAAATTTCCTTCACTTATGTGCCGAGAACTCAGAATCAATTTGCTGATGCATTGGCTACTCTGGCCTCTTTGATCCAATTCACTGAAGGAGCAAGAATACAACCTTTGCAAGTCCGAATAAGAAGTGAACCCGCATTCTGTGCTGTGATTGAGTCAAGTGAACCATGGTTTCAAGATATCAAAATTTTCTTGCAAACAGGTAGCTATCCTGAGTGTGCTACAAAAAAGGATCAGAAATCATTGAGGCGTCTGGCAAGTCATTTCTTGTTAAGTGGAGATACCTTATACAGAAGGTCGTTTGATACAACCCTGTTGAGATGTGTAGATGAAAAAGAAGCTCAAAAATTAATGGAAGAAGTTCATGAGGGAGTATGTGGACCTCATATGAACGGATATATGCTAGCTAAAAAGATTATGAGGCTAGGATATTTCTGGTTAACCATGGAATCGGACTGTATCAAACATGTGAGATCTTGTCATTTATGTCAAATTTACGCAAACAAGATAAATGCTCCTCCGAAGGAATTACAGTCAATGTCGACACCGTGGCCTTTCTCAATGTGGGGAATAGATGTAATTGGGCCAATTTCGCCAAAAGCTTCAAATGGTCATCGATTCATACTAGTTGCAATCGATTACTTACCAAGTGGGTTGAAGCCGCTTCATACGCCAGTGTGACAAAAGCCGTTGTGGTGCGATTCATCAAAAGAGATATCATTGCTCGATATGGAACTCCAGAAAGTATTACCGATAATGGTACAAATCTGAACAACAATGCAATGACTGATTTATGTCAGCAATTCAAGATTAAACACCGAAATTCCACTCCATATCGCCCACAGATGAATGGAGCAGTAGAAGCCGCCAACAAAAACATCAAGAGAATCATTGAGAAGATGACAATTGCATACAAAGATTGGCATGAAATGCTCCCATTAGCATTGATGGCGTATCGAACTCTGTAAGAGTGTCAACTGGGGCAACGCCCTATTCCCTGGTATATGGACTGAAGCCGTTTTACCAGTAGAAGTTGAGATTCCTTCACTCCGAGTACTGGCTGAAACAGAGCTCGAAGAAGCTGAATGGGTTAGACAAAGGATTGAACAGTTAAATCTTTTAGATGAAAAAAGATTGACTGCCATGTGTCATGGGCAATTATATCAACAAAGGATGGCTAGAGTTTAATAAGAAAGTCAAGCCAAGAAATTTCCAAGAAGGTGATTTGGTTCTGAGAAAAGTACTGCCAAATGTGCAAGATTCCAGGGAAAGTTCACACCAAATTATGAAGGACCATATATGAAGAAGGTCTTGTCGGGAGGAGCATTAATCCTTTCCCAAATGGATGGACCCGATTTAAAGGATCCTGTGAACTCAGATGCTGTAAAGTTGTATTATCCTTGATCAATAAAATTTGTCATTTCAAGTGATCAATTGATTTTATTTTAATTAATTATAAGCAAAGTTGATATCCCTGAAATTCTCTGAAGTCGGATCAAAGCCTGACACAAAATTCTTCCAAATAATTTAAACCAAACACCATTTGAATCATCAGAGAGAAATTTGAGCATCTTATAATGCTGAATGAATGCGTTTATACAGTTTGGTCTGTTGATTGTTCTTATTTTAAAAGAAAATATTACTGCAAGGATAACTAATTTTGATAGAAAATTGAAGCATGCTTTTTATCATCATGTTGGATATGGAACCAAAATTGTCAAAAAAAAACTCCCAGTGGACTAAAAATCACAAGTACCCCTCAGTCTAGACTCGACAGATAGTCTAGTACTGACCAAATTCAAAATCCATCCTTTCGAGATGGTGACCAAATCAAAATCCATCCTTTCGAGATGGTGACCAAATCAAAATCCATCCTTTCGAGATGGTGACCAAATTCAAAATCCATCCTTTCGAGATGGTGACCAAATTCAAAATCCATCCTTTCGAGATGGTGACCAAATTCAAAATCCATCCTTTCGAGATGGTGACCAAATTCAAAATCCATCCTTTCGAGATGGTGACCAAATACAAAATCCATCCTTTCGAGATGGTGACCAAATCAAAATCCATCCTTTCGAGATGGTGACCAAATCAAAATCCATCCTTTCGAGATGGTGACCAAATTCAAAATCCATCCTTTCGAGATGGTGACCAAATTCAAAATCCATCCTTTCGAGATGGTGACCAAATTCAAAAATCCATCCATTCAAGATGGTGGTCAAGACAAATTCAAAAGTCCATCCATTCAAGATGGTGATCAAGACAGATTCATCCAGTCAAGATGATGATCAAGACAAAATTCAAGAAGTCCATGGTGATCAAGACCATGATGGTGACCAAGACCAAATGACCAAATTCATCCTATCAAATTGGTACCATTTGTCTAGAAGTCCAAAAATCATGACCTAGGTTCTGTCAAGTGGGCAAAAAATTGGCTATCTTTTGTCTTTGTAGCCAAGTTTTATTCAAACTTAGCTACAAAGAGGGGCAACTGTAGACACCTAATTTTTGCTTAAGTTTAGGGCTCTAATTTATAATAAAAATTAGTGTTACATCAAGCTCATAAAATATCTATATAATAATAAAAAATAAAAAATAAATAAATAATATAAAAAAAGATAAGAAAAGTAATTAAAAAGAAGAAAATATAGGAAGAAAATAAGAATTTTTGAATAAAAATAGTAATAAAAAATATATATGTATATAATAATAAATAAATAAATGAAATGAATAAAAATAATTAATTATTTGAGCTTGATATAATATATTTAATAAATTTTCTAAAATTATTTTGTGAATTTTGAATGAGCCTTAAAATCAAAATTTGTCAAACTTAAACAGGCACAGGCCAATGGCCTATTGGTTAAGACCACTGACCCAGACCCTAGCCCAAGCCATAGGTCATGGGTTCGAACCAGCTTGGATGCAAAATTTTGGACTTTCTTCCTCTTTGTTTTTTTGCTCAAAATCAACTCAAACCACTCACTTTGGATCACGATTTGAGTATGAAATTGTTGTTTTTTTTTTAAATTGATTATGTGGATTGATAGTTGGCATGGAATAGCTTGTAATTGCATTGAATGTTGGATGAAATCAAGTCTCGAAGAGTCTCAATTTGTCAGTTGAAATTTAGGAAAAAATTGCGAAAGTTATGGAAGCTTAAAGGATCATCAATGGTGGCCGACCAAATTCGATGTATTTGGACAATTAATTTGATCCTATACAAAGATAGGATCGACTATTCAAGTATTCATTCATCAATTTCATCGGTTACAATGAATCAACTTTCAATTTTCCGTTTCAATTTTTGCAAAAAAATCGGGATCTCATTAAAAGAAAGTTGTAACGGAAATCAAGCTATAGATCTATAAATAGGGGTGATCCATGAGCAAAAAACACAATTCAATTTCGAACAATACAATCAGAATGAATGAATTCGAAAATTTCGAAGCTTAGGGTTCTTAAGAGAGAAAACTTGAAATTCGAAGATCTTGGATCAATTTGGATCTAATTTGAGTGTTTGAGGAGTTTTAGGAACAAGTTTAAAGTGATCAAGTGTGCTTATATTTGATCAATTTGTTTGAATTGAGTTCTGCAAATTTTTTAAAAATTTCGAATTGAACCACCGGCAACCACCACCTCGAACCACCGTCCACGGTAGTTCTGGGCGCGAACCACCACCACCAGCGGACGAGCAACCACCATAGGAGTCGGGCCGACAAGCTTATGGAGGTCAACAACCACCAGGGACGGCCGAGGAACGCTCGAAAGGCCATGACTTCATCTTCTTCGCCCGATCGGCTCAGATCCAAACCGCCCACTGGTCAACGGTCAACGGTCAGCCCAGATCAGACGGCCCAGATTCAATCATCCAGATCAGACGGTCCAGATTTGATCAAGCAGATCAGTGGCCAAGATTCAATCATCCAGATCAGACGGTTCAGATTTGATCAAGCAGATCAGACGGTCCAGATTTGATCAAGCAGATCAGACGGTCCATATTTGATCAAGCAGATCAGCGG
Organism: Combretum micranthum; assembly: GCA_024138025.1. Classification (NCBI taxonomy): domain Eukaryota; kingdom Viridiplantae; phylum Streptophyta; class Magnoliopsida; order Myrtales; family Combretaceae; genus Combretum; species Combretum micranthum. The sequence continues at coordinate 321,812 of JAMXBD010001339.1, forward strand.
CCCAGATTCAATCAAGCAGATCAGATGGCCCAGATTCAATCAAGCAGATCAGATGGCCCAGATTTGATCAAGCAAATCAATGCTCCAGATCTGGTCCGAGAACATCCAACGGCCCAGGTCAGTCCGCATTATTTTATTATATAATTAATTTCAGAAAATAGTAAAAAATTCAAAAAAATTCGTCAAAAATTCAGAAAAATTCAGAAAATCCAGAAAAATCAAAATAATTATTTTTCATATAAATTTATTTTTTTTGATATTTTTGAATATTTTTAATATGTATTTATACATAAATTGCTTTTAGAAATGCGTATTTAATGCATAAAAATAATTTTAATGAATTGTAAAATACTTTGAATATGTTGTGAATTTATGTGATGATTATTCAAATAATAATAATAATAATAATAATAATAAAAATAAATAAAAATGACAAAATTGGATTTTCCAAAAAACAAATTTTTTTTTTTTAAAAAATGATTTTTTGGCTTAGAAAAATATGTTTTCATAAAATGAAAAATCAATTGATTAGATCATAGGATCATCAAAAATGATTTTCATAAAAATTTAAAATTTAATGAATTTAAAGTGAAAATAGTTCAAAAATATAAAATTGATTAACAAACTAAGGTTCTTTTTAAAAGAACTACGTTTTGTCTGATCTTGATTAGCGAGTACGTAGGCACCTGCGGGGCGACATTAAAAAATAAGAAAAAAATGTTTTTTTTTAATAATATTGTGAATAAATATTTTGTAAATATAAGATATTTTGTTGATATTCATGTTCTAAAAAATGAATGAAAAATAAAATGAAGAAAAATACATAAAAAATAAAAATGAATGATTTGACTTGTAAATATTTGTGCTATAATGTTTCATTTGAATTTTTGAACATATAAAGGATAGATTATAAATTTAAAATTCCGAAAGTGGTAACCAATTTGGTTTTAATAGGTTAGCCCCCGAATCCATGATATCTGGTTTTAAAAGTTTGGTTTTTAAATCAAATTTTCGCAGACTAGTAGCTAAGTTAGGATCAACCGACCCATTGATCCTAGCTTTTATTTTTTCCCGATTTATATCGGGTGGAGACTTTAAATCATTTTCAAAAATTAAAATTTCTTTTACCCCTAGTCGAGGATTCATGTTAAATGGGTTCGAGTTTAATGTGAATCGGGTTAGGAGAAATAAGCCAGATAGTGGAAAAATCCAAGCTCGACAGTATATAACATGAAATATCTTACCTCGTCTCTGACCAAGTACCACTCCGACCGTAAAGTCGCCGGCATCACACATGAGTTCAAAAGGAAGCTCCCAGTCTGGCGCAATGATTACTGGTGTAGAGATGAGCTTTTCCTTTAATGAATTGAATGCGTGCAAACATTTGTCATCAAAATTGCACAATCTTTTTCCAGAAGGTTGCAAAGAGGTTTGGAAATCTTGGAGAGTCCTTGATAAATCGTCTATAGAAGCCAGCATGTCCAAGAAAACTTCTGACCCTTAACAGTCGTGGGTGGTGGTAACTTCTTAATGATCTCCACTTTGGCTTTATCTACTTCAATTCTCTCGCAGAGATTTTGTGACCTAATTCTATCCCTTCTCTTACCATAAAGTGGCATTTTTCTCAATTCAAGATCAGATTGGTATCTTTGCATCTTTGTAAATCGAGGCTAAATTCTCCAGACAAAGATCAAATGACTTTCCAAAGACTGAAAAATCATCCATAAAGATTTCAATGAAATTCTCAAGCATATCAGAGAATATAGCCATCATACACCTCTGAAACGTAGCAGGTGCATTGCAAACTCTAAAGGACATCCTCCTAAAGGCAAAAGTGCCATAGGGACAAGTGAATGTTGTTTTCTCTTGATCATCAAGTGCAATGGAAATTTGATTGTATCCAGAATATCCATCAAGAAAACAATAATAGTCATGCCCTGCAAGTTTCTCCAACATTTGATCAATGAAGGGAAGGGGAAAGTGATCCTTTCGGGTGGCATCATTCAATTTCCTGTAATCAATACAAACTCTCCCCCAGTCAATACGAGTAGGAATCAATTCATTGTGCTCATTTTTTACTTAGTCATACCACTTTCTTTGGCACTACCTGAACTGGACTAACCATTTACTATCAAAGATAGGATAGATAATACCTGCGTTAAGTAGCTTCAGAACTTCTTTCTTGACAACGTCTTTAAGTGTTGGGTTAAGTCTCCTTTGTGGTTGAACTATAGGTTTACACTCAGCTTCCATAAGAATTTTGTGAGTGCAAATCATAGGGCTAATACCCTTAATGTCTGCAATAGTCCATCCGATTGCATCTTTGTGCCTTTTCAATACTTCAATCAACTATTGTTCTTGTTCATTTGTCAATGAAGATGAAATTATGATTGGCAAAGTATCGCCAATTCCGAGAAAAGCATACTTCAGATGATCGGGAAAGGGCTTAAGTTCCAAGGTTGGTGGTTGCGTCAAAGATGGAACTTGCTTCTGCTTCTTTGTACCCAATGATTCATAATACTTGGTTTTGATCATTGGTACATCTTCCTGTATTTCTCATCTCTTCATCACTCCAATTGTCCAAGTCTCTCAAGACAGATTCCATAGTCTCCCACAGTTTGTTCCTCAAGTGACTCAGAAACTGCTCATCAATGGTATTGATGGTGTAACAAGCATCAGTATCATCAAATTTCTTCATTACTCAAAGACATTGAAAGAAATTTTGTTCATCCATACCACGTAATGTAAGCTGCCCTTGTTCCACATCAATTAGTGCTTTACCTGTTGCAAGGAACAGTCTGCCCAAGATCATGGGAACTTCCCTATCTTCATCCATGTCTAAGACTACAAAATCCATAGGGAAAAAACAATTTGTCAACTTTAACTAAGATATTTTCCACAATACCCCTAGGGTATTTTACACTTCTATTAGCAAGTTGCAATGTTACATGTGTATCCTTGCAATCTCTAAGTCTTAGTTTTTGAAATACCGATAAAGGCATTAAGTTGATACTTGCACCAGAATCAATTAAAACTTTATCAAAATGAAAATCACCAATGGTGTAGGGAACATAAACTTCCCTGTCTCAGAGTTTAGGGGCAGATTGGGCGTATGTTTCTATAAGATAATGGAAATTCTCAGTGAGTACCACAAGCTGCTCACCATATTCTCTGCAAAACCCTGAGTTGCAAGAAGACTAGTCACAGCAAGGTGACTAGTTTCGACATGTTCTACTTGTTTAGCCTTATTAGAGGCTACAGAATTGATTTAGGGGTGGAGATAGCAAACTTCATTTACCGGCAAGCAGATGATACCAAGACTCGAGTCCTGTGTTGTGGTGGCTATATCACCAAATTACTGAGGGGATGGACATTTTTGAGCCTCTGATGAGATTTTTGAGTGTAAGAAGATAACATCTGCACCATTCCAAGGCTGGGGATTGCTGAAAAACCCTAGAGGAGCACAACCACCCGTTTTGGAGGAGGTCGAGCTTCAGGATATCTTTCCTGGAGATGCTTCATTTGAGATTCCATCCACATCTGCTCCTCCTCCACCTACAGGCACTTCAGCAGCATATGATATGGACCAGCTTAGGTAGATATTGAGGAGCTGAAGAGCCAAAACCAGGAGCTAAGGGATATATAAGAGAAGGAGAAGAAAAAACAAGAAGTTTCAAAAGTCTATCTTTGAGGCATTGAGGACGGCCATTACTGCATCAGCTAGAGACAGGGACTGGCATGACATACGAGACTTCATTTGAGTCTAGGCACAGCACATCACTCAGATAGGCTCAATTCAGAGCACACATGGATAGCCAGCCAGGAGATACACAGAGACATACTCTTGAGGATAGCAGCAGACCCAGTCTAGGGCCGAGAGTAGAGACCCTGCTAGCTTTCATTTGATCTTTATTATTTATTTTTATCTTGGCCTGTATATATATTGAGCACCCAAGTTCCTGTGGGTGGACTCCTTTTATTTTGCTGCTTTTATTTTTATTGTTCTTTTTTGTGATTACAGGAAAGCAGCAAAGCAAATTCTTTGCAATGCAAATTTTGATGATTATGAAACACTGATGACTTCAGGGAAGTGTCAAATTCTTTTCTTATTCCTTTCCTATGATTTAATTTGTTGCAAAACAGTGAGGACACTATTTGGTGAAGTGTGGGGAAGGGATAAATTGCATGAATTGATATTGAAGTGATGAATATGATCTATTGTCTGCTATTATTATATTTGAAAATACCTACCTTGTATTTTTGGTTTGAAGCAAATATATGAGGAATTATGCTAAAATTTTTTGAAAATCTCTTGAAATTGGAGATAGTACAAAGTAAAGACAGAAGCAATGAAATTGACATGTAAAAGTATCTTACTCACTGCTGTTGTGATTGGTTTACTAAGTTAAAAGTAAGTTGCAAAATCCTTAAGAAACAAGTTTACTTTATTTTTAACTTTGGATGGAAATTTAAGAGCTGATCGAGTCCTTTTTGTGAAAATAAACAGGTCTACTTCTAGGAAATTTTAGTTTGTATATATTCTTTGAATTTTAACACTTAGTGAAAGAGGTAGAAGAAACTTTTAAACTTAGTGATCCTTCATAAAAATAAGTCTTTGTATTGTTATTGCATTCAAAAGAAAGAAACAAGCATAGCCACTACTCCTCTGACTTGAAATTTTGAGTTATGAGCATCTGACTTGAATGTTAAAGTGAAGGCGAGTTCTTAGGGGTATTTGAAACCTGGTCACTTAGGTGATGAGCCTGAGATGTGCCGACTCAATGAACTCACTGTAACGAGAAGGGAAGAATGGCAAAAGTTCAATTCATGAGCTTTGAAAGACAAAAGATGGAGGCAAAAACTCCAAAAAGAAAATAAATGTTTGAGAAAGAAAAAGGAAAATGAATGCAAATATGCAAATAAGGGAGACTTATAATAAAGAAGAAGAAATTCTAAGGAAAAAGTAGATACCATATGCTTTCATTTAGTGTTACTTAGAATATATATAAGCTAGAAATCTAATGAGGTTTAAATGAGTATTTTTCCTTAGTGGATTGAATATTTGCTTGTGAATAGAAGGTTCTTTTGTTAAAAGTTGAGATTAAAACTTGTTTTGCTTGGATTAACTCCTAAATTTTGATTATATTACTCTAATTACAAGAAATTGGTATGGTTAGAGCAATAGATACAAGAAAAAACAAGTTAAAGAAATTGTGATTAAATTGGGAAAATTGTACTATCTATAAGAGATTTCATTTTATTCTTCATTTTGCTTAAGGACAGGCAAAAGTTCAAGTGTGGGGGAATTGATAAGATCATATTTTATACAATTTGTTGATATTCATTAAAGCTAGAATAGATATTTGTTTTGATCAAAATTCATGTTTCAGGACTAATTTGGACTAAGAAATCAAAACAAGAAAATTTGAAGAGAAATTTGGAAAATTTGAAGGATACGCCGGCAATTCATATTTCAAAGCCACCGGCGTTCAGACGACTTACACCTAAGGCCGCCACCAACACTGCCAGCTTTGCCAGCCTTTAATTCAAGCAACTTTACGCCGCCTCAAAGCCGCCGGCGTAGAAGTTCAACAAGCCAGCATACATGGAAGGCCGACAGCCAGAAGTGAAATATCACCAGCTTTAAAGGAGTTACAAGATACGCCGGATCCTAAGCCGCCGACGTTGGGGCAGTGTAGGTCAAAGATCCGAAGAGACATGAAGATAACAAAGGCTTGGAAGAAATTGAAGAGACAAATCTGTTGGAGTGTCTACGCCGATGTCAAAGCCGCCGGCTTTCGTTATAAATTGGTGCAATGCTTCATTTCTGATCACATACGCCGGCTAGATCTACATCTAAGCCGCCGGCGTAGAAGCGGCCTACATGTGTCACTGATGTTGAAAGCTGCCAGTGCACTGCCTGCACAAAGGAGAAATTGAAGATATGTCGCCTGTAAGCCGCCGGTGTAGGATCCATAACTGCCGGCTTTAAATTGAAACTGCCATTTTTCTTTAATGAGTTGTTACGAAATTTTTCCTATAAATAGGGGGTCTTCTCCTCACTTTCAGAATAATCCATAGCTCTGAAATACACTACAATACATAGATTAAAATTAGCATTTCATAGAGATTTTTGAAGAGATATTGAAGTTTTCCAAGAAATTGCAACTGAAGCTTTGATATTTTGAATTGGTGATATCTGATCTTTTCCTTTTATGCAATTCATATATCTGAATATTTTGATCATAATGAAATCATTTGCGATTTCTTATCTGATTTTTGAATCATCATCCATAAGTAGCTAATGTCACGTCCCGAAGGATACCCTAAACGTGGCAGTCCGCCGTACATAATATTAAAGCCTAAGAATGACCACCTCAGTCATGCGAAGGCTTCCATACTATGTACAAGGCGTCTAACACATAGAGGAGACACATCGGAATGATACATTTCATGTTGATATAACTCGAGTAACAATGTAAAGGAAATTCAATTCACTATTCTTCAAAATACAACTCATTAAACTTCACTTACAATCATCAAAAGATTCTATTACATAGAACTATTACAAGGCAAATAATAAAACCTAGCTAATAACTTCAAACATTCTTATGTCTTGCCGGAATCCTGAAGTCATTCTCGACTTCAACCATCTCAGTCCCCACTTAGCATTCTTGAGATAACCTGTTCATTTAAACAACTATTGGGGTATAAGCTACACTAGCTTAGTGAGTGAAAACTTCCAGGATTACATTTATAACACGTCATACAATCAAGTGATTAGTCAGACAAGTGATATGCATCAAACTGAATTCAACAAACATATGACCTGCCGGAAATCATATGTGGATGGACTTACGCCCTCCATCCCGGGTTAGCAGATTAACGAATCCTGCGGTACGACCAAGACCGTTTCAGCTTACGGACAACTATAAACTATAAAATCGTTTAAGGTACAACGATAAACCAACAAATGCTAATGCTCCATCCCCATCGTGTATGAATGAGTTCAATTTCATCTTCAATTCCGAATAATCAATTATACCGATTCTTTTAAGTGATCAGTCAATAATCGCAGACAATCAATTCTAATTCATCTATACAAGCAATAGTTAATCACTCGGCTTCGATATTCTTACATTCCATTTCTCATATCAACAACAAGCATACATATTTCCCATTCGTCCCCATCATGCATATCCATTTTATCTTTACCAAATATCTAGTGCAACTATTATTACAATCACATACAATAAATGAAATCGGAAGTAATACTCACTCGGCCATTGGATCACCGGTCTCTTAGTACAAGTAATCCGGTGGTAGGGAATCGTCGATATCGGGGTCACCTAAAAAGGAAGAAATACCCTAATAAGTATTTCATCACTTAACTAGTCCAAGCTATCTCATACAAACTATCAAATTCGTAATTCTCGTCCTAAGCGGGAATTCCAACTTAAAACGGCCATAACTTGGTCATTTTAACTCGGAATCTCGCAAATTATATATCGATTTCTATCTACTTCGAAAGATCTATCTATTTCTAATATTATTTTTAAGTTTTGAAAACATTTAGGTCTCGGAACAGAGGGATCAGATCTGATCAGTAACGGTTTCCGATTCCGAAAAATAGTTTTGTAAATGTTTGTAATGTTCTACTATATAATTAGCTATACATGCAATATGAATGATTTCCTAACATGAATGACATGAGATGAGCTTAATGTATGCATGACCTTGATGATTTTTGCTAAAGGAAAATTTTATAACTTTTTATTTGCAAGACCATAATAACAACTACTTATGAAAAATCTAGTTTTCTAACTTTGATCATTTCCATTTGTTTTGGATTTATTACTTAAGAAAATATAATTATTTTTGTTAAAATTGAGTCTTCATTATATCTATTACTTATGACTTTCATTTCTTCATAAAAATTTCCATTTTGCACTTTGTAAACATGTTTTCAAGTGGGGTTGATTCCAAAATCCGAATTTTACAAAAATTAGTTTTTGAGTGATTCCTTTAAGTAAAAATCATTTGATACTTAGAAATTTAAGGCTCAACCATATATAACTACTAAGGGCTTCATTCTTACACAAAAATTTGCATTTTACACTTTGCAAATATGTTTTCCAATATGATTTACTCAAAAATCCGAATTTTAGAAAATCCACTTTTTGCATGATTCCTTTGGGAAAACTTGTTTAATGCATTAAAATTTAAGGCTTCACTATATCAATTACTTAAGGACTTCATTTAACACATAAAACATTCATTTTGAGCTTGAATACTAGGTGTTCTTATGGCCTTCATTCAAAATTACGAATTTCACAAATTGACTACTAACTTAAAATTTTCCATCTTGCTTCTACTTCTTGTTTTACACTTTAATCTCATCAAAACTCCTTTCAACTTATAAAAATCACTACTTAATGATACCTATTACCTATATACTTCATTTTTCACATAAAACATGAGTTTTGGAGTTGATACATGGGTTCTAAAAATTGGTCTTGGTTGGAATCCGAATTTACAAAATCATTTTTTTTTTTATATCTTTTGATAAAATCTATCTAAGCTCATGAAAATCCATTCCTTACATATCCTATCCTAAGAGCCTTTCATTTCTTAAATAAAAACTTCATTTTTGAGTTGGTAAACATGTTTTTAAAATAGGCCTTGGCCAAAATCCGAAAATAGAATTTTTATTTTGAAAATACTTTTGAAAATCACTTTGATTCTTGTAAAAAGAAGTCTTGATGATATACATATATTAAGCCTTCATTTTCTTAAGCAAAAATTACATTTTGACACTTGGAAAGTGGTTTTTAAATATTGGTCTTGCCAAAATACGAATTTCACAAATTTTGTTCAAGTTCAAATCTAAGATCTACACATAATATGAACATACACCTAGATGAAACCCATGAAAACAAACTTTAAACTCATAGATCTAAACTTTGCTCATCAAAATTACTCATTTATGTTATCTATACCCTAAGCCCTTCATTTTAAATGAAAAATACACATTTTGAAGTTGAAAAACCACTTTTCTAAATATGGTTCCATTTTCATCCGAATTTTCAAAAGTTGTTTTTGTTGAAAGTAAAATAGATCTTGAGTTTCCTACAACTTTCCTACCATCATCATGCTATTACAAGTCATCCATGAACATAAAACAAAGTCTAATGCATCTTATGAACTCAAAACTCTAGATCTAGTTTTCTAAACTAGTTTTAAATGCATGAACACATGTGAATGAGGAATATATGCATAGGTCATAAGTAATAACAAGAATAATAACTTAAATAGCAAGATCTATGGCATAAACAAAAATCAAAGCTACAAAAAGTTAGATCTACAAAATAAACAACTTTAAACAAGAAAATAATAACAATACAAGATAATAATAATGGAGAAGAGGAGTGTTTCATTTTTGGCATCATCATCCTTAGCTTTTAAGCTAATGGAATGTCATTTGATGCATGAAACTCTCATTATACTTTACCTATATCACCTATGGAGGCTTAAAAAGAAGGTTTACTTAAGAAATCTTCAAGAAATATGTGTGGGAGCTCCAAAAAAAAAATAGGGGCAGCAAGGTTTTTGTAAGAACAAGAGAGAAAGAAGAAAGAAAGAGAGGAAAAAAAGAGGAAAAGAGGGAGTAAAAGAGATAGGGTTTCAAATGAATGAAAAGGAATAAATGAAAGGCATTAAGTGGAGAGAGAGGAGGGTATTAAATGAAAAAGAAAAAAATAAAACAAGAGCAGAATTTTTGGGGGTTTTCACGTGAATTTTGAGTGAGGGAAAGAGAGAGGTTACATTGCCTTGTAACTTGAAATTTGAAAATGTAACTTGCATCATTTAATGTGCTAACTAAAAGAGGCTTTAAATCATTAAATAAATAATTAAAATAAAAGAAAAGAGGCTATTATTAGGGGTGTGGTCAGCTGCCATTGTGGGGAAATGGAGTGTGAAATGAGTGAAAGAAAACTTGATTAATGTGTAGAAGTGACAAATGAAGTGTACTTAAAGTATGGGTTGAAAAAGTACTTTTTATTGGGAAAATATATAAAATAAAATTAAGAAAAATATTTTTAAAGGAGTAGCAGAATTTTCATAAATAAAATTAAATAATTAATTGAATTATTTTAGTATTTCAACAAATATGTTACCGGTATGATCGAAATACGCGAATATGGGCTATAAATGATATTTTTATAACCCGAAAAATTCTAAAAAATTATTTTATGAAAATATAAATATTTTTCAAATATTTTTAAATTATTAAATTAATTTATTTTATTTTTAGTATCGGGTCTTAAACAGAATCTGATCCCGTAAAAGCCCGAACTAACTAAATTTTAGAAAAACAAAATTTTCTATAATATATAAAATATTTATCTAAAAATATAAGGCTTTATAAGAATAATAAAATTTTGTAATGAAATAAAAATGAATAGTGCAAAAGACGACTCAATTACCGGTAATAATGGAAATACGATAAAAAGGTTATAATTGTAACTTTTATAACCCGAAAAATTATATAACTTATATATTTAGAAATCTTATGAAATTACGAGTCTAACGGTACTATTGGTATATTTTTGATATCTCGAACCCCAGGACACGCTTTTCTGTATCCGAACGGGCTCGAAATAGGTCAAAAATTTACCAATCTAATATTTTTACACAAACTTATATTACTATGAGCTATTCTATATATTTAAACTACATCTCGGCCTCTAGGGTTAGGGGCACTAGATTGCCGGACTTACACTATTGTATTCCGGTTAGGGTTTCCGGTGATTTTTCGGTTTAGACCTTTGCCAATTTGGAAACTGATATTTATGTTCATACAGCATATTTAATTTGAGAAGTTTATTTTAAATTTTATTTTTCGTAAGTATTTATTATCTTTTAACGTTTTCGGAATTTTTGAATTGGTTTCATTTTCGAAAGTTAATCGTTATTTACTTTTTTAATAATTTGTTTTTGGGCTTTATATTACCCGTTTTTATAAGTCGGAGTTAAATATGAAATTTTTCGTACGTAGTGGTTTTGAATTTGAAGACCACTGAGTTCTTATTTTATTTTCGAGGATTTTCATTTTCTCATGATTAAGAAATTTTTGGATTCATTCATGGTTTAGGACTTGTCAAAATTCGGTTTTAATTTGGAGTGATTTTTAGGGTTTATTTTTGAAGTTCATCTTAAAATTATTTACTGAAATTTTCCGGGGCTTACAACTAAATCCTTTTTGTGGGAAGTTGATGAAGCTTTTAACATGCTAAAATGTCTTTGAAACCATGTTATAAGATAGTTAGAATCATGGAATATTCATATTGAGTTATGATTATTCATCATATCTTTGGTGTATAAGAATTCTGATAACTCGAAAGGGAAATTAGGGTTCATATGAATTCATAAATTGAGATTAAATTACAATTGCGGAAGCGGCGGAGTTTAATCTAATTTAGAAATTGTCCATGAATACTAAAGCAATATTTTATATTGATTTCTCACTAAGGAATTAGGATGTTAATATAAAGTATTAGTCAATTATAGAATCGGAAGGTTTATAATTGTAATTTTGATTCCACGAATAATTTATTTAGCGGAAGCTATTGGATTATTTTTGTGGTTTAAAAGGTTTTTAACTCTGTTTTTAAATCTTGACAATTTCTTATGAATATCCATGAATCTATTTATCATTATAACATGACTTCAAGTTGATTGGCAATAGTTTAAAGTGGATTATGCTCCTTCCCACATTTTTCTAACATATCACTCTCTTCAAAAGCTTACTGCATTCATAATAGATACTTGATCTTAATCTAATCATTCTAAAAGATCAATTGCCTAGATATTAGTATTAGTTGATAATTGTCTAGTAGTTAATAGATCTCTGTGGGATCAACACTTGACTCATTCTATATTACAAGATAAGGCCCAGTGCGCTTGCTGGATAAGATGACTTTGTTTCTTAGACCATTAAGTTTGACAATGTTGGTGTACTGGAGAAATTTAGCAAGGTGTTCATCTGGCGTCTTATTTGGATATCCTCCAAATTGATGTGACTCAACCATTTGAATCAGGGACGGTTTATGCTCAAAGTTGTTAGCCTCCACAATGGGCATTCTTATGGCGGGATCCTGGACAGTGGTACTATATAGTCTCGAATTACCCTTGGAGCGGGAGCAGCTGCTTGCAACTGGTTGTTGTTATCATTGTTTCCTTGATTTTGTGCCATTGCTCCTCTTCTTTGGTTCTCTCTTCTCTGTTGATGCAAGTTCTTTCAATCTCAGGATCTAAAGGTAGAAGTTCAGAACTTCTACTTCTTCGCATAAAACCTGCAAAGAGAAAAGGAAAAAATCATAACTAAACTTAAACCTAAACTACTAGCAAAGCTGAAGGTAGTCTAATATTAATAAGATCCTCGGCAACGGCGCCAGAAAACTTGATGAGCTAAATTAATATTGAATTTTCAAAGCATCTTATCCAGCAAGCGTACTGGCCTTATCTTGTAATATAGCATGAGTCAAGTGTCGATCCCACAGGGATCTATTAACTACTAGACAGTTATCAACTAATACTAATATCTAGGCAATTGATCTTTTAGAATGATTAGATTAAGATTTATCTAATTAAGTATCTACTATGAATGCAGTGAGCTTTTGAAGAGAGTGATATGTTAGAAAAATGTGGGAAGGAGCAGAATCCACTTTAAACTATTGCCAATCAACTTGAAGTTATGTTATAATGATAATTAGATTCATGGATATTCATAAGAAATTGTAAAGATTTAAATACCTTTTAAACCACAAAAATAATTCAATAGCTTCCGCTAAATAAATTATTCGTGAAATCAAAATTACAATTATAAACCTTCCGATTCTATAATTGACTAATATTTTATATTAACATCCCCTAATTCCTTAGTGAGAAATCAATATAAAATATTGCATTAGTATTCATGGACAATTTCTAAATTAGATTAAACTCCACCGCTTTCCGCAATTGTAATTTAATCTCAATTTATGAATTCATGTGAATCCTAATTTCCCTTCCGAGTTATCAGAATTCTTATACACCAAAGATATGATGAATAATCAGAACTCAATATGAATATTCCATGATTCTAACTATCTTATAACATGGTTTCAAAGATCATTTTAGCATGTTTAAAGCTTCATCAACTTCCTACAAAAAGGATTTAGCTACTCATGGATGATGATTCAAAAATCAGATAAGAAATTGCAAATGATTTCATTATGATCAAAATATTCAGATATATGAATTGCATAAAAGGAAAAGATCAGATATCACCAATTCAAAATATCAAAGCTTCACTTGCAATTTCTTGGAAAACTTCAATATCCCTTCAAAAATCTCTATGAAATGCTAATTCTTAATCTATGTATTGTAGTGCATTTCAAGCTGCTTGGATTATTCTCAAAGTGAGGAGAAGACCCCTATTTATAGGAAAAATTTCGTAACAATCATTAAAAAAAAAATGGCAGTTTCAATTCAAAGCTGGCAATTATGGATCCTACGCCGGCAGCTTATAGGCGGTGTATCTTCAATCTCTCCTTTGCGCAGGCAGTGCACAGGCAGCTTTCAACGTCAGTTACACATGCAGGTCGCTTCTACGCCGGCGGCTTAGATGTAGATTTAGCCGCATATGTGATCAGAAATGAAGTTGCAGCGAATTTATAACGAAAACCGTCCAAAAGTCGGCGGCGTTGACACCGGTGTAGACACTCTAACAGATTTGTCTCTTCAATTTCTTCCAAGCCTTTGTTATCTTCATTTCTCTTCGGATTTTTGACCTATACTGCCCCAACGCCGGCGGCTTAGGAGCCGGCTTATAATATAACTCCTTCAAAGCTGGTGATGTTTCAATTTTGGGCTGCTGGCCTTCCATGTACGCTAGCCTGTTGAACTTCTACGCCGGCAGCTTTGAGGTGGCGTAAAGTTGCTTGAGTTAAAGGCTGGCAAAGCTGGCAGTGTTGGTGGCGGCCTTAGGTGTAAGCCGTCTGAATGCCGGCGGCTTTAAATGTTGAATTGTCGGCATAGACTTCAATTTTTCGCATTTTCTCTTCAAAGTTTCTTATTTTGATTTCTTAGTCCAAATTAGTCCTGAAACATGAATTTTAATCAAAACAAATATCTATTCTAGCTCTTATAATATCAACAAGTTGTATAAAATATGATCTTATCACTTGTTATGGTACGGAATTAAGGGAATTCTCACTAAGCTAGTGTAGCTTATACCCTAATAGTTGTTTAAATGAACAGGTTATCTCAAGAATGCTAAGTGGGGACCGTGATGGTTGGAGCAGAGAATGACTTCGGGAATTCGGCAAAGAATAAGAATGTTTGAAGTTAACAACTAGTTTATAATTTGCCTTGTAATATTTTATATAGGAAAGTCTGTGGATGAATGTAATTGGAGCTGAATGATTTGTATTTTGAAGTGTAGTGATTTGAAGTGTATGATTTGTATCTGAAGTATAGTAAATTGTAATTCCTTTACATTGTTACTCAAGCGTATCAATATAAAATGTATCTCTCTAATGTGTCTCCTCTATGTGTTAGACGCCTTGTACATAGTATGGAAGCCTTCGCATGACTGAGGCGTTCATTCCTAGACTTTAATATTATGCACGACGACTGCCACGTTTAGGATACCCTTCGGGCGGACATTATCAACCATAAGAAAGTAGATAAGAGATTAGTATGCGGAATAGTTCGTAATTACATAAGGAAGCTTAAAAAGATCGGATTAGTAAAACCGCAAATCGTTTTGAACCCAAACAGATATAGTCTTGAAAAACATGTCCAGGGGGCTCAGAATAGTAAAAATATCCCGGATGTACCGTTAGACTCATAAAAATATAAGGATTTGAAAAATATCAGTTTTATAATTTTTTTAGTATGTAAAAATAATGGATATCGCAATTATACGCGTATTTTCTTATTACCGGTACTTTATTAGTCATATCTACTTTACATTATATTATTCATTACTATTCTATACTATTATTTTATCTCTACTTTTTCTAACACTTATTCTTACACCCTATACACCTATTACCTTTACTTTTTACCTTTCCCATAACTTTATTTCACATCTACCTTACTTATTATTACATTTAATCAACAAAAATACAAAATAAAATTCTCCCTCCCCTCTCTCTTAATGTGGCCGATGTACTCACCCACACCTTAATCTCTCTCTCAATTTGCTTTTAATTTTTCTTTATTTAAATCACACAAAAATTCACTCCTCATTTCCTATGAATACCCCCACCTTTTTTACTTCTTTCACACAATTACTACTCATAAATTTACTACCAAATCTCTCTCAAATTTTCCTCTCAATACACTCTCCAAATACTCTATCAAAACTCTCCAAAATATTCTCAAACCTCCTTCTACATACACAAAACTCATTCACATATTATCTCAAAACACTCCTTAGGTAAAATTTTCTTTACCAAATTCTTCTTCTCATGTCATGTAACTTTACATGACCATGGTGTGAGTTTCCAAAAACTAAATGTTATGGAAGCTATACTATGTTCATGCATTATTCTTGTTCATGAATACCTATTTATTTATTTATGTTGTTTCTTTACTTTGTCCATATTATTATTGTTATTATATCTAACTAAGTATAAATATGTATCTATATATATATATATATTCTTTAGAGCATATAAGCTCACTTGCAATTTATTTATTTTTATGCAATGTAATTTATTTATTTATTCCCTTGCAATTTATTTATTTTATGTTGTTTTAAGACTAGTCTCTAGTCTTAGACTCGTCCTCATCAAGTCAAAACAATTTTTTTCTTTCTTTTTGGGACTAGTCTACTTCTTAGTCCCGGAAGCCTTAAAGAAGCTAAGACTCCCAATACTTGACTTTACTTATTATTTATGTTATTTTTGCTTGTTATTATTTCTCATGATCATGCCGATTAAGATTGTTGTCTAAATCTTTAAAGCTCCAATTATACTTTGACAAAAAGGAGATTTTATCACTTAAGAACGATTTCATATGAAATATAAAATCTATGGTTTAAAAGTAAATTTATCCTTTTAAAAGTTTTAGGAAGAACTCACTACAATTTTAAAAGCTACTTTTTGTTTGAAAAGCTTTTTAAATCTTTTTTATATTACTTTGTTTTCCTAAAAAGAAGATGATTTTGATACTAAAATGATTTTTATAAAAACATAATAAAAGAAAACCCTATGAAAAAAGAATGAGAATTTTCAAATTAAGATCTTTTCAAATAAATGGTCAAAGAAAAATTGTATAAAAAACAAATAGGAAAATGACACTAATATTGAAAAATTTTGAAAAGAAGGAATTTATTCCTATCAAAGGTCATGAAATAATTCTTTGAAAAAGAATCAAAATATTCATTTTAAAAGGAGTTACAAAAATGGATTTCTTGTAACTATAGTATTCTAAACTTTTAATTAACATTGTTTACTCAAGAAATTTTAGTGGATAACAAACACTTGAGCATGGATAAAATATGAGCTATATATCTATGAAAAAGGAATTTTTCATCTATATAGATAACTAAGTATTTATCAAAGCAATTTTTGGATGAGTTATGTTTGAAACCAATTGCTTTTGGGAAGGGAAAATTCGTGGTGAATCTGATTGTTACTGTTTCGGAACCTCAATGATCTAGTTTGGTGAAAATGATTTTAGAAAAGGATATATCTTTCTGGGTAGGTAGAAATCGGTATATTATATGCGCAATTCGGAGTTAAAATGACCAAGTTAATTATATTTTAAATTGGAATAATCTATTATACAAACTTTGATGTTCTTATGACATTGTTTTGTCAAAATTCAAGAAAGCCATCAAGAAATACTCATTTTGGGTATTTTCCTTGACTAAATGATTCCAAGGAAGAATAATCATACCCCGAGGTATTTTGACTAAGTGAATTGTTTGAGCAACTCATATAGTTGGAAGAAGTGTCGATATGGCATCATAAGTTTATTTCCTTAAAAAGCTTTACTTTATCGTGCTTATAGTTTAGTTGCACTAGAATTAAGAAAAGACAAATCGATATGCATGCGAAAAAAATTGTTGAAAGGATTCTAAGAATATCGGGGCTGGAATTGATTGTAGGAAAATGTTGTTATAGCACTTGATATGTATGAAATTCTATGATCAACTTAAAATTGTTAATAATGATGTTATGATAATTTAAATAAATTGATTCATGCGTACCACGAAATGAGTCACATTGCATAGGGTTATTATCCTTGGGTGAGAAGGATGGTAGCTTGGTCGAAAGCAACACTTGGCGGTTATGATCGAAAGCGATTGCTTGGCGACATGGAATTAATCAAATGCTTGGCGGAAGTCCGAAAGCATGGCTCATGTAAGCCCCGGAAAATTTCAGTAAATAATTCCAAGATGAACTTCGAAAATAAACCCTAAAAATCACTCTAAATTAAAACGAACTTTGAACGAGTCCCGAAATATAAACGAAAGTAAGAATTCATTAGTATGAGAAATCTAAAAATAAAATAAGGACTACAAAGGTCCTTAAGTCCAAAAACCATTACGTAAAATAAACTGCTTACCTAATCTATAATTCATAAAAATCGGGATAAAAATAAAACACAGTGATAATTTGCTAAAAAGCAAGTTAATTTATAACATGATAATTTGAAGGATCAGGAAATCACCAAAGGCCAATTCCATAACTTGGCTTTGGCACAATTAAGAAAACTTTATCTGCTAATAATAAAATATAGACTTTGGAAGTTCCCCAAACGACCAGATTAATAATCCTAAGAGACGTAAATCACAATAAAGCCCTAACGATCAAATCAAACTCCCAAGAATCATAGAATGAGTTAGAAATTGAAATCTCGTAATCTTAAGAAGGAAGAATTCAAGAAACAAAATAACAAATTAGATAATCCTTAAGTTGACCAATTGTTCATAAAACCTTAAATCGAAGCAAAAATAAATTCGAAAACAAAACACTATGAAGATCCTTTTTCAAAGCAAATTATAAAAATCAAGATTTCCCCAAAATCATTCCAAAAATCGATATTTGACTCAAACTCAAGAAAATCATATCTGGTAACCATTACCGATATAACTCCGGATATAATGATTCAATTCAAGATTTTCGAAAGCAGTAAGAGATATTAAATACTTAAAAAATAAAATTTAAATAAATTTCTCACACTAAATACGTTGTATAAACAGAAAATCTCATTTCCAAATTGGCAAAGATCTAAACCGAAAAATCATCTGAAAACCCTAATCGAAATACAATAGCTAAGGTCCGGCAATCTAACGCCCTTAACCTTAGAGGCCGAGGTGTAGTTTAAATAAGTAGAATAGCTCGTAGTAATATAAGTTTGTATAAAAATATCAGATTGGTAAAATTTTGACCTATCTTGAACCCGTTCGGATACAGACTTTGAAAAGCGTGTCTCGGGGCTCGAGATATCAAAAATATACCATTAGTACGTTAGACTCGTAATTTTATAAGATTTCTAAATATATCAGTTATATAATTTTTCGGGTTATAAAAGTTACAGTTATAACCTTTTTATCGTATTTTCATTTCTACCGGTAATTGATTAGTTTTTTGCATTATTCATTTTATCTCATTTACAATTTTATTATTTTTATAATGTATATCCCGGGTTTCCTAGTAATCAAGTAAACTTCGGAAACCGGAAAATGAAACCATAAACCAGTTTAGTTCAAGCTCTGTGAGAAAGACTTAGAAACCCTAATTCCAGCTTTTCCTCGATTTCCAAATAAGAAACTTTTATAAGCAAAATTAATTTTGAATATAGTTTTTGATTATATTTCGAAACAAGAGAAGATCATATTTTAAGAAAATTTCAATTTCGGTTCATCCCGAGACCCATTATAGAAAAGCGTGCCCTGGAACTAGAATTTCAAATATCTACTTGTGAATACTCATTTGAATCGAAATAAAATAAGGATTTCAAAAATATAAATTTCGTAATTTTTCGGTTTATGAAAAATACAGTTATAGCCTTCTTATTCGTATTTTTCTTACTACCGGTAGTTAAGTTGTCTTGATTACTATTCATTACTATTCACAAGTACAACCTATGACTACTTATTTATACACCCTATTCTTACAACCACTTAATTCCACTTTCCTTTCCAAGGACTTTTGTTTCCAAATAATTATTACAAGTTATGTCACTTTATGTACATCCATCAAAACAAATCAATCAAAACAAGTTAATCAAAGATCAAATCCCCCCTTTTTCTCTTACATTGATTGGCGTGAAACCCTCCCCAAGAAGCTCCATTGTACAATTTGATAATTCTCTTTTTTTGGAATTATTTCTTAGGAAAATCTATTTATTCTACTAAACTTGAGTCTTTATTATATCGATTCCTTAAGGCCTTCATTTCTTCTTAAAAATACCCCATTTTATACTTTGTAAACATGTTTTCAAATAGGGGCTATTCCCAAATCCAAATTTTTGTAAAATTAGTCCTTAGGTGATTTCTTTAAGAAAAACTTGTTTAGTACTTTAAAATTTAAGGCTCTATTATACCTATCCCTTAAGGACTTCATTTCTTTAATAAAACTTCTATTTTTTGGAAAGTAAGTGTTTTCATGCCATTACTCCTTTATTACGAATTTCTTAAATGATAAGCAACTCAAATTACCTACTTTATTTCTACTTGTTGTTTTACATATTTTTCTTAGCAAACCTCATCTCAACTTATCGAAATCATCACTTAATGATATCTATTATCTATACTCTTTATTTTTCATATAAAACACAAGTTTTAGAGTTGATAAAAAGGTTTTTAAAGCATGGTCTTGAAACCATGCGAATTTTTATTTGGCCTTTCCAAACAAATAATTTTCCTTTTTGAGTTTCTTGTCTCATCTACTTATAGATCTATAAACTGCAACCTTTATATACACAAGACAAAGGTCTTTATGATCATTAATGCACCAAAACACAAAATATCCATAAGATCATGAATGTCAAGTATAATATGAACATTTAAATGCTAGATCTATCACTTAGGATGCATGAAATGAAATTTGAAATCGTAAAAATAGATTTTTGTGCAAGATCTTTGCTTTACTCTACTACTACATGCATGAACATGAATATCATTATATAAAAACACATTTAAACACAAGATTTACTCTTATGATGGTTTGATATTCATGTAGTATATTTTCTTGTCCCTAACAAGAGCTCATGGGACTTAAATGAAAATACTCGAATGGTCTTGCCATTACAAGATTAATGGTAGAAAGGTTTAAGATTCATCACCTAAGGCTTGTGTCAAGAGGAGATGAATAAAGAAAAATGCACTGTGTGAGTGTGTGTGTGTGTGCAATGTAGGTCACGGCAAAGGAGAGAAAATGGGAGAGGGTTTGTGTAATTTTTGAAAAAGTGAAATGAAGGAAAGAGAGAGAAGTATAAAAGAGTATATAAAGTAGGTTGAATTAGGAGTTTGTTTTAATTAAAATAAAGATGGAAGAATAAAACAAATGAGGGTAACAAGAGGAGGAGCAAGGGGGGGGGGGGGGGGGGGGGGGGGGGGTGGTGGGGGGTGGGGTGAGAGGGGTTTCAAAGGGGAGGGAGGGAGAGAGGAGAGAGATTAATTTGTTTTGTTTTATAATTTATATAATAATAAGTCTTAAATGTAATAATTTCTTAAGAGAAATTATTCTTGGAAGAAGAAAATATAATTGAGTGTTTTGTAAGGATGTAAAAATAAGGTAAGGCTTGTGAGTGTAGTAGGGTATGAGCTTGTACTTGTGAATAGTAATCAAGACAATTAATTTACTGGTAGTAAAGAAAATACGAGAAAAAAATGCTACATCTATAATTTTTATAAACCGAAAAATTATAAAATTTATATTTTTGAAATCCTTATTAAATTTCGGTTCTAAACAGTATTCCAGAATATTTTTCGAATTTCGAGTCTCAGGCCCGCTTTTCCGTAATGGATCTCGGGAAGGCCAGGAATGGAAAATTTTTCAAAATCAGATCTTTTTATGGTTTGAAATATACTTTAGAATAGTATTCCATGTTAAATTAATTTAAAAAAGTTCTTTAGTTTGAAATCAAAGGAAAGCCGGATCCAGGGTTCTTAGGTTTCTTTCTCAAGCTTAAGCTAATCCGGTTTAAGGTTCTGATTTCCGATTCCTAGAGTCTACTTGGTTACAAGGAAAATCGGGGTTTATAGAGGAAACAGGAATCATCTGTTATCTAGAAGAGCAGTAGGCTCGGAGGAGACAGGTGGCAAACCCAACCATGGATATGGATGGCCCCACCAACAACAAATGTGAATGTAGCATGGAAACTGGAGAAGATTTACTGGAAGATATACATGATATTGTGACAGATCTACCTGAAGCCGAATTGGCTAACATACATGAAAGGTCGAGGGAAGCAGCTAGAAAGACGAAGAAATATTTTCAACAATTTATGAAGAAAAGAAACTCAGGGTCGTCAGCAAATACCCTTGAGATGTACCTGAAGAATGAAGGAAGGAAGGAGAAACAAGCACATCCCCTTTTTAGTCCAGTTCAAATTTTGACTAGACCAGCAATCCTAGTCTATCTTTTTATGTTTTCGGAAGGGTGTTTTGTTGTTTTGTTTGTGATTGTTGTGATTGACTTATTGCTATGTAAGGGTCTTGCACCCACTGTCTTAATTTTCTAATGAATTTATGCTTCATTTATGATCTCAAAAGTTACTTTGATTTAAATTTTATTTCTTATTTCAGTAGCTCTTTATGCAAGCAAGTTTTCATTATATCCGCAAAAATTTTCATCAAAGATTTAATTAAGATATCAAAATGATAAACCTAACTTAGGAAAAATTTAAAACAGCCGAAGTAGAAGAGGAAGTAGGGTGGAGCAAAGTGCCTCTAACCAACCGAAAGTTGAAGTAGAGCAACCTGCACTCAAGCAGCTGTTGCACCTCAAGTAGACTTGCACGCTACACTAGGACATCTGACCTAAGTATAGAAGCAATTAAGCAGAACATACTGCATACTTGAACCCGCACAGCATCGATGCCTGTACCAATCCCGCCGCAACAGCAAGTGTCAACTGAAGCATCTATGCAAAGAGCATGCACTCCCATAATACACGTTACCTCACCCCGCTAAGGCCATACAAGAGTTCATTGCCTGATTTTATCGAAGTAACATATTTTGATGGAGCTTACGATAAGCCAGATGAGGCTAAAGATTAGCTCGCTCAAATAGAAAGATCTTTTGATGCATATAAGATTCGCATTACCTATAAATCAAATATAGGACATTCATGCTTTGTCTAAATGCTAGAATATGGTGGGAATCAAAGAAAAGAGAGCTAGCAACCCCAATCAACTTGGGAAATGTTTAGATATGAGTTCTTGGAAAATTATTTCCCAAGGAGCTTACGGGTGAGGTATTAGTGCAGACTTCATACAAATTGCTCAAAAAGGAAGAACTATCGAGCAGTACGAGACTGAGTTCAGTAGATAGTTACAATATGCCCCTGACTCCTACATGTGCAATGAGGAATTGAAAAGACAAGTCATCCTAAGAGGATTGGACGAAGACCCGAAGAATGAGACTAGAAGAATTTGATATCAGAAGTTACCGAGAATTGGTTAGAAAAGAGCTTGAATTGTAGAAGGAGCAAGGAAAGAGGGAAAGAATAGAAGAGTGAAAGCCCCGATTTTTGGGAAAAAGTTTTATGATGGATCAATTCCATACCACAAAAGAGTTCAAGTTCATCAACAAATATAGGAGCAATGTTAACAGTGGAGGTTCTTACCAAAATATCAATTACTGGAAGTGCAATGGAGTCACTACCACGAAGTGTCCTCAATTGTTTGTGAAGTGCTTCTTTTGTAGAGACACAGACCTTAAGATGTCAAAATGTTCAAAGAAAGCAAACATACTTGCTATGTCTGCAAGCAAGTAGGGCATTTTGCCAATGAATGTCCATAAAGGAGGAATACCTTGACAAGGTCTTCCGGAGAAGTATTCCTATGAGACTGGGAATCGAAATGAAGTAGAAAGGAAGCAGATCAGATCCACTGCTTCAGGAATCAGAACAAATGGAGGGACAATGGATGAGTGAAGAGATAGATGAAGAGGAAGCAGACTTTGCTACCTTTGATTACTGCCTTTGATTGTAGTGGAGCTATAGATGTGACTTGGGAACGGTAAGCCTTCAACCTTCTTTATTGTTTATTCTTTTGTTTTAAGCAATACAAAAGTTTAAAGATTAGTAGATATGCAAATGAAGTAGTAATCCCCTGTTTGATATGCAGGATGCATAAAGTAGGATGGCATAATGCTTTTGCTCTTTTCCAAAGCAACACATTCTATCGTTACCCCTAGTCTAGATAAGAAGTTTGGGCCACCAATAACAACGACAACCTCCGATTTTATGATGAAAAACCCCACGGAAAATGTTGTTGTAACCCAAGAAGTATTGAAGGATCATTCAATAAGGATATAAGGACATCCATCCACTTGTGACTTCATAATAATGGGATTAAGTAAATATAAAGTAATCTTTGGCATAAGTTGGTTATCTCTTGTTAAAGCCGACAATAGATTATCGCAATAAGAGCATAGGATTCATTGACCAAAAAGAAGGGAAGATATCGTTCATTAGAGAATCCACGATTGTAAGGAAAAGGGAGTCATATTCGTTTGAATTGCTGGAGGAAATTCCAAAGGAAGTGGATAACTACCTTGATGACACGGAAGAAGAAAAAGAGAAACCTATCTTGGAAGATATCCCCGTTGTCAATAGGTTTTCAGATGAATTGCTTGGATCATCTCTGAAGAAAAGGGATCGATTTCAAGATTGAACTAATGGCCAATACAGAACCAGTTTCTAAGGCACCATATCAAATGGCTCAGTCAAATTAAAAGAGTTGGAGAAACAACTACAAGAGCTTTTGGGTCAAGGTTTATACAACCAAATGTGTCACCATGGGATACATCAGTTTGGTTTGTAAAGAAAGAAGAGGATAGATCCCTAAGTTTATTGATTAACAAGAGATAACCAAAGTCATGATCAAGAATAAGTACCCGTTTACTAGGATTGATGATCTTTTTTACTAACTACAAGGAGCGAACGTGTTTTCTCACGTTGATTTATGGTAAAAGTACCACTAATTGTGGATGAAATCAAAAGATGATTCGAAAGACTGCTTTTTAAACTCGTTATGGACACTACAAGTTTCTAGTAACGCCTTTTAGGTTGACCGACACGAAACAAGTATAAAAGTCTCTGTTGGATAAGTATGTAATTGAAGATATCTTGGTCTATTCTAAGACAGAGGAACTAAACATGAAGAAAACGGAGATAGCTAGGTTAATCAAGGACTATGATCTCAGGATCAATTATTGTCTGTCTAGCTCACAGATTAGAAGAAGTTGATGAAAGAATCTGATAAGGTAAGCGTCGAATTTACGGGACAAAGTATAGAAGTGGAGATAGCTAATATAGTATTGGAACCAACCTTAGTAGAAAGAATTAAAGCAGCTTAACGCTATGATGAGAAAGATTGTCATGCCCCAACGGGTACCCTAAACGTGACAGCCCGTCGTACGCAATATTAAAACTTAAGAATGACTACCTCAATCACTCAAAAGCTTCCATATCGGTACAAGGCGTACATTCACATTAAAGGGAGACCGGTGAAGTAATGCATTTTAAGATATTGGTAGTAGGACATACAAAATAACACTTAACATAATTTATAGAAACATAAAGTCTTACAACTTCTAAGGGGCATTCCCCCGATAAAATAAATATGATAATATGTTTCTACTAAATATAACATAACTAAAGCTAGAAGATTTTAGAAGAAATCTACTCTATAACTTCAAATAGAATTCCTACAAAAGCTTTTCAAAATAAGGATTCTACTCGTAGAATTAAGGTGGTCTCGGGCGCAAAAGATAATCCTGCAAGGTCAAAAGTCTGTAGGAGTATAAGCATTACTAGCTTAGTGAGATATTCCTTACGCAAAAATACTCATAACAAACAATCAACCAAGTTTATTAATCAAGCATATGAATGCAACAACCATATGATCAAACAATACATACGACTATCCGATTTCGTATGTTTGATGGATTTACCCCTCCATCGATGGTTAGGGAATGCTTTGATTTGGGTCCTGAATGACCTCATGAAAGTTGTGCGCATCTTGGGGTTCCAACGAACCATACTACTAGTCCCGGCTTTCCTTACCTAAAGCGATCGATCCGGCTCTGCTACACCTTGAGATCGTATTCCCCGAACGTCCTAACTCTCAAGGTTGTAGCAAGGCAGCTTACCTTTCCGGTCCCACGCTGAGGAGTAGTAGCAAAATTTCGGAATGATATTCTAAGTGATATGCATGAGCAATTTATTATATGGGGATTCCAATATGACATTAAATCATTTAAAGCGATCAAACAATATTTGCACAAATAACAATACATACATGGAGACATTTGTATCAATCACAAATCGGGTTCCGATATACTTATAGTTCATTGATCGCAAACAACAATTCACATACATAATACCCATGATAACCCGCATGCATATCCATTTTATCTTTTTCCTAACATCTAGTGCTCTATTCTACAAGCACATGCGCGAATACATTAACGTAAAGGAAACTCACTAGTCCATAGCTTTCTTCTAGGAGTCACTCCAAATAAATAATCGGATCACGCTATTGTTCTAAACCGAGTTTTCTTAAGCTATCGGAACCTGAAACAAAAATTGACCTAACGAGCTTAAGAAATCCAAATCGCGGGAGATAAAATTATACAAATAAATAATTACGTATATATATAATCTAAATTTGTATTATTTGAAAATCTAAGTGGTTTGTATAACTTTATACACATATTTTTGTACAAAAACTTCCAAATATTAGCTAATCTATACCTGTATAACTCGTTTAATTAACTCAAAACTAAATAGAATAATAAACTAATATATATATATATATTTTTTTCGGCTGAGTTTCGGTGGAAAGGGGAGAAGAAAGAAGAGCCGAAAGTTGGCTTCAATAATGCAACAAAAAGTCCACAAAAATCAACCACTCAACCAACCAAACATTGCCAAATAAGCCTCACATTAATTACATGAAAATAACAGATGAAGAGGTAGCAAAAATTGGAGGAGAATTCGAAGAAAACAGCCGCAACCTCATCCTCCTTTCTTCTTCTATATATACATGAATATTCAATGCTCATTATGGACAACAAACAAACCTCATCAATTCCTATACTCCTTAGCACGAAACTACATTCAAACATCAACCAAAACGAGCCAGAAACAGAAATCAAACTAAGCAAAATACTGGAGTTCGAATCAAAAGAGAAACAAAGCTAAAAACCTTCAAAAACGAGCTCAAAGGTAAGTGGATATGATTCAAAGGATTTTTGTTCAAATCTATGGATTATAACTGACTTATAATCATCTTAGGAACTTAATAAACATAAACACGAGCTTCGGATTACATCAAACAAGCTCCAACGAGGTAATAATCCAAAACCTTAGCTTTATTTTCTAAAGAATCGAGATCTATATATCTATGTTTTTAAATGTGTTCAAACGTGTTTTATGTCCTCATATAAGATATATAAACCCTTAGAAGTAGTTTAAGTATGTTTTTAACGTCAGAAAATCAAAGAAAGAGAATTAAACCGAGGAGGAAGATGATTAACAGTATAACACTGCCTCAAGGTCGGTAGTGTAAACGCTGAACGCCGGCGGCATACAAGGATAGGCCGACGGCTTATAGGCGGCTTACACCCATCAGAAGCTACGTAAAATAATTTTTCACGTAAAAATTGAACGTAAGCCGGCTTCCTGAGGATCTACGCCAACGGCGTAGGGCCGGCGTACATTGAAAGCCGACAGCTTTCAACGCTGGTGCACTCGAAATGAAATAAGTTACAAAACCAATTTTACACCAGCACCTGGGGATGAAGGCCGGTGGCTTTGAGCCGGTGTATGCCCAAATTTCTCTTCCGAAAGCATATTTTCAAAAGTAACAACATATATATATATATATATATATATATATGTTAAGCCTATTTAGTGTATTATTTATATATATATATATATGTACAACAATATAAGATTTATTACAAATGATTAGAATAACTAGATTAATATCTACTAACTTTTGAAACCCTAGAATTAAGAAAATATTTAGTATTAATTAATGTTAGTATTAGTCAAATATTTGTTCTAAACAGATAAAAGAGGCAAGAATGGAAATTGAAATAAGCTAATTTCTTGAGTAATGTGACTTCTAAAAATAACAAAACAATTATGCGAGATAAAATAAGAGAAACGCGACTACACTAAATAATAATAATTACCAAAATATCGAGTCTAGGACACTAATCACATATAAGAATTTAGTTAATTTGTATTAATGAATACTTTGTCTTAAATAGGTGACTTTGACTCATTAGAAAATCTACCAGCGGATTACTACGACTGAGTCAGTATGAGCAGGTGAGTAATTCAGTCATATTATACTGGTTGTGATTGTAATTAATCAAATATGTAATGCAAGATAATCAAATGAATGTCTGCTGAAGGTATGATTGGATCTGAGTGTATGATTGTTAAAAGATCCTTATAAAAGCGATAATGCAATGATTGATGTTGCGAAATAGTGTAATGATGAGTGTGTGTAATGTATGGTCACCCTGAAATTGATTAAGAATTATGGACTTAATAAAATAATATGAACATGCATTGCACGAATTGCATTATTGCATATGTGGTTGTGACAGCCTGCTACGTATTAATATTTTGGATCTCTGTTTTTGCTTGGTTGATCTAATGTGAAGTTCTTCCAAGGTTCTCTTTGGTCTGGCGGTCCAATGAGGAACTAAAAGGCACCGAAGAACGCACCCGTAGAATCGCTTTGAAATGATTAATACTTAGGGAGTTTCTATGGAAGTTTCAGGAGATGGTTAGTTTAATCAACTATATTAAGAGTGATAACTTAAAATGAGAAATTGTTGATGCTCCTGTGTACTTAGTCTCTCCTGGGTAGGTAGGTCATTAAGATTTGGTTCTTCAACCCATTAAAAAGAGGGCATAAATCTTTTTCCTGTTTGGATTCTAGATCATCCAAACTATCTGTACATATGGTTGAGTGCTTGCATTGCATATGATTTGTTAATGACTTGTGTGATGTATGGTATGTCTGGTTATTCACTGAGCTGTGGTTTCGCTCATACTCCTACAGTCTTTTTTCACTTTACGACCCTGGTTAGTTACATCCAGGAATATGGCTCCGGTAAGAGCTTTGAAGCTAGAAGTCTACAGATCTATTTTAGTTTGATGGTTATGTACTATTAGATTAGATTATTTAGTTGTACTACAAAGAACTATATGGTTTGTAATAGTTTGTAATGTTTATTCACTAAGCATTTCTTCATATATTTGTTATTTCTTATCAAGCAACTAAAAGATCCTGTTGTTTTGAAAACCTGTCATTCTCTGAAGGTAATCTAGTGATGTATTCAAGTGTAACTTGTTTACTACTACTAGGGTACCCTCGGGGCGTGACAGAATTAAGTTGGTATCAGAGCATGGTTGCTAGAATAAGAAAGATAAATATGTGAAAGAATTGCATTTGTGAATGTAGTAAATTAGATTTAGTTAGCACTCTTTAGTAGTAGTTGGGTAGTCATGGGTAGAATTATACTGCACAACTAGGAATAAAGTATGTGTGATTATTATTAATCATGCAAATTTTATTGTGTGTGCAGACTAATCCTGCTACGTGTCACATTAGATGGGAGATCTTTAGTATGCAGGAAGAGGAGACTTTGACAGACTACAGGCGCAGACTACGAGTTCTGGTAGAGGACTTGTATTTGAGCGGGATTACCAAGACTTGGATGAGATCCTCAGCACTGGAAGCGAGGATTATTGCCTTTGTTTAAAGGCTGGTTATTTTGATGGAGCGGGCTTTTCCAGATAACGGATCAGCTATAGAGACGCTCTACAGATTTGAGAGGCTGATAGTGCAGAAAGGAGGTGGTCTGGAGATTGACAATAGCATTTATAGTCTCATCCAGATCAGAGAGACCAGAGCTCCCAGATTTTAGAGTCTGGGTAGATATTGGCAGAGGAGCAGTCTATGCTCATGATGTTAGGCAGGATCATGCCCGGGTCAGAGGTGATGCGGCCTATGATGATGACTTATGCTTGCACGACTCAGTAGATGCAGTCACTCTAGACGCATGTTGATGAGGAAACCGCCTATTATCCCTGAGATAGCAGGTGAGTTCCAGCGTCCTACTCTGTACAGGATCGAGTAGTACAGGAGACAGTTCAGACTACTGTCCACATGAGGAGTATCACCACAGAGCTGTTGGATGAGAGAGAAGGTAAGAAAAGAAGGATTGAGGCAGAGAAGTATGTCTCAGATAATTATGCCAGATGGATTGGATCAGCACATGGAGGATGGATTGAGAGTGATATCCATCTAGAGCTGAGGGTGAGATGAGGCCGCACCCGAGGCATTAGATGGACACGCTCTGACTTAGCACCTCCAGGAGAGAGGGTGTGATGATTGAGATTGATGATAGTAGTTCTGAGGGAGATGATGATTACCCTCGATTAGGCCCTCAGGAGAAGGGCAAGGGTCGTCTTCATCCCAGTCCCTGAGTCTGATTTAGTATTATATGATGATGTGTATTATCTGTTATGATGACATGACAGGACGATATTAGTAGACTTTTGATGACATATATGTATCTTTTGATGACTATGATAGAAGCTAAGTTAGGGTAGTGCAATTTTTGATATGTACATAATGCACTAACCATGAAAAGCTTTGATGTATTTTGGTTATGTATATATATGTGTTGCATATATATATGAATGACTTGATGACTTTTGATAAAGATTATTATGATCTGACTTAAGTAATATGTTTAATGTTAATAGAATGCCAAGAGGAAGAAATAAAAGTAGAAATGCCAGAATTTCTGGGATCCACCAATAGATGCTCCTGCAGCACCCCAAAACCGAATTGAGGATGTTTTACAAAGTCTTCAACAACAAAATGTTTGATTTTGCAAGCTTTGCAAAATATGCAAGCCACAAATGTAGCACCACCTGTTGGAGCACCAGCAATGACTCCACCAAATCCTAGAAGAATGAAAGGCATACTCCACCGTTCAATTTCAGGAAAATGGACCAGTGAACCCAAATGAGTCTGCTGCTGAGGTACAAGGACCCCTCGATATGAACAGAATTCCACCACCACCACCTTTACGTCCTCAGAGGAATTTGTTGCCAATTCATTAAGTGCAACAGATATTTTGAGGGAATACCGGGAAAGCCAGAAGAAGCTGAAGACTGGCTAGCTCAGATTGAGCGATCCCTTGATGTTTTCCAAGTACCTGAAGCTTGAAAGTATCCTATGGACTTATTTATTAAGGTTAAGAGCAAGGATATGGTGGAATTCGAAACAAAGAAGTTTGTCCCCAATTACTTGGGAAGTATTCAACGGAATTTTTGAAGGAATATTTTCCAAGCAGTCTAAAAGCAAAGTATAGCACTGACCTGATGAATTTGACCCAAGGAGCTAAGACCATTGATGAATATGAACATGAGTTTAATCGGTTGTTACAATTTGCTCCAGATGCTTATCGGGACAGTGATGAGCTTAAGAGACAGACTTTCATGGCTGGATTAGAACCTCATTTCCAAAGAAGACTTGCTGAATTTGAGGTTGATAACTTTGCAGCTATGTTGGAAAAAGCTCGTATCATTGAACTGAGCAAGGAAGTATGAACTTGAGAGGTATAAGAAAAGGGAACTATGTTCGGGAAAAGAATGTATGATGGTTCTATGACAAGTTCTGTGCCTAAGAAGGTTAAATTCTTCAAACCTTTCAATGTGAACAAAGGAGGAGTAATGGGAAGAATAATGTTACTTGTTGGAAATGTAAAGGTTCTCATTACCCAAGACATTGTCCACAATTACAGAACAAATGTTATTATTGTGGGGAAAGTGGGCATATGATAAACGATTGTCCAAAAAGAAAAACTGCAACTTGCTTCATATGCAATAAAGTTGGGCACATAGCACCCAATTGTCCACAGAAAGCAACTGCAGTAGCTGGATCTTCACAA
The DNA here is from genome assembly GCA_024138025.1 of Combretum micranthum. Lineage (NCBI taxonomy): Eukaryota > Viridiplantae > Streptophyta > Magnoliopsida > Myrtales > Combretaceae > Combretum > Combretum micranthum. The sequence continues at coordinate 353,043 of JAMXBD010001339.1, forward strand.
TCTAAAGGAGTGATTGGAGCCTCAGGATCGAAAAATGGAATGCCAACAAAGCCAATGCGACGGCCAGAGTTTTTGCCATGTATGGAAGTCCGTGAGAATGTGGAGATAGAGGAAGGAGATGAAGAAAATATTTGGGAGGAAGTTGATCCTGAAGAATATGGACTCATTGCAGGTATGTAATTATATATTTGTTTATTTAAAGTTATTAGACACAATCACAAGTAGATGAGCAATAGAAGTCTTTATAAGTTGAAAATAACATGAACTTAATAATTGATACTTAGGATCCATTCAAGTAGGGGATCAGACTGCGTATGCTTTGTTTGACACGGAGCAACGCATTCTTTCATAAATACTGGATTAGCAAGGCGTATAAGATTATCAATTGAAGCATGAATAAGAATTGAGAGTTACTACGCCAACTGGAGATTTAGTGGTGACACGGGAGATGATCAAGAATTGTCCACTAAAGATTGGAGATCAAGAATCAATCTCTGATTTAATTCTGATAGAGATGCAGAAATATGATATTATTTTGGGTATGGTTTGGTTAACTGCGTAAAAGCAAAAGTTTTTTAATTGCCATCTCAAAATAGTATCTTTTGTCAATAATCAAGGAGAAAGAAAAGAGTATAGAGGTGAGATACTCAAAAGTCAGAAATAGGATAACAGCAATTGAAGTGGAAAATGAAGAAGATATGGAGATGAACGGTTGTATTCTTGGAGCAACTGAAGGTGAATCCAAGGAATTGGATATTCATACCATTCGAACAGTATGTGAATACTCAGATGTATTTCCAGATGAATTACCGGATTACCCCACACAGAGAAGTGGAATTCTCAATTGATTTGATACCTGGAACCGAACCAGTATCAAAAGCTCCGTATCGATGGCACCTGTGGAATTGAAAGAATTAAAGGTGCAGTACAAGAATTGTTGGATAAAGGATTTATCAGACCTAGTGTTTCACCTTGGGGAGCACCAGTGCTGTTTGTGAAAAAGAAAGATGGATCAATGAGACTCTGTATTGATTATAGGGAATTAAACAGAGTAACTATCAAGAACAAATATCCTTTACCCAGGATTGATGACTTTTTGATCAATTGAGAGGAGCAAAGGTATTTTCCCGAATTGATTTAAAGTCAGGATATCATCAAATCCGAATCAAAGCAGAAGATGTACCAAAGACTGCATTCCGAACTAGGTATGGTCATTATGAATTTTTGGTCATGCCATTTGGATTAACCAATGCACCTGCAGTTTTTATGGATCTGATGAATCGTATCTTTAGACCTTTGCTGGATATCTGTGTGATTGTTTTCATAGATGATATACTTGTATATTCGTCTAATGAAGAACAACATGATGAGAATTTGAGAAAGGTGTTACAGATATTGAGAGACAATAAGTTGTATGCCAAATTGTCTAAGTGTGAATTTTGGCTTAGAGTATATCATTCCTTGGACATATTGTTTCTGGAGAAGGAATATCAGTTGATCCTGCAAAAGTTAAAGCTATTGTGGAATGGAAAAGACCTGAAACTGTTACTGAAGTTAGGAGTTTCTTGGGATTGGCAGGATATTATCGGAAATTTGTGAAGGATTTCTCAAAGATTGCACGACCTTTGACTCAATTGACTCGAAGAATGAGAAATTCGAGTGGAATGATCAACGTGAACAAAGTTTCCAAGAGTTGAAGAAAAGGTTAATATCAGCACCAATCTTGGTTTGCCCAATGACAAGGATTTATATACTGTCTATAGTGATGCATCTAGAAATGGATTGGGATGTGTGTTAATGCAAAATGGAAAAGTAATAGCATATGCTTCTAGACAATTGAAACCACATGAGATGAATTACCCCACTCATGATCTAGAATTAGCTGCTATTGTTTTTGCACTCAAGATTTGGCGTCACTATTTGTATGGGCAGAAATGTGAAATATATACGGATCACAAGAGTTTGAAGTATATATTTACACAAAAAGAGTTGAATATGAGACAAAGGATGGTTGGAATTAATTAAAGATTATGATCTTACCATTAATTACCATCCGGGTAAAGTGAATGCTGTGGCGGATGCATTGAGCCGGAAAAGTTATGGAGAAGTGGCTTCAATACTAACGGAACAAAAAGAACTTATCAAAATTTGAGAGATTAAACTTGGAATTTCAATACAAGGTTTGGAAGCTGAGTTAGGAAATCTAATTTTGGAACCTACTTTGCTTCAAGAATTAAAGAAGCCCAGAAAGAAGATGTTGAAATTCAAGAGATTAAACAAGGAATATCCCAGGAAAGTACAAGATTTTCATGTGATGAGAAGAAGATTGAGAATGAATAAAAGATTGTGTGTGCCACATGATGAAAGCTTGAGGAAGGAATTAATGCATGAAGCACATTATTCTGGATATTCTATACACCCAGGAGAAACAAAGACATATCAAGAGTTGAAAAGTGCGTATTGGTGGAATGGAATGAAAAGGATATTGCAGAATTTGTTGCTAAATGTGATGTATGTCAAAGGATCAAAGCTGAACATCAAAAACCAGGAGGATTGTTGAAACCATTGCCAATACCAATGGAAATGGGATCAAATTTCCATGGACTTTGTGTGCTCATTACCTAAGACAAATGCAGGTCATGATGCTGTTTGGGTTATTGTGGATAGACTCACAAAATCAGCTCATTTCTTGCCAATTAACATGACATATCCATTGGAGAAATTGGCACGAATATATTTGAAGGAGATTGTGAGATTGCATGGTGTACCTGCTGGTATAGTATCAGATAGAGATCCACGGTTTGTATCCAGATTTTGGCAAGGATTACAAAAAGCTTTGGGAACCCGGTTGAATTTCAGTACAGCTTATCATCCTCAAACTGATGGACAAACAAAAGGACTATTCAGACATTGGAGGATATGTTGAGAGCATGTATTATGGAATTCAAAGGAAATTGGGACCAACATTTACCATTAGTGGAATTTGCATACAATAACAGCTACCATTCAAGCATAGGAATGCCACCTTATGAAGCTTTATATGGTAGGAAGTGTCGGTCACCATTGTTCTGGGATAACTTGGAGAAAGTATTGGTTGGACCTGAATTGGTTCAGGAAACTATTGAAAAGATTTCAGTGATAAAGCAAAGAATGAAAGCACAAGATAGACAAAAGAGCTGGGCGGACTTGAAAAGAAGAATTGGAATTTAATGAAGGAGAACATGTATACTTAAAGATAAGTCCAATCAAAAGTCTTCATGGTAGACAAACAAAAGGCAAGTTGAGTCCTAGATATATTGGACCATTTGAGATATTAGAACGAGTTGGGAATCTGGCATACGTCTTGCATTGCCACCTAATTTGTCTGGTATACATAATGTTTTCCATGTATCGTTCTAAGAAAGTATGTACCGGATCCAGATAAGATAGTGGAATTAGAACCAATTGATTTGAAAGAATTTGACTTATGAAAAGCATCCAGTTAAGATATTGGACCGGAAAGTGCAAGTTCTCAGGAATAAAGAAATCCACTATGTCAAAGTATTATGGGATCCACAACAGAAGAGATTACCTGGGAATTAGAAGAGGAGATCAAGAAAAGCTATCCACATTTGTTTGAAAACTCAGGTACGCACTCAAGCTTTGAGGACAAAGCTTATTTTAAGGGGGGGAGAATGTAAACCCCGGGAATTTTTCACATTAGTACAAGACTTATAATAGATTTATAAACTAGATAATAGATTTAGATTCTGATCGAAGTCTAATAATAGATTAATATTTAGATTTTGGATAATGAAGATTTAGGAACCGAATAAAGAAATTCTTTAACCCTAGTTAATACCAAAAACGAGATTTGTATCTTGAATAAATAATTCAAGATATGATCTAAAATTTAGACCCGAAACCTGATATACAAATAGATTTAAATAGAAAATATGAATATAGAGATTAAATGATTGTTTTTTATCCGATAATGATTCGAGATTAGAATAACGAGTAGTAATGAGTTTATATTTAGACTTAAACCCTAAATTCAAGATTCCTAGTTAAAATTAAAAGCTACTAATAAGAATTTATGTTTAGTATCAAAACTAAGATATAAATATATAGTTTGTTTCTGTATTAAGTCCAATACTGCATAAATGATTATTTACGCTTATAAACAGAAAACGATGATCCAAAAATGAACCGTTAAGATTTTAAATACACAACGAAAATATAAACTGATGAATAACTCAAAATCTAAACTCCAAATAAATAATCGGATCACGCTATTGTTCTAAACCGAGTTTTCTTAAGCTATCGGAGCCTGAAACAAAAATTGACCTAATGAGCTTAAGAAATCCAAATCGCGGGAGATAAAATTATACGAATAAATAACTACGTATATATATAACCTAAATTTGTATTATTTGAAAATCTAAGTGTTTATAACTTTATACACATATTTTTGTACAAAAACTTCCAAATATTAGCTAATTATACCCGTATAACTCGTTTAATTAACTACAAAACTAATTAGAATAATAAACAAATACATATATATTTTTCGGCTGAGTTTCGGTAGAGAGGGAGAAGAAAGAAGAGCCGAAAGTTGGCTTCAATAATGCAACAAAAAGTCCACAAAAATCAACCACTCAACAACCAGACATTGCCAAATAAGCCTCACTTAATTACATGAAAATAACATATGAAGAGGCAGCAAAAATTGGAGGAGAATTCGAAGAAAACAGCCGCAACCCCTCCTCCTTTCTTCTTTATGAACATGAATATTCAATGCTCATTATGGACAACAAACAAACCTCATCAATTCCTATACTCCTAGCACGAAACTACATCAAACATCAACCAAAAACGAGCCAGAAACAGAAATCAAACTAAGCAAAATACTAGAGTTCGAATCAAAAGAGAAACAAAGCTAAAACCTTCAAAAACGAGCTCAAAGGTAAGTGGATATGATTCAAGGATTTTGTTCAAATCTATGGATTATAACTGACTTATAATCATCTTAGGAACTTAACAAACACAAACACGAGCTTCGGATTACATCAAACAAGCTCCAACGAGGTAATAATCCAAAACCCTAGCTTTATTTTCTAAAGAATCGAGATCTATAATCTATGTTTTTAAACGTGTTTAAACGTGTTTTATGTCCTCATATAAGATATATAAACCCTTAGAAGTAGTTTAAGTATGTTTTAACGTCAGAAAAAAAAGAAAGAGAATTAAACCGGAGGAAGATGATTAACAGTACAACACTGCCTCAAGCCGGCAGTGTAAATGCCGAACGCCGGCGGCTACAAGGATAGGCTGACGGCTTATGGCGGCTTACACCCATCAGAAGCTACGTAAAATAATTTTTCACGTAAAAATTGAATGTAAAGCGGCTTCCTGGGGATCACGCCAACGGCGTAGGGCCGGCATACATTGAAAGCCGACAGCTTTCAACGCCGGTGCACTCGAAATGAAATAAGTTACAAAACCAATTTTACACCAGCACCTGGGGATGAAGGCCGGTGGCTTTGAGCCGTGTATGCCCAAATTTCTCTTCCGAAAGCATATTTTCAAAAGTAAACACACATATATATATATATATATGTAAGCCTATTTAGTGTATTATATATATATATATATGTACAACAATATAATATTTATTACAAATGATTAGAATAACTAGATTAATACTACTAACTTTTGAAACCCTAGAATTAAGAAAATATTTAGTATTAATTAATGTTAGTATTAGTCAAATATTTGTTCTAAACAGATAAAAGAGGCAAGAATGGAAATTGAAATAAGCTAATTTCTTGAGTAATGTGACTTCTAAAAATAACAAAACAATTATGCGAGATCAAATAAGAGAAACGTGACTACATTAAATAATAGTAATTACCAAAATATCAAGTTTAGGACACTAATCACATATAAGAATTTAGTTAATTTGTATTAATGAATACTTTGTCTTAAATAGGTGACTTTGACTCATTAGAAGATCTATCAGCGGATTAGTACGACTGAGTCAGTATGAGTAGGTGAGTTCATCAGTCATTGTACTGGTTGTGATTGTAATTAGTCAAATATGTAATGCAAGATAATCAAATGAATGTCTGCTGAAGGTATGATTGGATCTAAGTGTATGATTGTTAAAGATCCTTATAAAAGCGATAATGCAATGATTGATATTGTGAAATAGTGTAATGATGAGTGTGTGTAATGTATTGTCACCCTGAAATTGATTAAGAATTATGGACTTAACAAAATAATATGAACATGGCATTGCACGAATTGCATTATTGCATATATGGTTGTGACAGCCTGCTACGTATTAATATTTTGGATCTCTGTTTTTTTTCTTGGTTGATCTAATGTGAAGTTCTTCCAAGGTTCTCTTTGGTCTGGTGGTCCTATGAGGAACTAAAAGGCACCGAAGAACGTCGCCCATAGAATCGCTTTGAAATGATTAATACTTAGGGAGTTTCTATGGAAGTTTCAGGAGATGGTCAGTTTAATCAACTATATTAAGATGTATACTTAAAATGAGAAATTGCTGATGCTCTGTGTACTTAGTTCTCTCCTGGGCAGATGGGTCATTAGGATTTGGTTCTTCAACCCATTAAAAAGAGGGCGTAAATCTTTTCTGTTTGGATTCTAGATCATCCAAACTTGTATCTGTACATATGGTTGAGTGCTTGCATTGCATATGATTTGTTAATAACTTGTGTGATGTATGGTATGTCTGGTTATTCACTGAGCTGTGGTTTTCGTTCATACTCCTACAGTCTTTTCAGGTTCACTTTACAACCCTGGTTAGTTACATTCAGGAATATGGCTCTGGTAAGAGCTTTGAAGCGAGAAGTCTACAGATCTATTTTAGTTTGATAGTTATGTACTATTAGATTAGATTATTTAGTTGTGTACTACAAAAGAACTATATGGTTTGTAATAGTTCTGAAATGTTTATTCACTAAGCTATTTCTTTCATATATTTGTTATTTCTTATCAAGCAACTTAAAAGATCATGTTGTTTTGAAAACCTATCATCTCTGAAGGTAATCTAGTGATGGTATTCAAGTTAACTTGTTTATTACTACTAGGGTACCCTCGGGCGTGACATCATAAGTAGTGATCTAGCTTTTAGATTGTCATACCATGCTTGTCATTATGATCTTATGAATGATTTATGTTTTTCATGCATTCATACTCATGAAGCTTGTTTTAGGTGTATAAAAAGATAGTTGGTAGATCCTTAAGCAAATAAAGCAAGGAACTTGAAAGGAAAAGTTTTTGTTTGAAATACTCAAGGTCAAATTCGTATGATTCAAGACCCTAATTTTAAAAACCCTTTTATCAATTTTAAAACTCATTTCATGTGAAAAATGAAGGGTATAAGTAATAGGTACATTAATTAGTGATTTGATAAGTTGAAATGAGTTTTGTTGAGATTAATGTACAAAACAAGAAGTGGAATCTAGATGGAAGATTTTGACTTAGTACTCAACATATGAAATTCGTAATTTAGAATATAGGTCATAAGAACACCTATCCTCTAAGTCCAAAAGAAGTTTTATGTATCAAATGAATCTCTAAGTAATAGGTATCTTAGTCTTAATTTTTTATGCATTAAACAAGTTTTTCCCAATGGAATCATTCAAAAATTTAATTTCAAGAAATTCGGATTTTGGATGAATCCTATTTGAAACCATATTTGCAAAGTGTAAAATGCAAGTTTCATGTAGAAATGATGGCTTGGGTAATAGGTATTAATGAAGACTCAATTAGACAAGATAATTGATTTTCTAATGAAATACTTCAAAACAAGTGAGATGGTCATAGATAGGAAACTAGATTCCTTGAAGATATATATAGTCATGGAGTTTTTCAAATAAGAAGTTTCTTAAGTTCCTTTTAGTAAATAATTTCAAAGGCTGCATGCATCAAGTTCATTATATCATTCATGATAGGACATTCATCAATATTGCATGTGTAGCTAAAACTATGCTAGAAACATCCCAAACAAGCTAAAGCTATTTTTTCGGAGTGGAAGTTTTCAAACAACCAGATCTGATGCCTCTGTTTCACCTAAATATTTTCGAAACTTGAAAATAATATTAGGAATAGAGAGATCTTTCGAGAGATAGAAATTCGATATATTATATGCTTAATTTCCAAGTTAAAATGAGTTAGATATGGTCATTTAAAGTAGGACTTTATCTTATGCGGAATTGACGAACTTAGTAGCTAGAATTGTTAAGTTATTAGAACTTTATAAAAAAAATACTCATTTCGGGTATTCTTGTACTTGGGTGAATTGGAGGACAGGATTTCCACTCCCCGAGGACTACTACGACTAGTGGATTTCTCTACATGGCTGAGTGAGTTCATTTCTTAAATAGTTGTGCTCATGTATGTACTTGTAATCGTAATGGCATTAGAATTAGGAAAGATAAAATACAATGATTGTGGCATAATCTTGGTTGAATGAATGATAAATATATCGAGACAAGACTTGTTGATAAATCATTGTATGAGTTAGTATTAGACTTGGATTGTCTGAAATTCTTTGTGATCGCGCTTATCTGCCTAATTAATGCCACGATTATATGAATAAACTGTACATGCATATCACGTAGTGAGTCACATGGCATGAGTTATTATACCTTTGTGGGAAGAAGGCATAGTAATTCAAGCAACGAGGGGCCGGTAAACTTGGTTGTTGTCGGATGGGCCGGAAATTGAAAGTGCATGGGGTGGGCACCTGTATAAACCACAGTAACAATTTAAACGTGGTGGATGGGCACCTGTATCAACCATAATAGAAGTGAGAAGTATTTAAATGATGGTCGTATGGGACTAAAACACTTAACCCCGAATGGAGAGCATAATCCATTCAACATAAGATTTCGGATGGTCTTGATGTATTGTATGCTCTATGCTCATATGCTTGTGCATTCATATGATTGCTAATGACTTGTTCTGATATTACCATGTTGAGTATTGAATATTTGGAAACTGAATCTCACTAAGCCTGTGCTTACACCTCGATAGTTTTGTTGTGGTGTCCTATTTTGGTTGTTCCAAGAGAACACATATCACAGGGTTATCTTTTGGATGAAGGAGCTTTTGAAGAAGTCGGGACCTAGCTAGAGGCGTGGACTTCTAGAAAAATCTCTTTAACATAAACCTAATGATTATAATATGGTTTAGACCGGATAGACTTCCATTATTATTTTGATGGGGGTATGCCCCTTGACTTTTGTAAAACTAATTTATTTATCTCATTGTGATTTCTATTCTTGATGATAATGTATGCCTTCTTTAGACTATATTCGATTCAAAGTGTGATCTTAAAAGTTGTGCAAGTACACCTTACCCGATATGTAAACTTAAGGGATGACTAAGGTTGTCATACTTAAGTTTAAATATCGAGTGTGGTGGACTGTCGCGTTTTGAGTACTCTTTGGGACATGACAGTAATGCCTCCACCAACTCCCAAAGGAAATGAAAGACATACTCCACCGGTTCAATTTCAAGAAAATGGACAGTGAACCTAATGAATCTGTACAAAGGTGCAAGGACCGCCTCGATATGAACAAGAATTACCACACACCACCACCTTTATGTCCTCAAAGGAATTTGTTGCTAGAATTCATTAAATGCAACCAATACTTGAAGGACTACTGTAACCCCGGTTTTCTTAGTAACTGAGTAAGCTCCGTAAATCGGAAATCAAAACCCTAAATAGGATTAGTACAAGTAACCTAGAGAAACCCTAATTCGGCTTTCTTCTTAGATTTCTATATAAAAGAACCTCTATAAAAGATAAAATTAATGCGGATTATTGTTTTATAGTATATTTCGACCATACACAAAATTTTGATTTCGAAAAATTTTCTATTCCGAGCTTTCTGAGCTTCTTACGGAAAGGCGAGCCCCGGAAACTAGAAACTCAGAAAATATTCCGGAATACTCGTTAGAACGGAATTTTATAAGGATTCAAAAATATATATTTTATAATTTTTCGGCTGTAAAAATTACAGTTTATAGCCTTTTTCCCGTATTTTCGTTGCTACGATAAAGTAAATGTCTTATCTACTATTTTTTTACTATTACACGTACAACCTATACACACATACCATGCCCTATTTTACAACCTTTCAATCACTCAATTCATTTTGTTTATCCAAGAAATTTGTCTCTTCACAAATCATTACAATTAATACAATTTATACACAAATTTCAAAATTTCAAAATGAATCAAATGTTATTTCCTTTCACCCTCATTGGCCGGCGCATATCCCATACTTTTCCCCCCAATTTTTTCATTTTAACTCCTTTTATTACACAAACAAACCCTAAATCCACCTAATATAATTACTCATTTACTTTTCTCTCTCTCACTTTTCATTCCATTTTCCAAAAACTCTCAAAACCTCTCTTTCCCTTTCCTTCTCTTTTCTTGCTTTGTTCTTCTAAGAACAAGTTGCCTCATTTTTCTTTCTTGCCTCCACATATATTTCTTGCAAATATTTGAGGCAATCTTTCCCTTTTGCTTATAAGAGTTCTAGGATGATACCATGGATGTTTCATGCATCAAAGGACATTGCACAAGCTTAAAAGGCTATGGTTGATGATGCCAAGAAGTGAAAACACTCCTCTAGATGATGATCTCTTTGTTCTTAGTATTTTTGTTATATGGAAGGCTTGTTTATCTTCTTGTTTTTGTGATAGATTGTAGATCTAGAGTTTTATCAAGCTTTAGCTATGTTTATGTGTAGATCTAGAAGTTTAAGGCCTACTACTAAGTTTTTCTTATGCTTTCATGGTTATATATTGAGTAGATCTTAGATTCAAGTTGGAATGAAAATGTAAAATTCGTAACTTGTCAAGGCTCCATGTTAAAAACCCTCTTCCAAGTCTTAAAATGGAAGTTTTTGTTAAGAAAATGAAGGTATGATGGATATATATCATCAAGACTTCATCTTACAAGAATCAAAGTTGATTTTCAAAGTTTATTTTCAAAAACAAAAATTGTATTTTCGGATCAAGACAAAGACCTAAAATAAAAACATGTTTTCCAACTCACAAATGAGGATTTTATTCAAGAAATGAAGGGTTCTTAGGATATAATATGTGATGGGTTGTTTTTCATGAGTTTAGATGAAATTTCTCAAGAGATATATCCAAAATAAATTTACGAAAATTCGGATCAAGACCAAGACCTATTTTTGGAACCCATCATTCAACTTTAAAATGAAGATTTAGACAAAAATATAAAGGGCTCTTGGTATAGATATCTTAAGGGATGAATTTTCATAAGTTTAAATGAGTTTTCCAAAAAGGTATTGCTTAAATCAATTGTTTTGTAAAAGACAAAATTTAGGTCTTGTCTTCATTGTAAACTTCAAAGAGGAAATTCGTAATTATGGGGAGACCAAATTTTAAAACCTTCTTTTTGATCTCCAAACAAGTATTTTATATTAAAAAGGGAATGCTTTGATAATATAAATATAGGAAAATTATTTTCATTAAACTAAGTAAGTTTTAGCAAAGGAATTACTCAAAACAAAACAAATGAGTTTCAACTTGTAAATTTCGGATTTATGAAAATGGATTCTTAGAAGTTTCATTTGAACTTTATGTTTGGTATTAGATAAGTGTGTAATCTCTTAATTTTGTTTTGAGAATCTCCTTGTAAGCTTAGGACTAAAATAAATTGGTCTAAGTAGTTAAATAGAGTAGATATGGCAATTTTTCACAAAGGTGCAATTCTTGGATTTTCGCAACCCTACTGTACATTATGTTTCCGACCCCTAAATGATCTTAAATGTTTGAATTAACTTTAGAAATAGATAGCTCTTTCGAAGTAGGTATAAATCGGTATATTATAAGCTTAATTCCGAGTTAAAATGAGTTAGATATGACCTTTTTAAGTTAGGGATTCAACCTAGACGGAAATTGACGAACTTAGTAAATAAAATTGTTAAGTTTAATAGAACTTCATAAGAGATACTCATTGAGGGTATTCTTTGTACTTAGGTAATTTGGAGGACGAGTTACCACTCCCCGAGGACTATTACGACTAGTGGATTTCACTACATGGACAAGTGAGTTCATTTCTCAATTAATTATGCTCTTGGGTGTGCTTGTAGTAGTAGTGGCATTAGACTTAGGAAAAGATAAAATTGTGATTGAATGGTGATCTAAACTTGTATGAATGAACGATAAGTATATCGAGGCAAGCTTTGTTGCAATAACTTGTATGAGCTAGTATAGATTTGGAGTGTCTGAAATCTGTATGATCACTTTTAAAATTATCTAATTAATATGCCATGATTGTATGAATAAATTGTACATGCATATCACGTAGTGAGTCACATTGCATTACGAAATGCTTTTGGTGGGAACAAAAGTATGATCGGGAGGCAGCGGGTCTTTAATGAAGGGGACTAGGGTTGCATGACTTATGGACCACCCCATTCAAATAATGAAAACTATGGTTGCATGACTTATGGACCAACATTAAAATTGTGGTTGCATGTCTTATGGACCACCCCACTTAAGATTGGGACTATGGTTGCATGTCTTATGGACCAACATTGGAACTGTAGTTGCATGACTTATGAACTACCCCAAACCCCGAATGGAGGGCGTAAATCCATTCACATATGACTACCGGAAAGTCATATGCTTGCTTGCTCATTTGCTTGTGCATTCATATGGTTGCTTAATTATAACTTGCTTGTATAGATATTTTTAGCTTGATCGAGTATGTTATTGGGAAAATGAATCTCACTAAGCAATTAGCTTATACCCCAATAGTTTTTGTTGCAGTGTCCCTATTTTTGGTTGTTCCGAGAGGACACTTTGTGCAGGTTTATCACATTGGATTAAAGAGCTTTTGAGGAAGTCGGGACCTAGTATAGGCGTGGACTTCTAGGAAAATCTCTTTAATGTAGACTCAGATATGTGTAAATTGGAGCTAGATGATGAAGACTCCCATTATTTTGGCGGGGGTATGCCCCCTTTTTTTGTAAAATTTAACTATTTATCTGTTGTGATTTCTATTCTTAATGCTATGTATGCTTTCTTAAGACTACTCGATTCAAAGTGTGATCCTAAAAGTTGTGTAAGTACACCTTACACCCGATATGTAAACTTATGGGATGACTAAGGATGTCATACTTAAGTTTAAATATCGAGTGTGGTGGACTGTCACGTTTAGGGTACCCTTTGGGGCGTGACAACTACCGGAAAGCTAGAAGAAGCTGAAGATTGGCTAGCTCAGATTGAACGATCCCTTGATGTTTTCCAAGTACCTGAAGCTTTAAGAGTATCATATGGAACTTATCTATTAAGATTGAGAGCAAGAATATGGTAGAATTTAAAACAAAGAAGTTTTCCACAACTGATTACTTGGGAAATATTCAGAGAAGAATTTTTGAAGGAATATTTTCCAGGCAGTCTGAAAGCAAAATATAGCACTGACCTGATGAATTTGACACAAGGAAATAAGACCATTGACGAGTATGAACATGAATTTAATCAGTTGTTACAGTTTGCTCTAGATGCTTATCGGAACAGTGATGAGCTAAAGAGACAGACTTTCATGGCTGGATTAGAACCTCATTTTCAGAGAAGACTTGCTAAATTTAAAGTCGATAACTTTGCAGCTATGATAGAAAAAGCTCGAATTATTGAACGAGCGAGAAAGTATGAAATTGAGAGATATAAGAAGAAAGGAACCATTTTCGAGAAAAGAATGTATGATGGTTCTATGGCAAGTTCTATGCTTAAGAAAGTAATTTTTCAAACCTTTCAATGTGAACAAAGGAGGAGTAATTAGGAAGAATAATGTTACCTGCTGGAAATGTAAGGGTTTTCATTATCCAAGGGATTGCCCACAATTGCAACACAAATGTTACTATTGTGGAGAAAGTGGGGACATGGCAAATAATTGTCCAAAAAGAAAAATTACAACTTGTTATGTATGTAACAAAGTTGGGCACATATCAACCAACTATCCACAGAAAGTGAGTGCAGTAGCGGATCATCACAACCAAAAGGAATGATTGGAGTCTCGGATCGAAAAATGGAAACGCTAATAAAACTAGTACAACGGCTAAAGTTTTTGCCATGTATGGAAATCCTGTTAGAATGTGGAAATGGAGGAGGAAGATGAAGAAATATATTGGGAAGAAGTTGACCCTGAAGAATATGGACTCATTGCAGTATGTAGTTACATATTTGTTTATTAAAGTTATTAGACACAATCATAAGTAAATGAGCAATAGAAGTCCTTATGAATTGAAAATAACATGAATTTAATAATTGATCATAGATCAATTCAAATAGGATCAACTGCGTATGCTTGTTTGACACGGGAGCAATGCATTCTTTCATAGATATCGGGTTAGCAAAGCGTATAAGATTACCAATAAAAGCATGAGTAAAGAATTGAGAGTTACTACGCCAACAGGAGATTTAGTAGTAACACGGGAAATGATAAGAGTTGTCCATTAAAGATTGGAAATCAAGAATCAATTGCTAATTTAATCATGATAGAGATGCAAAAATATGATATTATTCTAGGTATGGTTTGGTTAACTGCTGTAAAAGCAAAAGTTAATTACCGTCTCAAAATGGTATCTTTTGTCAATAACCAAGGAAAAAGAAAGAAGTATAGGGGTAAGATACTCAAAGGAGTTGGGAATCGGATAACAGCAATTGAAGTGGAAATGAAGAAGATATGGAGTTAAACGGGTGTATTCTTGGAACAACTGAGGGTGAATCCAACGTATTGGATATTCATACTATCCAAATGGTGTGTGAATATCCGGATATATTTTCCAAACGAATTACCAGGACTACCCCCACACAGAGAAGTGGAATTTTCAATCGATTTGATACCTGGAATAGAACCAGTATCAAAAGCTCCATATCGCATGGCACCTGTAGAACTAAAAGAATTAAAGGTGCAATTACAAGAATTGTTAGATAAAGGATTTATCAGACCTAGTGTTTCACCATAGGGAGCACCAGTATTATTTGTGAAGAAGAAAGATGATTCAATGAGACTCTGTATTGATTATAGAGAATTAAACAGAGTGACTATCAAGAACAAATATCCTTTACCCAGAATTGATGATCTCTTTGATCAGTTGAGAGGAGCAAAGGTATTTTCACAAATTGATTTAAAGTCAGGATATCATCAAATCCGAATTAAAGTAGAGGATGTACCAAAAACTGCATTCCGAACTAGGTATGGTCATTATGAATTTTTTGTCTTGCCATTTGGACTAACTAATGCACCTGCAGTTTTCATGGATTTGATGAATCGTATCTTTAGACCTTTGTTGGATATATGTGTGATTGTTTTCATAGATGATATACTTGTATATTCGTCTATTGAAGAACAACATGATGAAAACTTGAGAAGTGTGTTACATATACTAAAAGACAATAAGCTGTATGCCAAATTGTCTAAATGTGAATTTTGGCTTAGAAGTATATCATTCCTTGGACATATTATTTGGAGAAGGAATATCGGTTGATCCCGCAAAAGTTAAAGCTATTGTGGAATGGAAAAGACCTGAAACTGTTACGGAGTTAGAGTTTCTTGGGATTGGCAGGATATTATCAAAATTTGTGAATGATTTCTCAAAATTGCACGACCCTGACAATTGACCAGGAAGAATGAGAAATTTGAGTGGAATGATCAACGTGAACAAAGTTTCCAAGAACTAAGAAAAGATTAATATCAGCACCAATCTTGGTTCTGCCCAATGACAAGGATCTATATACTGTCTACAGTGATGCATCCAAAAATGGTTTAGGATGTGTGTTAATGCAAAATGGGAAAGTAATAGCATATGCTTCTAGACAACTAAAACCGCATGAGATGAATTACCCTACTCATGATCTGGAATTAGCTGCTATTGTATTTGCACTCAAGATTTGGCGTCACTACTTGTATGGACAGAAATGTGAAATATATACGGATCACAAAAGTTTGAAGTATATATTTACACAAAAAAGTTGAACATGAGACAAAAATTGTTGGAATTGATTAAAGATTATGATCTTACCATTAATTACCATCCTGGTAAAGTGAATGCCGTGGTTGATGCATTAAGTCGAAAGAGTTATGGAGAAGTAGCCTCAATATTGACGGAACAAAAGAACTTATCAAGGAATTTGAGAGATTAAACTTGGAATTTTCAATACAAGATTTGGAAGCTAAATTAGAACCTAATCTTGGAACCTACTTTACTCCAACGGATTAAGGAAGCTCAGAAAAGGATATCAAATCCAAGGGATTAAACAAGGAATTCCAAGGAAAATACAAGGATTTTCATGTGGATGAAGAAGAGGTGTTAAGAATGAATAAAAGATTGTGTGCCACATGATGAAAACTTAAGGAAGGAATTAATGCATGAAGCACATTATTCTGGATATTCTATACACCAGGAGAAACAAAGACATACCAAGAGCTGAAAAGTGCATATTGGTGGAATGGAATGAAAAAGGATATTGCAGAATTTGTTGCTAAATGTGATGTTGTCAAAGGATAAAAGTGAACCAAAAACCAGGTGGATTGTTGAAACCATTGCCAATTCCCGAATGGAAATCGGATCAAATTTCCATGGATTTTTTGTGCTCATTACCTAAGACAAATGCTGGTCATGATGTTTTTGGTTATTGTGGATAGACTCACGAAATTGCTCATTTCTTACCAATTAACATGACATATCCATTAGAAAAATTGGCACGAATATATTTGAAGGAGATTATGAGATTACATGGTGTACCTGCTAGTATAGTATCAGATCGAGATCCACGGTTTGTTTCCAGATTTTGGCAAAGATTACAAAAAGCTTTGGGAACTCAATTGAAATTTAGTGCAGCTTATCATCCTCAAACTGATGGACAAACAGAAAGGACCATTAAGATACTGGAGGATATGTTAAGAGCATGTATCATGGAATTCAAAGGAAATTGGGACCAACATTTACCACTAGTGGAATTTGCATACAACAACAGTTACCATTCAAGCATAGGGATGCCACCTTATGAAGCTTTATATGGTAGAAGTGCTGGTCACCATTATTCTAGGATAACTTGGAGAAAGTATTGGTTGGACCTGAATTGGTTCAGGAAACAATTGAGAAGGTTTCAGTAATAAAGCAAGAATGAAAGCAGCGCAAGACAGACAAAAGTGGGCAGACTTGAAGATAAGAGAATTGGAATTTAATGAAGGAGAACATGTATACTTAAAGATAAGTCCAATCAAAAGTCTTCATGTAGACAAACAAAAGGCAAGTTAAGTCCTAGATATATTGGACCATTTGAGATATTGGAACGAGTTGGAATCTGGCATACCGTCTTGCATTACCACCCAATTTGTTTGGTATACATAATGTTTTCCATGTATCAGTTCTAAGGAAATATGTACTAGATCCAGATAAAATAGTTGAGTTGGAACCAATTGATTTGAAGGTGAATTTAACTTACGAAAAGTATGCAGTTAGAATATTGGACAAAGTGCAAGTTCTCAGAAATAAAAGATCACTATGTCAAAGTATTATGGGATCTCCAAACAGAAGAGATTACATGGGAACTAGAAGAGGAGATCAAGAAAAACTATTCACATCATTTGAGAATTCAGGTACGTGCTCAAGCTTTGAGGACAAAGCTTATTTTAGGGGGGAGGGGGGAGAATGTAAACCCGGAAATTTTTGACATTAGTACATGACTTTACAATAGATTGTATGAACTAGTTAAGAGACTCAGATCTTAATAAAAACCTAAGAATAGATCAATGCATGGAACTTGGCTAGTTAAGGATTTAGAAATCGAATAAAAACTTCTTTAACCCTAATTGATACCAAAAACGAGATTTCGTATCTTGAACGGATAATTCAAGATATGATTAAAAGAAACTCTAAAATTTAAACCCGAAACTTGTTATGCAAATAGATTTAAATAGAAAAATATAAATATAAAGATTAAATGATGCTTTTGAACTTAACAATGATTTAAGATTAGAACAATGAGTAGTAATGAGCCTAGGCTTGGATTTAAACTAAATTCAAGATTCCTAGATAGTATTAAAGCTATAATAAGATTTTCATGATAGGTATTAAAAACTAAAAATAGAAGAAATCTAGCTTCTATATCAAGTGCGATATCAAGAAGTTAATTAACTACGCTTATAGATAAGAAACGATACCTAAAGATAAACCGTTAGGATTATAAATACACAACAAAAACATAAACTGATGCATAACTCAAGCTCTAAACTTCAATAAATAATTGAATCATACTATTATTCTAATTAGGGTTTTCTTAAGCTATTGAGCCTAAAACAAAAATTGACCTAATGAGTTTAGGAAACCTTAATCGCGGAAGATAAAATTCTACGAATAATTAATCACGTAAATATAAAACTTAAAATTGTATTATTTGATAATTTAAGTATTTTGTATAACCCTATAAATATATTTTGTACAAAAACTCTCAAATATTAGCTAACTTATGCCCGTATAACTTGGTAAACTATCCTAAAACTAAATTAAATAATTAACTAATATATATATATATATATATATACATTCGGTGGGTTTGGCTGCAATTTAGCTTGGAATGCAACAGAAGAGGAGAGCCGAAATTTAAGCAATAATGCACCCAAAGAGTCAACAAAAATCAACTCCATAACCAATCAATGATTGCCAAGTAAGCCTCTCATTGATAACAATGAAAATAACAGATCAAACATAGCCAAATGAGAAGAAAATTCGGAGCAAATTCGTAGCAAATGGCAGCTACAAGCTTTTCTTGTTCTCTCTATATATATACACATTTAAAGCTCTTAATGAAGAAACCAACAAACATTAAACACTCACGAAAGTTACAGACTAAAATCACTCCTAATTAGCAGCCAATACAACCTAAAAATAGAAATCAAATCGCTCGAATTATCCAAGTTCGATTCAAAAGAAAAACAATACAAAAAATACTTGGAAACGAGTTCAAAGGTGAGCTGATGTAATTCGAATGGTTTTCTTTTATATCTAAGGATTAGAACTGACTTCTAATAATCATAGGAACATAATCAACACAAACACAAGCTTTGAATTTCATTGGATCGGCTCAACTGAGGTAAAAATCCGAAACCCTAGTTGCATTCTATTAAGATTGAAATCTAAGAATATATGTTTGCAGAAGTGTTAAGAGTTGTCTTATGTCTATATATAAGATATAGAAATACTTAGGAACAGTTTAGGAAAGTTTTTAAATGGAAAATTTAAGAAATATAAATTGGATCATCGAGAAGATGATGAATAGTGCTAACACTGTCCATAAGCCGCAATGTAGACGTTCAACGTCGGCGGCTTACAAGTATAGGTCGGCAGTGTAAAGACGGCTTGCACTGAATAGAAGCTACGTAAAAATTGTTTTCACGTAAAATGAACAAAGGCCGGATATCTGGGATTCTATGCCAGCGGCGTAAAGTCCGACATATGTTGAAAGCCAACAGCTTTCAAGCAGTGTAACTGACAAGAAATAAGTTGCAAAACAAAATGAACGTCGGCACCTAGGCTTCAAAGCCGGTGGTGTTAAGCCGACGTATACCCATATTTTCTTTTACGAAAGCTTGTTTTGAAATAAATAGAATATATATATATATATATATATACCATAAGCTTTACTAAAAATATTATATATATATATATATATATGATAATACAAAACTTATTAAGAAGACAATTACATACAAACATTTAGAATAAATTTATGTATTATTTGATAATTCTTAAAACCCTAGAATTAGAGAAAAATATTTAGATTAATAAAGTGATAAATAGTCAAACATTTATTCTAAATAGATAAAATAGGTAAGAATGGAAATTGAAATAAGCTAAATTTACAAATGATATGACTTCCAAAAATAACAAAATAATTATATGCGATAAATTAGGAGAAACACGACGATACTAAGTAATAATAAATAAATATGATTTTCTATATTGAGTTCGGTATAGAATAATATAAAATTAGTATTAATAACTACTAAAACTTGATAAATATCAAGTTTAGACACTAGTCACATATAGGAATTTAGCTATATAATCTATATTTTATTGATGAATACTTTATTCATCTTAATAGGTGACTTTGATACCCTAGAAGATCTTTCAGCTGATTATTAGGATTAAGTTAGTATGAGCAGGTGAGTAATTCAATCATATTGTACTGTTTGTGCTTGTAAATAGTTGAATATATAATACGAAGACAATCAAATGAATGTTTTGTTGGAAATATGTTGTGATCTGATTGTATGATTGTTAAACTATCATTACAAAAAGTGATAATGCAATGATATGATGTTATGAAGTAATATGATGATGTTTGTGTGTAATGTGTGATCACCATGAAATTGAATAAGAACTATTGACTTAATAAAATAATCTGGTCATGCATTGCACGTACTACATTATTGCATATAAAGATGGGTGACAGCCTGCTACGTATTAATATTTCGTTTCTCTATTAACGCTTGGTTGTTCTAAAGTGTTAGTTCTTCCAAGGTTTTCTTTGTTCCATTGGTTCTACGGGAACTAAGTGGTAATGAAGAACGCCGTCCGTAGTATCACTTTGAAATGATTAATACTTAGGAAGTTTCTAAGGTGGATACAGGAAATGGTCAGTTAAATTTATTATATTTAAAGTGATAACCTTAAAACAAGAAATCATTGATTTTCCTATAAACTTAGTCTCTTTTGGGCAGGTGGGTCATGAAGTAATTGTTCTTCAACCCTGAAAAAGAGAGCGTAAATCTTTTTCCCTGTTTAGATTCTAGATCATCCAAGCTTGTATCTGTGCATACGATTGAGTGCTTGCATTACATATGATTTGCTAATGACTTGTGTGATGTATAATATGTCTGGTTATTCACTGAGCTATGGTTTCGCTCATACTCCAACAGTCTTTTCAGGTTTACCCTACGACCCTGGTTAGTCACTTCCAGGAATATAGCTCCGATAAGGGCTTAGGAGCTGGAAGTCTATGGTTATACTTAAGGAATAATGGTTATATTTTCTTAGAATAATCAGTTAGTACTACTGTATCAATTGTGAACTACAGGAAGACTACCTGGTTTGTAATAATTTTTTGATACTTTATGATTAAAATAGCAGTTATTTCCAATTTATTTCTTACATGTATTTATCATTTCTTATCAAGCAACTAAAGATCCTGTTGTTTCGAAAACCTGTCATTCTTTGAAGGTAATCTAGTGATAGTATTCAAGTGAGACTTGTTTACTTCTACTAGGGTACCCTCGGGGTGTGACATTGATCACATGACAGACGCATGACAGAAGATCAAAAGTCACAAATTCCTATATATTCTCTCTTTGTCTTTATTCCAACAAAATCCTAAACCTAGATTCTTATCCTTTGAGATTTTATAGCCTGCCAAAGGATTCAGAAGTCCAAATCAGGTAACTGAATCACTTTTTTTGTTTTAAGATATTATGGATTATTAGATTTCTTAAGGTTTGATTATTGAATTTGTAATAGAATTGGAAAACATACATATCGGGTTTGGAGATTTGATTCTATTGGTCAAAGGAGATCTTGGAAGATCGAATTCAGGTAATCAAAATCATATCTTTCCTTTAAAGTCTTTCAATCTATGAATTACCTTAGGATTTTATTTTGTTTTTAAGAAGAATTAGAGAAACGGTTCTAATTTTCTTGGAGATCTGAAGAGTGGGTGTTTAAGGAAGGTTGAAGATCATATATAAATCTTGAGGAGAAAGATTAGGAATTTGAGATCCATTCAAGGTAATTAAATCCCTTAATTACATATGTAAATTTTATCGAAATAATTTCTGATTTAAGTTTTATTCGTTCATGATTGGGGATGTTCTAGGGTTACGGTTTCTTTGCGGTCTTTGGCAATTTTTTGCATTTAGAGTCAAATCAAAGTAAGTTTTCATCCTCTAAATCATAGATTCATTAAAAGATCGAATTAGAATGATGGATTTGTTTATATTTATTGATTTATGCAATTAGGGTCTTGTGGATATTTGGGTTTTCTAGGGAATTGATCGAAGAAATTCTGCATTGTGATTTCTTAAGACAAGATTAGGAGATTTCTTGTTGTTTTTAAGAATTTGTGGATTTGAGAGATTGTTCCTAGAATTGGAAAAGGTACGACCTTTCTTGTTTGTTGTATTTGCTTGCAGGTTTAGTTTTCTAATCGTTGCCTATAGGAACAGATATATAATGAACTTAATTCTATTTGGCTTAAATTGTTTTTCTGGATGTCATTGGCTTTGACCAGTAAAGACCTGGCAGACAGTGATACTAGTGAGGCACCCTGATGATCCTTGTGTGTCGTTGTCCCTAATGGAGTTGCACTTGAGATAATTCCGATAGATATAGGTTTATTGGCAGTATGGCCACGTGTAAACCCTGGAAAATTTCAATAAATAATTTTAAGATGAACTTCTAAAATAAACCCTAAAAATCACTCCAAATTAAAACCAAATTCCAACTAGTCCAAAAACACGAACAAATTCAAAAACTTCTTAATCTTGAGAAAATGAAAATCTTTAAAAATAAAATAAGAACACAATGGTCTTCAAATTCAAAACCACGACATACAAAAAAAAATTTCATATTTAACTCCGATTTATAAAATTGGGTAATATAGATCCCAAAAACGAATTATTAAAAAGTAAATAACGATTCACTTTCGAAAATGAAACCCAATTCAAAAATTCCGAAAACGTTAAAAGATAATAAATACTTACAAAAATAAAAAATAAACTTCTCAAATTAAATATGTTGTATGAACATAAATATCAGTTTCCAAATTGGCAAAGGTCTAAACCGGAATACAATAGTGTAGGTCTGGCAATCTAGTGCCCCTAACCCTAGAGGCCGAGATGTAGTTTAAATATATAGAATAGTTCATAGTAATATAAGTTTGTTTAAGAATATCAGATTGGTAAATTTTTGACCTATTTCGAACCCGTTCGGATACAGGCTTCGAAAAGTATGTCCCGGGGCTCGAGATATCGAAAACATACCAATAGTACCGTTAGACTCGTAATTTCATAAGATTTCTAAATATATCAGTTATGAAATTTTTTCGGGTTATAAAAGTTACAGTTATAACCTTTTATCGTATTTTCATTATTATCGATAATTGATTAGTTTTTTGCATTATTCATTTTTATTTCATTACAAAATTTTATTATTCTTATAAAGTCTTATATTTTTAGATAAATATTTTATATGTTATAAAAATTTATTTTTTCTAAAATTTAATTCGTTTCGGGTCTTTACGGGATTAGATTCTATTTAAGACCCGATACTAAAAATAAAATAAATTAATTTAATAATTGAAAAATATTTTAAAAATATTTATATTTTCATAAAATAATTTTTTTAGAATTTTTCAGGTTAAAAAATATTATTTATAGCTCATATTCGCGTATTTTGATCATACGGTAACATAATTGTTAAAATACTAAAATATTTCAAATAATTATTTAATTTTAATTATGAAAAATCTGCTACAAATATTTGGAATAATTTTTATAATTTTATTTTATTTTGATTTATTTTATTAAGAAAATACTCTTACAACCCATCTTTTCAAGTACACCTTTCACATATCACTTCCTTTTCACTTCAATCTTTTTACACTTCATTATATCTATTCATGGCAGATTTTTGACTCCTTTATGGCTGCCATTGTCCTTTGTTTACTCCAATTTGACTAAATTAATTAAATTTCACTCCTTCTTAAAGAAGTTACATTACACATTAATTATACAATTCAATTTTGAGTCAAATTTCAAACAACACTCTCTCTCCTCTCTCTCTAATTCACGTGACAGCTTCTCTACCCCCCAAAATCTGCCTTGTTTTTTTTTTTTTCTTCATTCATTCATTTAATACACTTATTTTCTCTCTCTCCTTCATTTACTCATTTTTCCTTTTTCATTCCTTCACCTTTTCTCTCTCTTTTCCTCTCTTTTCTTCTTCTTCTTGTTCTTGTTTCTTCATGAACAAGCTGCCCCCATTCTTCATGAGCCTCCATGCATATTTCTTAAAGATTTTAAGCAATCTTCATCTCAAAGCTTCCATAGGTGATATAGGTAAAGTGTAATGAAGGTTTCATGCATCAAATGACCTTCCATAAGCTTAAAAGCTTAGGATGATGATGCCAAAAATGAAACACTCTTCTCCACTTTTTTATGTTTCTTGTTTAAAGTTGATATATTTTGTAGATCTAAATTTTTATAGCTTGATTTTGTTTATGCCATAGATCTTGTTATTTAAGTTGTTATTTTTGTTATTTCTTATGATTTATGCATAGATCTATCATCTACATAGTGATTCATGCATTTAAAACTAGTTTAGAAGACTAGATCTAGTGTTTTGAGTTCATAAATGCATTAGATCTTTGTTTATGTTCATGAACAACTTGCTATAGCATGATGATGGTAGGAAATTGTAGGAAACTCAAGATCTATTTTGTTTTCAACAAAAATCAATTTTGAAAATTCGGATGAAAATGGAACCATATTTAGAAAAGTGGTTTTTCAACTTCAAAATGTATATTTTTCATTTAAAATGAAGGGCTTAGGGTATAGACAACATAAATGAATGATTTTGATAAGTAAAGTTTAGATCTATGTTCATATTATGTGTAGATCTTAGATTTGAACTTGAACAAAAGTAGTGAAATTCGTATTTTGGCAAGACTCATATTTAAAAACCACTTTCCAAGTGTCAAAATGTAATTTTTACTTAAGAAAATGAAGGCTTAATATATGAATATCATCAAGACTTCTTTTTACAAGAATCTAATGTGATTTTCAAAAGTTATTTTCAAAACACAAATGTCATTTTCGGATTTTGGCCAAGGCATATTTTAAAAACATGTTTTCCAACTCAAAAATGAAGTTTTTGTTTAAGAAATGAAAGGCTCTTAGGATAGGATATGTAAGGAATGGATTTTCATAAGTTTAGATAGATTTTATCAAAAGGAATATCCAAAAATGAATTTTGTAAATTCGGATCCCAACCAAGACCAATTTTTAGAACCCATGTATCAACTCCAAAACTCATGTTTTATGTGAAAAATGAAGTATATAGGTAATAGATATCATTAAGCAATGATTTTTACAAGTTAAAATAAGTTTAGGCATGAGTAATGTGTAAACCAAGTAATGGAATTAAAATGGAAAATTTTGAGTTAGTGATCAAATTGTCAAATTCGTAATTTGAGATGATGCATATGTAATCACTAAGTATTTGAGCTCAAATTGCAAGTTTTATGTGTTAAATGAAGTCCTTAGACAATAGATGTAGTAAAGTCTTAAAATTTAATGCATTAAACAAGTTTTTCCCAAATGAATCATTCAAAAAGTGGATTTTCTAAAATTCGGATTTTTGAGTAAACCATATTGGAAAACATATTTGCAAAGTGTAAAATGCAAATTTTTGTGTAAGAATGAAGTCCTTAGTGGTTATGTATGATTGAGCCCTAATTTTCTAAATATCAAATGATTTTTACTTAAAGAAATCACTCAAAAACATTACTTACAAAAATTCGGATTTTGGAATCAACCCCACTTGAAAACATGTTTACAAAGTGTAAAATGGAAATTTTTATGTAGAAATGAAGGTCATAAGTAATATATATAATGAAGATTTAATTTTGACAAAAATAATTATATGTTCTTAAGTAACAAATCTAAAACAAATGGAAATGATCAAAGTTAGAAAACTAGATTTTTCATAAGTAAGTTGTTATTATGGTCTTGCAAAATAAAAGGTTGCAAAATTTCCTTTTAGCAAAATCATCAAGATCATGCATACATTAAGCTTATCTCATGTCATTCATGTTAGGAAATCACTCATATTGCATATATAGCTAGTTTATATAGTAGAGACATTACAAACATTTACAAAACTATTTTTCGGAATCGGAAACCGCTAATGATCAGATCTGATCCCTCTGTTCCGAGACCTAAATGTTTTCAAAACTTGAAAATAATATTGGAATTAGATAGATCTTTCGAAGTAGATAGAAATCGATATATAATTTGTGAGATTCCGAGTTAAAATGACCAAGTTATGGCCGTTTTAAGTTGGAATTTCCGCTTAGGACGAAAATTACGAATTTGATAATTCGTATGAGATCGTTTAGATTAGTTTGAGTTGAAATACTTATTAGAGTATTTCTTCCTTGTTAGGTGATCCGAATTCGACGATTCCCTACCACCGGATTACTATTACTAGAAGACCGGTGAACCAATGGCCGAGTGAGTTTTCTCCTTGTTTTGTTACCTTGATTGT
Source organism: Combretum micranthum (assembly GCA_024138025.1). Lineage (NCBI taxonomy): Eukaryota > Viridiplantae > Streptophyta > Magnoliopsida > Myrtales > Combretaceae > Combretum > Combretum micranthum. The sequence continues at coordinate 379,430 of JAMXBD010001339.1, forward strand.
GCTTGTAGTTAGTTGCATTAGAATTATAGGAACAAGATAAAAATCGATATGAATGGGGATGGGATATATGATGAGGCTGTGATGAATGTATGCCAAAGGATACTAAAGCATATCGAAACCACGATTTGATTGGATAACTGCACTGTTCATATTATTTTGTTTTGTGTATGATATTGGCTGGTCACTCTAAAGAATGTATAAATATTTGACCTAAGCAAAAATTAAATTGGTCATGCATCGCATCGGACATATTGCATTTGGTAGCGTGCTACTCCTACGCAGGTCGATCGGTATGGTCCGAGGACTCGTTTGGATAATGAGACCCGGGATCAGAGCTCATTCATAGGAAACTAAGGCGCATCGGGGATGCATTCCATGTGTGAGCCTAGCCGAGGCGAGTGCTATGAGCCGAGGGCTTGGGGACTAGCAGCGGTCGTGTAGACTTCAATACCATCCCTAACCCAAGATACGGAGGGCGTAAATCCGTTCTGTGTGTGGGTTCCGGATACCCATGCATAATTGTTTGCTCATGTGTTTGTTCATGCATAGCATATGGTTGATTATAACTTTCTTGTTATGGTACGGAATTAAGGAAATTCTCACTAAGCTAGTGTAGCTTATACCCCAATAGTTGTTTAAATGAGGTTATTTCAAGAATGCAAAGTGGGGACCGAATTGGTTGGAGCCGGGAATGACTTCGGGATTCTTGCAGGATATATGGATGTTTGAAGTTATCAACTAGATTTTTATGAGCTGCCTTGTAATATTTTTATGTAGGGAAGTTTGTGGATGAATGTAATTGAAGTTGAATGATTTGTATTTGAAGTATAGTGGGTTGTATCGAAAGTATAGTGGATTTTATTTCCTTTACATTGTTACTCAATTGTATCAACATAAAATGTATCATTCGATGTGTCTCCTTTATGTGTTAGACGCCTTGTACATAGTATGGAAGCCTTCGCGTGACTGAGGTGGTCATTCTTAGGCTTTAATATTGTGTACGGGAACTGCCATGTTTAGGGTACCCTTCGAGGCGTGACACCACGGTTTTGGGAGTACCCATTCACCAATATATGTATATAGTTATTTATTTTCGATATCTGGTTGTTTTTCAGGAGTCTGAGTAACTCCAAGTTTGGGATCAGAGATCTATGATTCTGAACTGTGTGTTTTGCAGGCTTAATGAAGATAATAATGATGTTGTTTGCATTTAGTTAGTTGCACGTATATATATATATATATATATGTTGTTTGTGCATTTGCATATTGTTTGTGGAGTGCCATATTGAGCATTTTCTATCACGCCTCATAGGGTATCCTAACGTAACAGCCTGCCACATACTAGATAAGACTCTCGAATTCCCTATCCGAGCCCTTCGGGAGTCTTATAAAGATGTAAAGCATTCCTTTACAACAATAGAATACTTCAACAATGGAGTTAAACAGTTTAACGTGGCATTCATTAGCCCTAGATAATAAACCAAAACGCATAATTATACTTTACAAAATCTAAGGGGCATTCCCCCGCAAAATAATATCAAGTCCATTACAGTCATCCAGAGTCCTTTAGTTTCCAACGGAAGTCTATACAAAAAGAATGAAGTAAACTTCTATGGGAAACTCCTATCTCTGGTATCTGCTGTGTGGCTTGCCTCGGTCTAAGCCAGATAAACTCGTGCTGCAATAAGTAAAAACTATAGGGGCGTAAGCTAACTAGCTTAGTGAGTAAGAACTTCCATATCACAATTAAGTAAAATTCATTCAAACAAGTGATTATTTAGGCAAGTGTATGCATCAAACAAATAAGTTCAGCAAACATATGACAGCCGGAAATCATATGTGGATGGACTTGCGCCCTCCATCCCGGGTTAGCAAATTAACGAATCCTGCGGTACGACGCCGTTTAAGCTCACGATCAACTAAACAATAATTCGTTTTATGGATCACGATTAACCAACAAATTCGTTTTATGATCACGATTAACCAACATATTCGTTTTATGGATCACGAAAAACCAACCAATGCTAATGCTCCATCCCCATCGTGTTATGAATGAATCAATTAAAATTGAAGTCGGATATTCATTAGTTCAATTCTCTTAGGTGAATAACAAGTATTCACAGACATTCAGTATAAGATACTAGCTAATCAGTCAATTGTTTAACACCCGGTTTCGATATTCCTTAAGTTCCATTCCGTACATCAACAGCAGACAAATATATAATTCCCATATACCTCATCATACATATTCATTTTTATCTTTGCCTACACCACTAGTGCAATATTACAATCACAATCATTAATTGAGAGTGGAAGTAAAACTCACTCGGCCATTGGACGCGGTCTTTCTAGTAGTAATAATCGGGCGGTAAGGTGCCGTCCTGCTCGGGATCACCTATCAAGTAAGAATAATCCTAATGAGATTCTCATCATGTAACTAATTCAAGCTATGCATCTAAACTAGATGAATTCGGAATTCTTGCTATTTGCGAAAGCTCCGACTTAAAACGGCCATAACTTGGTCATTTTAACTTGGAATTTCGCAAATTTTATATCGATCTCTATCTACGTCGAAAGATCTATCTATTTATAGTATTATTTTCAAGTTTTGAAAGTAGTAAGGCCACGGAACAGTGGGATCAGTTCTGTTCTACCCCTTTCTCAATTCCGAAAAATTGTTTTGCTTTTGATGAGAATGTTCCTAGTTGATGATTCATGGATGAATGGTATAGGAATGAATTCCGAACATGAATGTCATGTAATGAACTCAATATATGCATGGTCATGATGATTTTTGATGATAAACCCATAGGAACTCCTAATTGTTACAAAATTCCTTAAAGGTTATTCCTAAAAGCTATTCTTCCCAATTTTGCATTCCTTAGGGTTTCTTTGATTTTTATTTTTGAAATTCACTTGTTGTCTAATTAAAAATGAGTTCTTAAAGTCTATATTAATCATGGCCTTCATTCATGCATAAAAATTCCCATTTTTCATTTGGTAAACATGTTTTTAAACAAGCCCCTTGCAAAAATCCGAATTTTTGAAATTTCATTTTCTTGCATTTTCCTTATGGGAAATCTTGTTTAATGCATTAAAATTTGAATCTCCAATGTATATATTATCTAAGGACTTCATTTAGCTTATAAAACATCTAATTTAGACTTAGATACTAAGTGTTCTTGTAGGCATAGACCTAAATTACGAATTTAACTATTGATCCACATATCAATATTTTTCATTCTAACTCCACCACTTGTTTTACATTCTTATCATGCCTAAACTCCTCCAAGCTTATGAAAATCATTCTTTCAAGATATCTATTACACATACCCTTCATTTTTCATATGAAATATGAGTTCAAAAGTGGTTTTGGTAGCTTTTAAAGTAGGGTCCTAATTTCATCGAATTTCCAACTATTCATATTTGACAAAGCCTTTCATTTTTCAATGTTCTTGCCTCCTATATATGAAGATCTATTAGCTAACATCACTATACATATACAAGACTATACATTTTTATGATCATCAATGCATGGGAATCAAAATAAACCTATGATCATACATGTACATGAAGATGTGGATGTCTAAACTTTAGATCTACTAAATATAATGCATGAATCATAGATCTCATGGCATGAACATCAACATATATACAAGATCTCTACTTTACATGCATGAACAAGAAGATATCTTAACATAAACTCATTTAAACACTAGATCCATGTCTTGTGATGGCTTGATATTCTTGTTCATATGTTTTCGTGCCCTAGCATGAGCTCATTAAGATTAAATGAGAAAACACATAAGATATAGCCTTGCCATTACAAGATCTAGGAAGAACAAGGTCTAAAATCAACATACCAAAGGAGTTTTGGAGTAGAAAAGAGAAGAAAATGAGTTGAACTTGTGAGAGTGGGGGGGGGGGGGGGGGGGGGGGGGGAGGGCCGGCCATTAGGCCTTGTGTGTTGTGTGTGTTTGAAATTTTGATATTTTGTAATTTAGTAATTAAAATGTAATAAATGTGATAATTATTTAAGAGACAAAATTTCTTGGAAAAGAAAATTGAAATGAGTAGTTGTAAGGATGTAAGAATAGGGTATGGGTAGTGTGTAGTGAGGTTGTACTTGTGAAATAGTAGACAAGATAGTACTTTACCGGTTGTAACGAAAAACGGGGAAAAGCTATAACTATAACTTTTATAGCTTGAAAATTTATAAAAATTATATTTGGAATCCTTATAAAATTACGGTTCTAATGAATATTTCAGAACATTTTTTTTGAATCCGTGGTTTCAAGGCACGCTTTTCCGTAATTGAGCTCGGGAAAGCCCGAAATTGAAAAATTTCTCGAATTTAAAACTTTCAAAGGTTTAAAAATGTCCTTTAAAACAATAATTATCTTTATTTAACTTTATAAAACTTCTTTTATTATAAAACGAATGAAGCCGGATTTAGAGTCTTAAGCTCCTTCACTAGACTCAAACTGGACCGAATTAGGGTTTCGCTTCCAATTTTCCGGAGCTTTCTAACTACTGAGAATACGGGGTTTACATTTTCGCTCATTCCTTTCTTTTTCAGGTATAGGTGATGGAAAATATTGTTTATTACTTGTTTGGTTATGACTTGTATTTTGATCATGGGATGGCGATAGTGGGCTTGACTATACTGTAGAGGAATAGGATGTTATACAGGACATATGATAAAGGATTTCTTGAGTTTTTGAAGATTTTTAAAAAAATATTTTGTTATTATCTTTTTGAGGATTTGAAGTATTGTTTTTATGTAATAGTTTATTAAACAGGATTATATGATTTTTAGTTGGAAGTTAGATCTTTTCTGGTTTTGTTGGCTTTGGTTTGCCAACTCGGATTTAGTTATATTACAGGAGATATTTGAAGTTATTAATTACAGGTTTCACAGGTTTTTGGTCCTTCTAGAGTACCCTTAAATATGGGTTCATGGAAATTTTATATGTTTATATTTTGTGGTATTGAGATTTAGAGCCTTTGCGTGTCACTTTTGAAAGAGGACCACGTGGCGGGTTGTAATGATTTATTTTTGGGCAATACAGCTAATTTGGTATAGCAATAGGTTTTGATCTATTAGATTTAAGTTTTAACCTTAGGACGGTGAGCAATGATGAGAGAGGTGTAGAATACATTAGGGTTCTTGATCTTTTCTAGATTAGTGTTGTTTTCCTTCTTATAGTTATAGAGTTTTGATCCTTAAGTTGGATTACCTTTTTATTTTGTGGAGATATGTTTGTTTGTGTTAGTAAGATCATATTTGTAGTCTCATAGTGTTTTTAATCCTTTGGATGGTTATACCTTAAGATATCTAGCATCTTGCCAAAGACAAGGAGAAGAGGTCGATCTTTTATCAAGACAAATCAACAGTTCGAGGTATAAAAAAGAAGTGTTACCAGATGTTATAGACCGTTAGAGATCAAGGATTTCAAGTAGCTTAAGAATGCCTACTTCTCAAGTTTCAAGGTTGGGCAGTGACAAGTTTTGGAAAAGTTGTCACGCCCTGAAAGGTACCTAAACGTGGCAGTCCGCCACATACAGTATTAAAACTTAAGAATGACTTCCCGAAGTCATGCGAAAGCTTTCAACACCATATGTAAGGCGTCTATCACAACAATAGGGGACACCGGTGGGATGTATATGAGATAGTAAATAAAGCAATACAAGAATCTAAATAAACATCAAATTTATCATTAATAGAATAGAATCTTTACATCATCTTAGGGGTCTTTCCTTGTAATTCTCCAAACAATTATAATCACATCTTAATCTTTCCCACAACCAAATAACACTAACACCAAAAGATATTAAAGGATAATTAACCTATGATCTTCAAAAGGTTTCCACAAGCTTGACTAGGACATCATCCCACTTGAGTATATGAAGTCATCGGGCATAAGAGATATGGTCCTGTTACAATAAAGGTCTATCGGAGTATAAGCATTACTAGCTTAGTGAGAATATTCCTGAATCATCGTACTTGTATAAATAATTTCAAACAAGTTATTAACAAGCATATGAATGCATCAAGCACGTGATCAAGCAATACATATGATCTACGGAAATCATATGTTTGAATGGATTTACCCCTCCATTCAGGGTTAGGTGTTCCAGGCTCTTTAAAACCAACTTAAAATCCAACTCATGTGGTTTATTTCAGGCTCCTACTAGCCATCACAAAATAGTTCTATCAGGCACCTATCGCCCATCTTAAAATAGTTCTTCCAGGCACCTATCGCCCATCTTGCAGATTCTGGCTACTGCACACCCGGTACTAAGCTTGTCCCATCGAGATTAGCAGCTCATGCAATGAAATTAACTATGTGATATGCATGAATCAATTAATATAATTCATGGTATATGTTTAAAGTAATTTAAAGGTGATCACAAAATTTGCACACACTCCAACAGAATAATAGCAAAACATTAATTAACACGATTCATGCCTCGGTATGCTTATCTTTTCAACCAATATTATCATACATAATTCATTTCATCTTTTCCTACTTCTAGTGCTTTAGCTACAAGCACAACCAAGTACGTAAAAGGTAGGAAATAAACTCACTTGGCCATGAGGATCTATTTCTTACGAATGAGTCGATCGATACATCCACTAATCAAAATAATCCTCCGGGTATGAATACTCTCCTCGGGTTCACCTAATTAAGAAGAATACCATAATGAGTATTTCTTGTTGATTCTATGGTACTTATCATAAACTATATCATAAGATCGTTAAAATTCGCGTAAAAGGAAATTCCAACTTAAAATGGCCATAACTTGGTCATTTTAACTCGGAATTGCGCTTAGAATATATCGTTTTTACCTACTCGAAAAGATCTATCCATTTCTAAGGTTATTTTTATCATAAAAAGCCATTTGGGTTGCAAACTAACACGGTACAGAATAGTTACGAATTTATAGCTTTCAAAATATGGTTTTTCCAAACTTTCACTTTTACTCAAAATTCCTTAAGGAAAGTATATGGATATATATATATATAGTTGAAAAATCCTTTGGACATTTATTTATACTCATATGTATGCATGATTTTTGTAGTGTTGTCTCAAGATTGATATTTTATAAACAATTTGTCCTTAGAAATTTAAAAGACAAGACTTTCGAAAATTTCTCCCTTTTGAATTGTGAAAACAAAATATATTTGAGTTGTCATGAATAATTGTTTTATTATTATTTCATTTTTTACTTTTCAAAAGTGAATTCATTTTCAAAAATTTTTGGTTCTTTAAGTTATTTACCAACTCTATTTCTAGTGATTGAGAATAAGCTTTTCAAAATATTCTTTTAAGCATTAAATATATGTTTTCCTCATATTTTTATAGATACACCTTTGAAACTTTATTTTCTTGACAAATTTTATTTTTCTAAGTTGGTTTTTAAAATAGGGAGTAAATTTTATCTTGGTTTGAAAAACTTGTTTTATTCTTAGTGTTAGTTAGATAGTAAAATAATTTTCTTAGACAAGTTTATAAGAAAAGTTTCTTAATAAAGATTTGTTAACATTAGAACTTAGTAAAATTCATTTTAATTTTGAAAGGGTATTAACAACTATAAAATTTAAGTTTGAAGATGCTTTCATAGCATGTGATTTTCAAAGTCTAAAACGAACCTATTAAAAGATTTAGTTGAGTTCAAGTCTTTAGTTTAAGACTAAAAATTCTTATCTTGATGGAGTATTTAGCTTTTAAAAGAAATGAGTTCCCTTTATTATTTTGATGAGATCTTCATTTCTAGAATTTATGATTAGCTTATCCTTTGGAAAAACAAAACTTAGATCTTTTGAGAAAATTTTCTTTTGTTAAGAAATCTAGTTTACTTTTGAAAGAACCGATTTTTATTTTGTTTTATTTTAAGACAACAACATTCTTAATCATGCATGAATATGATTATGTAGCATTGTAAAAGTAGAGATAAAACATACTAAGGTAGAAATAAATACTTGTAAGTAAATAAACATAAATAAATAATCAAGCATTGGGAACCTTAACTTCATCAAGGTATCCCGATCATGTATTGGGAGCCTTAGCTTCATCAAGGTAACCCGGGACTAAGAGTGGACTAGTCCCAAAAGAAAAGAAATTTATTTTGACTTGATATGGACAAGTCTAAGACTAGAAAGACTAGTCTTAATAAATTGCATAAAACAAGTAAATAAATAAATTGCAAGACTTGGAAATAAATAAATAACAAATGAGCTTATATGCTCTAAATAAATATATATACATAGTATACATAATATTATATAAGTTAGATTAGAGCAAAAATAACAAAAATGAAAACAACAACATAATAACATAATATAAAATAGGAACATGAACAAAAACAAAGCATGAACATATTGTTGCTTCTTTAACTCATATGAGCCTAAGAAACATACACTAAGCTCATGCTAAGTTGTATGAACATGATGAAGAAATTTAAGTAGAATTTTACCTAAGGTTTAATGGAAGGTTTTGAAAGAGATGAATGGGTTTTGTGTTTAATATTTTCTTGAAGAGTAGAAATGAGTAGAGAGTATTTTGTGAGAGATTTGTTGGAGAGAGGTTTGAGGAGAGTATTTTGGTAGAGTTTTGTTATGTAAAATGAGTGTGTGAAAGAATGAAGGAGGAAGGGGGGTATTTATAGAATTTTTGGAGTGAATTTTGAGTGTAATAAAATAAATTGAAAAAGAAAAATATGTATAGAAAAGAGAGAGGGGCCGGCGGCAATGGGGGGAGGAAGAGGGAGTGATTTGATTAATTTTTGTATTTTTGTAGTGAAAAGAAATAAAGTATAAAGTAGATGTGAAATAAAGTTGTATTGGAAAAGTAAAAAGTAAGAAAATAGGTATGTAGGTAGTAAGAAATAGGTGTAAGAAAAAGTAGAGATAGGTGAATAGTAATGAATAGTAGGAATAGTACTATGAATAGTAGACTAGACATATAAAATACCGGTAGTAATAAAAATACGCGTAAACGAGCTATATATGTTATTTTTAGTTACCGAAAAATTCTAAAACTGATATTTTTGGAATCCTTGTTTAATTACGAGTCTTTTGGTGTCATCGGAATATTTTTAATATTCCGAGCTCCGGGACACGTTTTTCGAGAACTGATCTCGTTCGAGTCCGAAGGACACTTGAAATTCGCGAATCTGATATTTTTATGTTACCCTATATTATTACGAACTATTTTAAACTACTAACTTAATTTCATTTTCTAGGGTTTGAGAACGCGGGATTGCCGGAGTTGAAATTGCTTGATTGTCTTGGTCTTTGTTGACTTTTAAAGTTCCGGTTTGACTAGGGTTAGGGTTTAATCCATCTTTACCCTAGAAATTGAAAGGTTTAACTCAGGGATCGGATAGGCGGATCCTTTCATATTCGGATTTTCGAATCGATTGATTATTGAACTTTCTATTTTTGTTTTTGAAATTCTCTTATGAAATTCCGTAATCGAAATTGCTCAAGGTTCGGTTTCATCTTGGGCTAGACTTTAGGGTTTTCGATTTGATATTCCAAAACCATAATCGAAAAATTTGGGGGCTATCGAGCCTGGATTTTTTCCACTAATCTATCTGGTTCATTTCTCATAACCCGATTCACGTTAAACCCGAACCCATTTAACATGAATCCTCGACTAGGGGTTAAAAGAAATTTTAAAAAATTTAGAGTCGCCACCCGATATAAATCGGGAAAAAATAAAAAGCTAGGATCAATAGGTCGGTTGATCCTAACTTAGCTACTAGTCTGCGAAAATTTGATTTTAAAAAAATCAATTTTTAAAACCAGATATCATGGATCCGAGGGCTGACCTATTAAAACCAAATCGGTTACCACTTTCAGAATTTTAAATTTGTAATTTATCCTTTTCATGCTAAAAAAAAAAAAATCAAATGATATTTACATAACATATATTTACAAGTCAAATCATTTATTTTTATTTTTTATGTGCTTTTCTTTTTGTTTTTATTATTTTTTAGAACATAAACATCAACAAAATATCTTATATTTAATATTTATTTACTAAAAAGAACAAAACATTTTTTTTTTTTTTTTAATGTCGCCCCGCAGGTGCCTACGTACTCGATCGAGATCAGACAAAACGTAGTTCTTTAAAAAAGAACTTTAATTTGTTGATCAATTTTAATTTTTTGAACTCTTTTCAATTTAAGTTCATTAAATTTTATATTTTTATGAAAATCATTTTTGATGGTCCTATGATCTAATCAATTGATTTTCATTTCATGAAAACATATTTTTCTAAGTCCAAAAATCATTTTTATTATTTTATTATTATTATTTTTTTAATTTTAGTTTTGGAAAATCCAATTTTATCAACTTTATTTATTTTGTTTATTATTATTTATTTTTTATTATTTATTTTTTTATTTTTAAAAAAAAAAACATCACATAAATTCACAACATATTCAGAATATTTTACAATATATTAAAAATATTTTTCATGCATTAAATACACATTTCTAAAAGCAATTTATGTATAAATACATACTAAAAATATTCAAAAAATATCAAAATATAAAAAAAAATTTATATAAAAATAATTATTTATATTTTTCTGGATTTTCTGAATTTTTCTGAATTTTTTATGAATTTTTATGAATTTTTTACTATTTTTTGCTATTTTTTATTATTTTATGAAATTAATTATATATTAAACTATTAATAAAATAATGCGAATTGACCTGGACCGTTGGATGAAGCGGACGAAATCTGGAGCGTCGATCACGCTGACCGATCTGGATCGTCTGATCTTGTTGACTCGATCTGAGCCGTCTGATCGCTTGATTGAATCTAAGACGTCTGATCGCTTGATTGAATATGGGCCGTTTGATCGCTTGATGAAATCTGAGCCACTGATTGCTTGATTGAATTTGGGCCGTCTGATCTGCTTGATCAAATCTGAGCCGCTGATCTGCTTGATTGAATCTAGGCCGTTGATCTGCTTGATTGAAATCTGGGCCGTCTGATCGCTTGATTGAATCTGGGCCGTCTGATCTGCTTGATCAAATCTGAGCCGCTAATCTGCTTGATTGAATCTGGACCGTCTGATCTGCTTGATTGAATCTGGGCCGTTGATCTGCTTTGACCGTTGACAGATGACCGACGACCATTGACCGATGACCGACCGGGTTGGATTCGGATCTTCGGGTCGGATCTCGGAGCTCCGGCGGGTGAAGAAGACGATGTCGCGACTTTTCGAGGCGGATTCCGGCGGCTCCGGTGGTCCTCGGTGGCTGGAAGCTTGTCGGCCCGACTCCTGCTGCGACGGCGCGTCCTCTGAAGGTGGTGGTTCGCGCCCAGAACGGCGGCAAGCGGTGGTCGTACGGCGGCGTAAATCCGAAAAATAAAAAAAAATTGTAGAAGTTAATTTGATCAATTTGATCAAATCCAAGCACACTAAAACATCAAAATTAGGTTCCTAACACACTCAATTTTGATCAAATTCGATTCAATCACTTCGAATTTGAAAAATTCGAATTTTTCTTCCTAAATTTGAGAATCTCGAATTGATATGGTTATGTATCTGTTTTCTTGAAATTGACTTGTGCCTTTTGCTCCTAGGACCTCCTATTTATAGGTTGCAAGCTCAATTTACGTTTCAAACAGTTTCGAAAATGAATCGATTTTTGCCCCTTGATTTTTCCTGAATTTAATCAATAATTTGGGCTTGATTCATTCTTGTAACTGATGAATTGATGATTGCTTTCATATTCCATGTCAGATTAATCCAATGTGGATAGATTAATTGTCCAATTTCATCAATTTTTGTAACTCCTCATTCATGTGCAATTGAATGCTTTATAAATTAAATTTTATGACTTTTGGGTTGTTTTTTTGCACTAATCTTTCATATTCTATAACCACTTTGCAATTCCATCATCAATTTTGACAATCAATGTTGTTTTGTCAGTTAAAAACTGATGCAAAGTAAGGCAAAAAGTCACATTTGAGGAAGATGCAAAGGCAAAAATAATGAGATGATAAAAAGACAAATTTTGCCTTTGTTAGGGTTTGAACTTGTGTCATTGAGCTTGAGTGTGTGTTTGGGTCAATATGTTTAACCAACAGGCCATTTGGCCTGTACCCTGATCACTTAGCCAACTTCATCAATATTAAGGCTTTTGGAAAAATGAGTTTAATTAAATTTAAGCCTTAATTAATTTGGGCAAAAATTGGGTGTCTACAGGGGCTTACAAAAGTTGTTCCTTAGGTATTCTATTTCAAGTGTAGATAATATGGATATCGAGCCAGAGAATGAAAAGAGCTTGGAGGGCAAGTGCTTCTTAGGTTTATTATACAGGTGCAAGTTTTCAAGCATATTTGAGAAGTTTATTGTTTTGTTATGAGAAGGCAGTTAAGAGTGTGCTTGTAGATACCTTTAGGATATGGAGTAATGTTGACTTGGATTTGTAAGGAATTTGGATATAAAAATGGAAGGTGACATTTTACCTGTGAATATTATAGTAATGGATATGATAGGAGTAGACTGGTTGAGAAAACATATTTTTGTATTTGGATCTAGTTGTGGAGTTTAGTTTATTGGATGGAGATCGTTTTGTGTATAAGCTTGAAGTGTAGGGACCTTCAATGCTGCTTACATATGAGTTGTAGGAAAAGTCAGTTTTAGTAAATAGCAGTTTTGACAATAGGAGATGAATTAAGGACTGATCCTATGAGGAAACAAATCGTGAGAGAATATCTTAATTTAATTTCAGAAGATCTATTAAGGTTACCGCTTGAAAAAGAGATAGAGTTTTGTATTAATCTGGTGTTAGATACCTTATCTAAGTCTAAAGTATCGTATCGTATGGGTTCGATGGAATTAGAGGAATTAAAAGTTCAACGGGAGGACTTGCTTAAGAAGAAGTTCTTTAGACTAATCGTATCACCTTGAGGAGTTCCGTGAGTTTGTGAAAAAGAAAGATGGTAGCATGAGGTTATGTATAGATTATAAAGAGTTAAACCAGGTGTGATTAAGAATAAGTACCTGTTGTAGTAGTGTAAGTATTTTCTAAGATCGATTTGAGGTCAGGATATCACTAGTTGTGGATTTAAGCCAAATATATTTTTAAAGACAATAATTAGGACCAGATACGAGCATTATGAATTTGTGGTTATACCTTTCGATCATACAAATGCCCCAGTTATATTTATTGATCTTATGAAAAGGATTTTTGAAGAGTAAATGGATTCAATTTTAATAGTATTTATTGACAATGTTTTGGTGTAGTCAAAGATTAAAGGAGAACATGAAGAACATTTGAGATTAGTTTTAAGAACGTTACACGAGGAAAAGTGGTATGCCAAGTTCACCAAACATAAGTTTTGTTTAGAGTCAGTGTTTCTCTTAGAGCATATTATGGACTGAAATGGAATTCAAGTAAATCCTGAATAGGAGAAATTATAAGGGAATGTATAACTCCTAAGAATATGCCGAAAATCAGAAGTCCCTCGGAACGACAAGATATTACAAGAGATTTGTAGAGGATTTCTCTAAGGTTTCTAAATCCTTTAATAAAAATGACTCAAAATGGAGTGAAGTATGTGTGGGATGATAATTGTGGAAGTAGTTTCCAATGGTTAAAAGAAAATTTAGTATCTGCACCGGTGATAGCTTTGCCAGTGAGTAGTAAAGAGTACATTATTGGTATTGACGCTTCTATACAAGATCTGGGATGTGATGCAAGGAGGTAAAGTTATAACATATACATCTAGATAGTTAAAGCCTTATGAAAAGAATTGACTCACTCATGACATGGAACTGGCATAGACACAAATTACTTGATGAGAAGTGCAAAATCTTCATGAATAACAAGAGCTTGAAGTATATTTTCAACCAGATAGATCTGAATATGAGACAAAGGAGGTGGTTGGAACTAATAAAGGATTTTGATGCGGAAATACAATATCACCCTAGAAAAGCGAATGTTGTGGTAGAAGCTTTGAGTAGGAAGAGGAATGAGAATTTAGTGGCTTTATTCACCTCAAAGCGATATTTGTTAGATGACAAGAGAAAGATTATGTTGAAGAGTAGAGAAAAATTATTGAGATAACCAATATAAATTAGAGAATAGTTAAATCCTATGAAGATATGAATGTGCATGAGGAATGGCTATTGCAAGAAGGAAATATGATCTTAGTGAGTTACGGGAAATCTATGGATGGTGAACAATAATGACATCTACACTAATCTATAATGATGAATTTTGGGATGATTCTCAAAGAAAATCTATATGAAGATATAAATTGTTATATAAAAGAGTAATACAAGTTTTAGAAGACAATTGAAATAGCACAAATGGTAAATGAAGAACAATCACTTAATATTGGGCCAATAAATGGATTTGTATGGTGAAACTTGGAGACGAAGTGCATTAGTAATCTAAATATCAAAGAATTATCGGAATGTTAGGAGTAATGATGTCAAAGGAAGAGTTAGCAGTCATCCGATGATTTTAAAGGTTTACTTAAGGACATAAGTACTAATTTTAATCTTCATGTATATATTGATGGAAAATATAAGAAAATATATTGGAGATTGAGAAAACATATTGAAAGAAGTATGGTTAGTTAATGAGTATTTTGAGATTAGATGAATGATATGCAAGTGATGTGAATTATTTTTGATATGGAACAATAAGGATAAAAACTAAGTTGAATCAATGGAAGTAGAAGTAACATAGTGACATTTGGAGCTCCAGATTAATGTAAGATATTGACTTTTGGAATTTAAATTTGGAACTATAGTTATGAGATTTTCAGCTTTCTATACATCGGTCGAGGAAACTAAATTGAAGATTTAATACAATGAAGTCAAGGAAAGATTTCTTGATGAATATTGTTAATAAGTTTAAGTTATAGTCAAGAGGTGTGTTGTGAAGTAACAGAGGAAGTGAATCCAAATTGAGTGGTGAAAGTTAAGAATTAAAGAGAGGTTAATGGAATTATATTTTAGCTAGCAGATATGAGCATGAAGATGGGTTAATATGGTGTAAAGAATCAGAAACAAGAAGAAAAGGAGTAACAGAGAACTAATGGATGCATGGATAAAGGAGATAGTGATTCGGGTAACTTTACAGGACGAAAGTTTCTTTTAGGGGGAAGAGATGTAATATACAAAAAAATATTTTATAAAAAAGTGCAAAGGAATTACATTTGTTAATTAAGGAGAGGTAAATTTTGGTCATTCCTAATAAATGAGATATATAATAACCATCCCTCACATTGACGCTGGTCAACAAATCCTTAAAGATAGTAAATCTTCAATAAATTATGATAAAGGGAAAAAGTTGTCATATATTGAAAAATAATAGGGTTTTATGGTCCACCTTAGTACTAAGTTAATGGTTTTGTTTATGATCTAGAGATGTTTAAAGCATAGCATTGACAAAGGAAAAATTGGTCTCTAGGCCGTTGGCCTATATGTGAAAGCTACCAGTGTAAAGCTCTTGGACTTTTATGAAATTTGTGAAAGCCGGCAAGAAGGCCGCCAGCGTAAGTGCCAGCTTACTTGCCCGAAATGCTTTATATAAATAGAATTTTAGGGTTCATAATTCTCATAAGTTCTTCCTTTCTTTTCAATCAGAGAGTGTCTGTTAGGATTTTAAGAGTGCTTGAGAGGAAATCTAAAGGAAAATAAGGTCTTTGATCCAGGTAAGTCGATCTAATCAAGATTCATACAGATTTATATGGAAACAACATCTTTCTCACAGATTTTTGTGATTTTGATGGAGTTCTTTAGAGAAACCCTAGTTTTCAATTAGGATATGTTCTTTGGGAAATCGATCAAGGAGTAAGATTTAAATCAAGTAAGTTACATCTTTTATCATAGATTTGAAATGAAAAGATTATTTTCGACGAATCATGTCTATTCTTATTAATTTCTTAAATCTAGGGTTTTGGAGGAAGTTGTTCTTTTTTTGGGATTTTGTCTGTTGATAATTGAAGAAACCTAGGGTTTGGTTTCAGGAAGAATTAAAGGTGAGTTCTTATCCTATAAATCAAAGATTCTATAAAAGTTTGATTTTATGGAGAAATTTGTCTGTTCTCATTGATCTCCATATTAGGATTTGGAGAAAGATATGTTCTTCTTGGATTTTAAGGGTTTGATAGAAGAAGAAGAAGTTGCTGTTGTAGTTCCCATAAAAGGAGGTTTGAAGATTTTGTATTGTTGTTCATAAAAGATTTATGGATTTGGAGAGATTATTCCTAGAATTGGAAAAGGTACTACCTTTCCTTGTTTACTGTATTTGCTTGCATGTTTAATTTCTAATTTTTGTCTGTAGGAATAGATATATAAATGAACTTAATTCTATTTCGCTAATTTGTTTTTCTGGATGTCTTTGGCTTTGACCAGTAAAGACTTGGAAGACAGTGATACTGGTGAGGCACCCTAATGATCCTTGTGTGTCATTGTCCCTAGTAGAGTTGTACTTGGAGATGATTCCGGTAGATCTAGGTGATTTAGCAATATGGTCGGGTGTTTGGGGAGTACCATCACCAATATTATTAATTACCTATTTTCAAAGAGTTGGTTGATTTTCTCATGAGGTCAAGTTACTCCAGGTTCGGAACTAATGTATAGTAATTCTAAACTATATTGATTGGTTGGCTTAATAAAAATAATAATTTGGTTGTTTGTATTAGATTAAGTTGCATTTGATATATATGTTGCTGTGCATATGCATTTGTTTTGTGGATTGGCGTACTGGGCATTTCACTCATTCCTTTCATTTTTCGTACAGGTGATGAGGACGTAATAATTGATTTATCTAGTTATGATCTGTACATAGATCATGGGGATGACGATAGTGGTCAAATTACCCTAGTGAGGAATAGATTTAAATATAGATTTTATGAGAAGAATTTTGGGATCATTTACAATATTTTGGAATAATTAAGCTTTATATGTTAAAAAGGATTTTTGAAATTTTATGTATTTCGGATTTGTTGGCTTTGTTTTGCCAACATTGTTTGGATCAACAGGATGTTTGAAAGATATCATTTACAAGTTTTATAGGATTTGAACTTTCTATTGTATCCTCTGAGAGTTTTTATGGATATTTATTTTATAAGTTTTAATTGTGGTGTTACAATGTTATAGCCTTTGCATGTATTTAAGAGAAGACACGTGACGAGTTGTATTGCCAATAGGTTAGGGCGTTACAAAATCTATATATTATATGTAATTGATATGTTTTCCTATAAAGCTTTTATAAGTTGGTAGTTATTAAAATTTATTCTTACAAGAGATTTAGATAAACAAATATCCAAACTGATTTAGTAATCAACCTTGCATAACACATACAAGTTATATGTTGTTGGAGATCTATATTCATCTATTTTAATTATAGTGTGAATTCGGGTCTTTACAGTTTGGCTTGCTAATTAAAGATAATAACATGTGCTTGTCGCATATGTAATTAGATTGTATATGAAGTTTGTATGATGCTTGTTCATGCATATGTATTTGTGGTATGGCGTCACTAGGTCTTTGTGCTCATTTTTTATATTTTAGAAAAGTGATGAACCCGTAGTTTTCGATTCTGGA
Organism: Combretum micranthum; assembly: GCA_024138025.1. Lineage (NCBI taxonomy): Eukaryota > Viridiplantae > Streptophyta > Magnoliopsida > Myrtales > Combretaceae > Combretum > Combretum micranthum. The sequence continues at coordinate 397,030 of JAMXBD010001339.1, forward strand.
TATAATGTTTATGAGGATAGGAGAGGGACTAGTGGAGCGACTTCCCTACTGATTTTTAGATATTTTGGTTTTAAGAAAACTAAAGTTAAGATTGTAATCATTTTAAATGGTTTTATGATTATGAATTTTCAAAAGCCCTTTTATCATGAAATTTTAAGTTTGATAAGTTGGGTTTTTGTTTTTGCCACTATATGTTCAGAAGTTTTGTTATTGCATAGAATTTTAAGTATCCTTATATGCGAGATATTGATATTTATGGATTTTGTTTGTGTTTAGTAGAATAATAGCTTTAACGTGTCCA